>OX578134.1:62906167-63411167 GCA_951213105.1 Amaurobius ferox
TATTATATGTATATATATATATATTATATATATTATATATATATTTATATATATATATATATATATATATATATATATATATATATATATATATATATAATTTGTTATGTTAACAGAGAAAGTTGTATGTTATCAGTCAGGTAAATAGGTTTGGGGCCTCTTAAAATCTGAGAGTGTGCTTTTCCTTGGCAGTTAGGCTTTAATTAATCACTCAACCAGAATCACAATTGAAGTTGTGTCACTTTTGAGAAGTTGACTTCAGACAGGTCAAGTCAAGATCTTTACAATGGCGATCGACACAGGTCAGGTCTCTATTATGGTTATCACACAAGTTAAATCTTCACAGGTTGCATACTAAAATGTTCAATGTGCCGAATAAATGTAAACACTTTGTTTTAACTGAGATGGAGACCTATATATATAATATATATAATATTTTGTACACGGATAAATCATCTGATAAACATTAGATAAAATTCAAATTATTATAAAATCTGCATTTAAAAGGGGCACTCTATACGAAAACATTCGAAATTCAGAGTGTATGGAACACTCTTTTTAATGAAATAAGAAATAAAGGTTTAGATAGAACGATTGATTGTTAGAATGAAAAAATATAGAATTTTACAATATCGGTTATGTTAAGTTTGCTGTACACTAAAATATTCAATTTGCCAAAAAAAATGAGCAACGGTTTGTAATATACGACATTTTATACACAATCCAATGAAAGCCCCAGGAATAATAGAATTGATAAAAAATTTACATTTGAAGGGGGGAGGGGGGGTAGTACTGGATACTCTATATCACAGTGTTCGAAATGTGAAATTTTATAAACGATCTTTCAATTTAGATAGTTTCGTGATTTTTATTTCATTTCTCATATAAGTCACTTTTAGGGGGTAACAAAACTGGTTAATATCTATTTATTCAAAAATTTATGTTTGAGAAGAAAGGGGTGCACCAACCCAATAAGATTTTAAATGTGTACTGTTTGGAAAGTGCACTTTCCAATGAGATTAAAATGTGACATTCGGTACCAAGGTCCGATAGTAAAAAGGGAGAATAAGGGTTATAAAATATTTGTTTTAAAGTCTGCTGTACACCAAAGTGTGCAGTTTTCCGAATATATAAAAGTTATATTACATTATTTATTGCATCACCGTAAAGTTTTTTCATTATAGATCCAAAACTGAGTTCCAACTTTTATTTTTAAGCATAAATGTTACTACCACAATTGTTCTGGAAATTACCATTATCTTCTATAGGAAATAATGATGTAGTAATTTTAAATTTCAAATAGTTCGTGTTTTATTAATGCCGAATTACAAAAAATTCCATAGAGTACTAGTTTTACAAACACAGACAGAAAGCTATCTTTTCTAAAGTGTTAAAAATACATACAAGTTTTAAAACATGCTTTTCTGTCAGAATATAGAAATCGAAAAGTTTCAGGGAAAACCTTACTTTACACGATGAGAAAGTAAAAATCTGTTTTAGTGCAAAAAGGAAATTTCCTGGTCTGGCAAGACTAATATTTAAAATTTTGAACACCATAAGCTCTACTTAATATTTAAGTTTGTGATCAAAATCATACTGTATTATGTTCAAAATTAAATATTTAATATCTTGAAATTTCAAGTTTCACCTTAAAAGCTCTTAAACTATCTTTTCTTAAACTTTATTTTCTTAAATTTTACATATTTAATCCGTTACATCCATAAAATGAATAATGTATGTACCTCAAGAATTAATTACCTGTTTAAACTAATTTAAGTTACCAGTTAAATCCTCAAGTACTGGTAAAGAATCTCAGCAGTAATCCCACGATTTACTTCAACACTTACCGAAAATATCAGTGATCATGCTGCAGGACAACATAATCCTGAACATTTCCCAGAGCTTAAAATACGATTTGCAATTTGTAAATTGTGATTAATTATTCTCGAACTACTTAACATCTTTTAAATGATGTGGTTTCTCAACACATGAGAAAACGAATGGTTTTAAGCTGTTGGTAAATATATTTCAAACTCAAACTCGTCAGCAATCAGGCATTGTGAAAATTTCAATGATTCTTGATGGGATTTTTGTTGCTCGTTGGATAACCATTATGTTTTAGTGTTGAGGTAATGTTATAGTTTGTTTCATTTCGTTCAATAAAAAATACCTGGAACATGGGTCTCCACTGGAGATTCTGTTGGATCTATATTCAATATTTTATACTCCGGTTTAGAACATAAATAGTATCAAAATGAAGAAATGTGCAATTATTTTCCCTTACTCGTAATAATAATTACTTTCCCTGTATAAGACGGAAGAGCACGTTTCAAGCATCCCTGAACGTATCAAGCGTTGTTGAGATGTATACTATATGTGTGTGTATGTAAGGTAGTTGTTTGTGTGTATGTTAATGTATATGTATGTTAGTGTGTCTGGACGCGATATGTCACGAACAAATGGAGCGTTTCGAACGAGAAATTGGGTACAGATATTACAATTGGTGAATACAGGAACCCTATTGATTTTTAACGCAATCAAATTTTTGGAAGTCTATCAAATTTTCGAATGAAATTTTGAAATAATCATTAAAAAATCATGACCTAATAATACATAATCATTTGTTATGTAATTTTTCATTGGATCACGAATGACACAAACTTTAGACCACTAGCATAAACCGTCATCGAGATATTGCTCGTTTTTCAAATAAATTTATCAAAAAGTTACATAAAATTAAAAAAATAATAATTATTCTATAATCTGTTCACTTCTTATGTGAAATATTACGTGGAAATTCGTAAACATCATTCCCGTAGAATGGATTTAGTTAAATCCATTCACGAGAAAATTTACTTTAAGCGATAATTCCAACAATCCGCCAATAGTCATTAATTTACATATAGGAAAAGCCCTTCTCTATTTCTATCTATAAAGCTTGCCGATAAATTTGGCAAACTTGACGACTATTTTGGCTAAATATCGCCTAATTGGTAACTTTTTTGTATATATGGTGCAAAAATTTATGTGAATATCGTTAAAATTGCTAAAGTTAAACTAAACTAACAGAAATGTCGCCAACTTCATGAATAGATTATTATAATATATGTACATGTTGATGTACATATTGATGCATATGTACATATGTTGATAATTGTAAATTTAGTGTTGCGCGTAATATAAGTTAATTGGATACTTACACCCATGCTAAAAGTTAGGCAAAAAAGTGACAAAATCTGATAAAAAGAAAAGTATTTATTCGAATCCATTGAAACTTTCACTGATCATGGAGTATAACAAAAGACATTAGCTTGGGGAAATGCAAAGAAAATTATGGATAAATATAATTAAATAATAGAGGTAAACAAAACATAGGATTTTGGGTGGAAAAAACAGTTCGTTGGTGGAGGTCTGTCAATACGGAATGTGATGATCTTTGCTGGAAACACCTGCACTACAGCGTCGATTCATACCAAGAATAAGATCATTTACCGTGTTTTGAGATATCTGTTCCCATTCACGGAGCAGACATGTTCTTAGTCCTTAAAGGTTTCGGGGAATGACATGGAGAATATTTAAACGTCTCCCAAGTGTGTCCCATACATGCTCTATGAGATTCAAGTTGAGTGATCTCGATGGACATTCCATACGAAGCACTTTCCGATTTGAATTACTGGCAGTAGTATATCTATGTACGTATGAGCGCACATGTACTTTATACACTAAAAACTATATTTTATAGCTTATTTTTATCTTTTTTATATATAAAAAAAAGGTATCGATCCATATTAATATTAAAAACATGATTTTATATCAAAATAAGGCCTTTTTAACATTTAGACCAAATTTTAACTTTTTTTTTAGATAAATGCGTGAAAATGATTAAAAGAGCCCCATTATGAGCATATTTATGAGGGGACCGTTAGTCCCCCCATATATAGGTCGGTGAAAAGATATTAAAAAATATAATGCCATTTTAAATGGCGTCAAAAAAAATCAAAGATAGGCCCCTCCATTTTGGAGCTCCCTCATACATAGCTAAATTACGGTGAAAGGATTAAATAAATGCGCTTCTAAATGAATCCTCTAAGCTTTAAAATATATGGGGGGACCATAAGTCCCCCCATAAAAGTTTGATCTAAAGATTTATTTTTAAAACATGGGTCCTGAAAAAAATAAAAATATTTTTCAACATAATTAAAGACAAAATAAAAAAAGTCAGAAAATAAAGTGATTTAACATGATAGGTTAGAAAATCATAGAATAAATAACTCTCTCATATTTGTATTTACCATACCAGAATATATAAATCTACTTTGAACCGTAAATTACGGTTTTATAGATATGAACAGATAGAAAGGCTCTTTAAGCTTTCTCATATCAGAAGCAAAAAAAAAAAAAATAAAAGTGTTTATCGACACAGCGAAGCCTTTTATCTCTCCTAAGTGCAACGTTATGAAGATTTATTTGATAGATGACAGCACTATCCAATCTAAAATAAAATATAGTAAAATTCGGCAAAACCCCCTTCCCCCCGTAGACCTTTTCTGATCTTAAATACGTCTCAACACGTTGGGGGTTTGAGGTCTACGGGGGGGGAAATCCTTTTTTTTTTCTTAGGACTTCTCATCAGCCAGGCTCCTCATCAGTCAGTCAGGCCCTCTATTCAACACAGCCAGGATTCCATCTCCAATTTTCTATGACTGAAATAGACAAGGAATATACAATTAATATACTATATATATATATATATAGACTAATACTAATTAAATCTAATTAATTCTAATAAATAACGTACGGATCATATATTCACAGTGCACATGGAGATTTGAACCAGCATCTTTCTGATAGTAGACTATTGCTTTATCCATTCAGCCAACCCCGGGGCAATAACACATCAAAATTTTAAAAATATAAACATGACATAATATTTTTTAGTCGAAAAAAGTTAACATCTAAGACCTTTTCGACTAAAAAATAGTTTATAAATAATATAAAATAAAGAAGGATAGTTTAATATATACACAAAGTACTATAGATATTAAAAGATATATTAAAGGAATTACTAGTGCTGCCATCTATAGCTTAGAAAAATCAAAAAAAGTAAGTTGTTCTTTACTAATCTCAAAATTATAATAATATTCTTACTAAGACTTAAAAATGCTGTTCCTTTTAACTCTAAAATATATTAAGCTTCCTCTAATTCATATTTATCATTAATCATACCTGAATATTTAAATATATATCTTCCTTTATTAATTTCATATATAGATTCATCAGATAGCATACGGTGCTTATTCGCCAGATAATAATCTTTTTCTATATCTCCCACATATAACTTTATGATTACTGTATTTCCATATTTTGTTTTAATTTTTTTCAATGATATCAGATTATATTCCCCAGGATATAAATCATTTAATTTAAGCGTCTTGGGATAACCTCTCAATCTATTGAACTCTTCCATTTATTAGTAAACATTTTTTTATAAATAACATTATAGGGGGGGATAGTCATCCCCCCCTGAATTATAGAGATAAAATAGTTTTATAAACCCCTCTAATATATTAAAAAAATGACTGCACTGACTTGTAGAAAATTATATAGAATTATCTGTCTTTCACATTATTTTTTCCTCTTTAGAAAGCGCGACGCGTGTAGATTGATTTTTGCGCCGGGTGTGAAAAGATAAGGATTGCTCATCTTTGTACTCGCTTCTAAGATTATTGTTTTTCTCAGTTGAGTTAAGTAAGGACGAATCGGCACAATATTTAGTTTTTTCAGGATCATTTAATTTAAACATTTTTTATAAAATTCATGTCCAATAGAATAAATTCTTTGAAATAACATATAAAACTCCTAATCCATTCAATTTAATATCTTCATTTTCTTCTTTTTCAATTAATTCAGTGAACCTTTGAAAACTTTCTGATAATAGTTTTTTATTATGATCATATTTTATATATAAATCATACAATTCATTACAAAGATAAGTCATATAGTAAATTTCTTCAGAATTTGTAAAATTTAAAGCTCGAATATCACCTAAGCACTCATCCATTTATTAGTAAACATTTTTATAGTGTCCTAAAGATCTAGTATTCATACCATCTTCTAATATAAATCTTTTATCATCTTTTGCTGATAAAGCTATCTTGTTCACTTGAATTGAATACAATTCATGTTTCTTACTTCTAATTAAATTCTGTGTTCTATATTGATCTTTTTTATTTAATAAACAGTCTTTATAATCTTCAAATGATATTCTGTTTTTAACGGTACTAGTCTTAGTACCTTTAGACCTCTTAATCTCAACATTTTTATGGTCTTCATTTTTATTATTATATTCTTCAACACTCTGTTTTTCTAATTTTATTGAATACATTTTACTTCTTAAACCTACAAATTCTTCCATAATCACACCGTTATTTTCATCTTTCATTTTACCTAATACTTTTTTATTACATCTAGGCATATTATACAGATTATTTACTTGATAATCAGATGTATCGAAATAATCAATCATTGACTTCATATCTTCATAAAAGTCATCTGCTTTAATATCATATATAAAACTATCTGTATCCATATATAATAACTTAATATTATCTTTACATCTCGGTTTCATAACATTATAATGAAAATCATACATTAAATGTTTAGATAAATCTAATATACTCTTCCAACATAAATCGGTTTATTAAAATATAGTTTTGTTTTTTTCATGTGAACAGCTACCAAATTTTCATCAAAAATAGTTCTACATTTGAAATTAGGTTTAGCAATTAATTTTTTAACTTGATCATAATTACAACATAATCTTACATCAATTCGTTTTCTTATAGATTCCATTGTTTTTCCAAATATAGAATTATTCATTAATTTATAAAAATCTTTCTCAAAATCATTAGCAGCTATCTTTCTCATTTCAGTGTTTAAATCTATATGTTTTTTTAACCAATTCGATTGTTTAAATTGCAATACTCTATGTACTCTTACAGCCTTTAAACCCATTTTCAAATATTGTTTTAAACTTCTATAATGAACTACATATTTCTCTTTATCATGTAAAGTTGTTAATAACTTACCTTGTTTCGAATTTTCAGGTATTCTATTTTCAGGACATAATGGTAAATCTGAATGATAATCATGTAACTCTTTTGGATATCTTAAACTAATTTCAAATATATATCCAATATCTGAATCATCTTTTATTTTACTGTTATATAATTCACGTTTAACGTAATTTATTTCATTACACCATTTAAATTCTCCATATGGTAAATATTGACTCATAGCCCATCCATATAAATTATTAGCATCTAAATACATTAAATAATTGGATTCTTTACTTTTATCATAATTTTTCATATATTTATTATTAGCTTTTCCATATCTATTACAACATTGTTGAAGACCCAGACCGTCCGACTCGTCCAAAGGACTAAGAGCAGCTAATCCTTTTTCTATCATGAGAATCATATCATAATCATTTAATAAATCTAATTTAACATTTGTTATTTTTAACATTGCATCCCAAGATAAACCAGGAGCAGTAAAATACCAATCAGGATCTAATTTATAAGTTTTTAAACAAACATCTCTAACATTTTCAAATACATCTGTTATAATTAGTACATCTGTTTTAACATATAAATCTGTATATTCACCTAAATTTTTTATATTAAATTCTTTCCAAACACGTTGAGCATGTTTATATTCTTCATCAGTTATATTACATTCATTCAATTTACTATAAAATTTATCTTTTGAAGGTAATTCTGTTTCTTTGTATTTATCTCTAGAATCCATATAATCATAAGGATATACACCTTTTCTTGTAATGAGATCTAATTTATCATCAGGAAAATGTAATGATGTCTCTCTAAATTTTGATTTTAAGTATTTAATATATTTCATTTTTCGTATTTTTGGAGGATATCTATTTATTTCATTCTCTGGTCTCAAGTTTTTTGATAAATTATCTAAACTGCAAGACATAAATTTAAATGTATCAATAAATCTCAATTTCATACCTCCTATTTTTTTGCTGAAAGATATATATTTTTCTTCAGTATTAGGTATAACATCTATTTTTGATTGATCAAATCCAAGTTCTTTTATAAACAAATGAGAATCATAACCTGTTAAATTATGAATTTTTACTGGAATAAATTTTGGAATTTGATAATTTAAATTACAAATATTATGAGCTGGACCTCTATATTTTCCAGTTATATGACAATGATCAATTACTTTATCATCATTTAAGATTTGATTTTCACATATATGACAAATATTAGTTCTTTTATAATGATTTTCATCGAACTCTATCATTGATTTGATACTTTCATATTTTTTAGTTTTGTCTTCTATCATTTTTTCAATTTTAAGAGTATCCTCTTTTAACATAGATACAAACTTTTTGATTGTATCTGGTCCTCTATAAACAACAGGAGGTTTAAAGTATTCCTTTTCATATTTGATATAATAACAAAATGCATCTGCTACATGTTTTTGATATTTCACAGTATATGATTTAGTTTGATCTTGCTCACATGTATCAATTTTAGGTAAGAGAGATTCAAAATCAGCATATATAGTATATGGTACTCTCATTTTTCTTTCATGATTTTTAAATTGAATAACTTCATCTTTTTTAGGCATATTAATTGTGACAGCATCTTTACAGTATTCCACATGTATCTTTAATCTTTCCTCAGAATAAAAATAATTTAAACATCTATCACATAAAAATATACGATGATTAGTAATTTGTGATCTGATCAAACTATTCATATTTTTAATCCAACAATAATGATCTTTCATATAAAACAAGTTTACATGTTTTTCTAATTTATTGTTAGTTATTCTAAGTGGATAAATTGAACCATCATAACTATAAACATTTACAGATATATTATTTAGTTTTTCAAATTTCTTAATATTGTCTAATGAAACAGGAAAATCAATACCTTTAAAATGTAATTCATCTTTATATTGCTCATATTTTGACACTCTTTGAGGATCTTTTTTTACAGGATGAATTGCTGATAATATTGACCACATAAAACATTTATTATCTTTATTTTTTACATTTATTATGGCTTGTTTAGATTTAATTTTTTCAGGTAAATCAATATAACTTGATCCTCTCAAGGGTTGATACTTATTTATTCTCAATTCTAAAAATTTAATTTCTTCAAGACTCCAACCAGATCCTTTTGATATAAAATCATCAGATTCATTTATTAAGTTGTCAATAACATAATCATAAAAAGTATGTAAATCATTAGATTTTAATATAATTTGATTCTCAGTTTTGAATGTAAATTCTTGAATTTCTTCATTTAATTTATACAAACAAAACAATTTAAAATTTACCTTTATTCCATTAAATTCTTTCATAATATGCTTTATTTTTTCTATTACAACCTTTCTTTACTCTTCTAAAAATTCTAGAGGGATTTTAATATTATTAAAATTATTAATTCTATATGATCTTAATCTAGATTTATAAGCAGTTTCATATTCCTTAATTTCTACATTACCTTCATCTAATGCTTTTTTATGTTTTCGACTTGATATGTGATTATCTAAATGTTTATAATATATACCGCAAATAATACATTTTCTTTTTTGTTTTGATCTTTTAATCATTAAGTCTTTCTTTATATGTTCTTCTTCATCTTCATAATATTTACCACATATACGACATTTTCTATCTTCTGTAAATAACTTTTCAAGATTTTCTTCTACTGTAAATACATTTTCTTCAGGAAAGACAGATTTAAAATCATTTTTATCAAATCTTAAATTAAAAGAATCAAAAATCTTTTTAATTTTTTTACGTTTTTTAGGTTTATTAATAAATATTTTTTTCTTTTTTTCCAAGTATGCTGACAAATCTAAATTTAATAAATCTACTAAAACAGGTTTATATTCACCTGTTTTTCTGAAATATTTAGTTAATAATTTAATTAAATTAACCTTCTTACAACCTTTAGGTTGTTTAATATTCAATAATTTTACTACTTTTCTAAGTTCATTAATAGTCTTTGACTTTAAGTTGAGCTCCATTTATTAGGAAACATTTTATACAATACTTTTTCCAAGATGCTTACTGTGATAAATACTTTTTAAATGCCTCTTTTTGTGTGTATAGGTATATTGCATACCACATTCACATTTAAATTTTTTATATTTAATTATGGAATCACAACATTTGCAATGACTTTGGAAATAAATTTTTTCATTTCTATGATATATGTAAAACTCATTTACCGATTTCATAGTCAAACAGTGTATGCACTTTTTTGTAAGCTCCATTTATTAAGAAACATTTTTTGTAATACTTTGTAAGAAATCATTCCATATTTTTTCATATTTCTTTTTAACTTTTTGGACTTTTATATTATTTTCAATATTAAAAATATCACAAATCTTTTTCATAAAATAGTAATAGTTAATTGATTTCTCATAATACATAAAATCTAAAAATTTTAAAAACATATCCTCAACTTCTTGAGATATATTATATCTCCTTCTTAATCGATTAAAATAACAAACTCTACTATTATATCTTTGTTTTAAACTTTCGTAATCGATAACATAAAAATGTTCTTCTTCTTCCGAATCATAGATTAATTTCATCTTATTCATTTATACTAATTCAGATGTCCAACTATTAAATTCATCTGGATATCCTAGCCATTTTACAAAATACTTATTTCCTTTCTTTTTTATGATTTTTTCAATTTTATATACATCATCTTTTTTATTATATTTTACCATTTCATTTTCATAAAAAGTTCCTTCAATTTCTTTACTGTTTAAATCTTTTAATCGATAAGTAATTGGATCTGTTTTCAATACTTCAGAAACTATAAAAATCTCTTCAGTGAATGTAGAATCATCTACTTTCCTGAATGTTTTCTTAATTGTAGATATTCTAACACTATCTCCTATCTTAAATTTAGGTTTTTTCATAATCGTTTTAGTATATAAATTTTTATAAACTTGAGATTCATTTTCTCTAGCCTCAACAGGTGTCATTTTTATTGATCTATGATATGAATTGTTATAAATTTTAAGTAATTTCGGTAATACATCAATATATCTTTTAGTAATGTTAGCATGCATATATTTTATAATTTTTTCTGTTATACTTCTATTAAATCTCTCAGCTATTGCAGATTTTATTTCTTTATTTTTAGTTGTAAACCAATGTATATTATTATCTTTAAATAATTTTTGTGTCTGTTTTCCTGTAAATTCAGTACCTTCATCTGTCAAAATGAATTTTGGTATTCTTTCTTTAAAAACTTGTTTAAAACCTTGTACTACTTCTTCAGATGTTTTTCTTTTTATAGGAAAAGCCCAAGCATATTTATTAAAAGCATCTATAACCGTTAACAAATAATTAGTTCCATCATTATATTTACTATAATTTTTTATAAATAACAAATCAGCGTCAAATTGATTATTACTGTTTGGAACATAAACTCTTCTTCTTTTAAATTTACGAATGACAGGTTTATATCTAGTATATACATCTTGTTCATGTAAAAATTCTTCAACATTAGGTAACCCTGTTTTTCTTTTCAATTCATTAATTCCACAATAACCTGTTTCTGGATTATAATATGTCTCTTTTAACTCCCTAAAAAAGTATTCTTTTTACTTCCACAAATAGTACAGATACCTTTACCAACTGGTTTATTATTTTTAGAAGTAGTTTTGTGATAATTTTTAGTTGGGGTTTTATCTTTACACTTGACACAATATATAGAAAGACCTAATCCAAAAGTTTTTTTAACTTTAATAATAGGTTTAATAATTACTCTAGCTAATCTTTCTTGAAATGTTGGATCTTGTATAGCATTTAAATTATCTATTAATTTTTGATCAGCAACATGTCTCAGTTTTGTATCTTTTGTTTTATTGTAATCAATATCATGTTCTTTACATGCTTTATCAACTCTATTTATTCCAGGATCACCTCTTTTTAATCTTTTTTCTAATTTTGTATTTGGGCCACAATATTGATATCCTGGTAAATGCATTTCTGGAAGATTTACTTTATCTTGTATCCATCCAACAATATCACCACCTTTCTTTTTTTTACAAACCATTTATTTATTTAGAAATTTATATCCATTCAATTGCATTTGTTTTACGTATTTTTCAACTGGATTAAATTTTAAACTTTTTATGAAATCCTTTTCACACATATAAATTTCTTCTTCTGTCATATCCTTAGCTTTAAACGAATTAATGAGTTCTTTATAAAAATTATAACAATGTCTATATTCTTCTTTCCTTTCTGCTATTTTTAATGCGAGATCTATGGCTTCTACTATACCAACTGATAAACTTAAAAATGCAAGAGGTAGAAAGGCTATTGCTGATAAACCTGTTCCACTTAGAATAACCTTACTTACTGATAATGAAATACTTATCTTTTGATACATATTTCTACTCTTTCTGTAAACATATAATCTTTTTTCTAAATATACATCCATTTATATAGGATTAAATTTTTTCCTGTATCTCATTTCTGAATTCACTAAATCTAACATAAAAAAATCATATTTTTCTTGAACACTTTTATTATACATTTGTTTGAATTCTTCAGTACTTAATAAACCATCTATCTCTCTTATAATCTGTTGATTTTCTTTTGGTTGTAGAGTGAAAAATATATCGTAATTACAGTTCCTTCTTATATTGATAGGTGTTAAATAATATGACTGAGTTAAATAAATAAAGGATGCGTTTTTCTTTCTACCTCTGATAAATAATTCTTCGATGTTTTTTTTATCTTTCTCAATCACACAATCATCAAAAATAACTAAATTCTTTAATGTAGGATTTAAATCATCTACATTAATAAAATTATGATCTGAAGAAAATAATACTTTTTTTTTTAATTTATCATATAATTTTAATAATTTTTTCTTATTCTTTATATTCTTACATTTCAAAATATCTTCTCTTTCTATATCTTCAAACAATGTATATATTTCTTGTAATTTAGAATATTTAGGTTCGTATAAATCTTTTGCACATATATATAATGCATCAAAAAATAATAAATCATAAATCAAATTTAACAGTAAATTTGTTTTACCTGAACCTGAAGATCCTACTATAAGTAATCTAAATGGATGTTTAGGTAACAAAGGATGTTGTTTAGGATCAGGTAATTCTTCTGGTTCTGTTTAATCTTTAATTTTTATCATAATTTACTAGCAGTAAAAATAAAATTTGCTGCAGTAAAAAAATTAATATTATATAAATGAACTTAGAAAAAGAACGGAAACATAAGTTTTTAAAGCAAATAAAAGATTCAATTAAAATAGTAAAAATAGAAAAAGAAATAAGAAAGAATAATGAAGATCAACTAAAAGAAAAAATAGGTATTCAAAAGACCTTAGAAGAATTTCATAAACCAATCACTCAAGAAATTGAAAAATATGAAAAATCAAATAAAGAAGTTGTGAAAAGTATTCAAAATGTTGTAGAAAATATTACATTTCCATCTATAGAAGAGCCTATTGAAGCTGTGAAAGAATTAGTATCTTATACTTATGATATCGATCAAAATTTAAATTTAAAATATTTAAAAGAGGAAAAATTATACAGACCGTCAGTATTTTTAAATGATCAAGAAAAATTAGAGGAGATGTATGGAAGAGCTAAACAGTTAAAAGAAGGATTATCCAAGAAAAGAGGCAACTTAAAAAGTACAATTTCTAGAGCTAAAAATTTTTCAGAGGAGGAATTAAACCAGAAAAAGGATGATATAAAAGAAATTAAAAATAAAGAAAATATGTTGCAAAATTATATGCATAGATTAAATATGATTCGAAGTAGTAAAGAAATGAAGGTGGGTAAAGGATTGAATGTATTATCAAATTTAACAGAAAAAATATGTAACGGAAGTAAATCAAAGAAATTGTATAATCAAGTAACTTTATTGTTAGATATGTTATTAAAAAATAAAGAAATGACTTATAATGATGTACAACGATATCATAAACAATTTCTCTGTTAATAAATGATAAAAAATAAAGTTTATTTGAGTGAAGGTCAGAAAAATAAACTTAAATCAGCTTTTAAAAATAAAGTAGAAGTAGCATTACAAATAGATAAATCTAAAACTCCTAATCATGAGATGTGTTTAACTAAAACTCAAATTAATCATATTAATGATAAAAAAAGAATTACAATCAGTAAAACTCAATTAGATGAAAATGGAGGATTTTTACCATTTCTAGCGGCACTTATACCCTCTTTAATAACCGCTGCTAAATTAGCAGTTCCAGCATTAGCAACAGGTGCTTTATCAGGATTAGCTAGTTCAGCTGTGCAAAAAAAGGGATCTGGGAAAAAAAAAAAACTTGGAAAGGGAATATATCAACAGTGGGAATTAGCGACAAAATGATTATAGAAAATATGAAAAATGAAAAAGGATTTAGAGGTGTGTTTACCTCCGATTTATTACCTAAAACAATAGGAAAATTTGAAAATGGAATCATTAATTTAGATGTATCAACAGGTCCTGGAACTCATTGGGTTTGTTATTATAATGATCCTAAATATAAATATGTGGAATATTTTGATCCGTTTGGTGAATATGACAATATGAAGAAGGACTATATTCCTAAAAATATTAAATCATTTCTTGTTACATCCAATAAAAAAATAGGTTCTAATGATAGTTTTTTACAGAAACCTTCATCTGTGAAATGTGGTATATTTTGTATGAAATATATAAGAGAAAGGAATAAAGGTATATCACCTAAAAATGTTCTCAAATCATTTCCTACACAAAAACCTAGTGACTATAATGAAAATTTTGTTATGTATAAATGATAAAATTAAAATCTGAAGGTCATGAGAGATCAGAGGAATTTACTGTAAATTTTATTACACCTCTTAAAATAAAAAAATTAGCTTTACACTCATTCTCTATGGAAGTTTCCTGGTTTAATATAAGTAAGAATTATGGAAATAACAAATTTAGATTGTTAGACAAAGATATCAGTTCAGATATAACAATTATTATCTCAAATGGTAATTATACTGTAAGAGGTTTTAATGAGTAGATGATGAAAATATTTGGTAAGGATCCACCTGTCAAATTTGGTATTATTGAAGCAAGACAAAGAATATCTAT
Organism: Amaurobius ferox; assembly: GCA_951213105.1. Classification (NCBI taxonomy): domain Eukaryota; kingdom Metazoa; phylum Arthropoda; class Arachnida; order Araneae; family Amaurobiidae; genus Amaurobius; species Amaurobius ferox. Next base: position 62,921,352 of record OX578134.1, read on the forward strand.
TAAACTGAAAAAAAATTGGGTAATTGATTTTACAGAAAGTAACTTTCATAAAATTATAGGCTTTTTAAAACCGACATATGGAAGTTATGAGGAAGAAACAGAGATTGAAGGTGAACGTATTGCTGATATATCTAATGGAAATGATAATATTTATATTCACTGTGATGTTGTAAAAGGATCTTTAATAAATCAATATAATTCAGAAGTCATATATTCTTTCACTAATAAAAACCCTCCAGGTAGTATAATTTCAAAAGAATTTAATAATTGGATATTTTTTCCTGTTAAAGTAGATCCTGTTGAAAGAATAAAAATGAGGATTACTAATCAAAAAGGTGAATTAATAGATTTAAATAAAGGAGCTGTAGAATTTAATTTTATTTCTTCTTAAATAAATGTATAGAAGAAAAAGTAAAAAAATACAAGGATTTTTAAAGGTTTTATTGAAACCTAAGAATATATTAAATGTAATATTTTCTATGAAAAAGAAAGGAGGTGGTTTAAAAATTCTTCCTAAATAAATGATTTATGATTTAAGTGATACTCGTTATTATTATAATGATCACATTAAAAGTTATGAATTAAGAGAAATTCATCCAAAAGAACATAGTTCAGATGAGAATGCTACCTATGTTTTTCATATTAATGATACTAAAGCAAAAATTTTATATTCTAGAGGATATCTTGAACTAAAATTAAAAATTACAAAAAATGATACATCATCCATTGGAAACGAAAATGTGAGTCTAGTAAATGGTGGAGGTTTTATCAAAACTTTAAAAGTACATATAGGAGATACCGAAATTGAATCAAATACACAGTCAAATTTTTCAATCATGAATCATGTTTTAAGATTAATTCATTATACTCCTGATTATGTAACATCACAAGCTCAAAATGAATTTTTTTATCTAGATACATCTGATTCAGCTGATCGTAATGAGTTCAAATATGATGGTACTTTAGAAGATACTACTAAAATAACTGAATTTTTTAATAATTTGAAAATGAATAAAGATTATAACGAAGGATTCGTAAAGAGATGGGAACTAACGAAAGATAGCAATGTCATTAAAATATGGACACCTTTAAAAGATATAATCGATTTCTTTAGAGAATATGAAAAGATAATTTCAGGTTTTGAAGTGAAAATAGAAATTCAAAGAAATGAAAATAAAAATATGATATATACTAATATAAGAAACGAAAATTATAAGGTAGTAGTTGAAGGTTTAACCTTACATTTACCTTATATAGAATTAAAAAATTCTGCAGAAAGTTTGTTTCTGGAATCATATCTATCTAATAAAGATATAGAGGTAAATTGGGATCGATATAGATTTAAGATGGTAGGCCCTTATAGAAGCAACAGTGGATCTGTGACAGCAACTACAGCGTCAGATGAAGTTTTAAGTGTCTATGTTATTCCTCAATATGTTGAAAGAGATAATAATTATGAAAAAAATATGATATTTGATCATATAGATATGGCAGAATGCTGGTTGATGATTAATAATAAACAAGTTCCTCTTATGCGTTATAAAACAAATTTTGCCAATAAAGATTATAGTAGAGTGTATGAAGCTCTTTTACGTGAAGGACTTTACGATAATAATACAGATACAGGACCTTTGATAAATAAGGAGAATTTTGGTAAACTGTATCCTATTTTTCCTTTTGACTCATCAAATCATGAAAACTATACCGATTTAAATAATTTAGATATTGAATTTAATTGGATAACGAATAGTCAAAAGGAATATAAGTTTTATTTTATTTTTAAAGAAAGAAAGAGATGTTTTATAAATTTAAAAAATAAAACTATAACAATGGTTAAGAGTTTAAAATCTTAAAATTAAATAAATGGGTGCTTATTATCCACCTTATGATGATCAAATGAAAGAAGGACCTATTGGACCTCCTGGTATAGGTTTTAAATTAATGAATGATGGAAATTATGATATGGAAAATAGAATTTTAAAAAATTGTGAAAATCCTATAGATGATTTAGATTTAACCACTAAAAGTTTTGTTTTGAATAAAATAGAGAATAATCATCATGAATTGAGAGATCATATAGAAACTAAATAGATGAGAGTTTTTTATCCTTTACTGTAGAAACAGGCAAGAGAATAAAAGAATTAAATCATACAACTTTACATTCTTTAGAAGGAAAAGTTTTTGATGCTAAAGGAAAAAGAATAGGAAATGTTGCAGATCCTAAAGATGAAAAAAATGTTGTGAATAAAAGATATTTTGAAAAAAATTCGTTAATATTACAGAATGATAAATTTGATGCAAAAAATAAAATAATTACGAATGTTTCTGAACCTGAAAATGATAACGATGCTGTCAATAAAATATATTTAGATAATAGAGATATCTGGGTTACTATACTAGATGATTTTCATACAGATGGGGATTATAAAAAAGTAAATTTCAATATGATGAGCTCAAAATTACTGGATCAAGAGATGCGATTATCTACCGATATGTATATGAAAATTTCTATATATATAGATATATATGATACAGTAGAAAGTAAATATATATATGATAAAAGTCCACTGATATCTCTGGAAATCAATGGTAAGGAAATTTTAAATGTTAATAGAGATGTAGTAACCTGTTTTGATTATGGTAAACGTGATGATATCATCACATTAAAGATAATATGTGATGGTAACGCTTTAAAACCTTATATGCATATTGAAAAAATTTCTTTCTAATAAATGGATATTGATTGGAATGAATTTTCCAGAAAAAATTTATCTGAAGATGTAATTAGAAATCTTATTAGTCATGTAAATTGGGATTTAGTTTTACAATATTCAACAGTGTCTGAATCTTTTATTGAAGAATTTGCTCAACCTGATGATTGGCCTAAAATTTCTAGATATCAAAAATTATCAGAAGATTTTATAGAAAAATGTAAAGATATAGTAGATTGGGTAAACATATCTCAATATCAAACTTTAAGTAACGAATTTATCATAAAATATTCTGATAATTTAGATTTATATAAAGTATCAATATTTCAAAATCTTACAGAAGATACTATGAGAGAATTAAAAGATGATTTAAATTGGTTGTATATAACTAGATATCAAACATTTAGTGAAAATTTTATAGAAGAATTTATGCATAAATTAGATTTTTGTTATTTGATTAAATATAAATTTGAGCTATTACCTGATCACTTTTTTAATGTTTATTGGAAAAAAGTACAAGCAATACAGATGAGTGAATTAAATAAAAAGTTTGGTCATAATGAAATAGAACCTTACCAAGAGAAAATTTTTGAAGAGATATATGAAGTTAAATCAGTCTTGAGAGAGAGTGTTTATCTTTTGAGACAATTAACTAACAAAGAGGATAAATAAATATTTAATAAAAATGTTTCTATATAAATGGATGTTGTATATAATAATGGTATGGAAAAAAAACTATGTCTTTCTTAAATATAGAGAATCCTACTGAAGTGAAATCTATTTTTATATATAATTGTTCTCTTGAAGGAATAGAAAATTTAACTAATTTAAAAGAATTATATTGTGTGGGAAATAAATTAAAATCTCTTGAAGGAATAGAAAATTTAATAAATATAGAAACATTAGATTGTAGCGAAAATGATATTACATCTCTTGAAGGTATAAAAAATTTAACTAATTTAAAAAAAATATATTGTGATTTAAATAAATTAACATCCCTTGAAGGAATAGAAAATTTAACTAATTTAGAAACATTAAATTGTAGCATAAATGATATTACATCTCTTGAAGGTATAAAAAATTTAACTAATTTAAAAAAATTATATTGTGGAGGAAATAAATTAACATCTCTTGAAGGTATAAAAAATTTAACTAATTTAAAAGAATTATATTGTGAGGGAAATAAATTAACATCCCTTGAAGAAATAGAAAATTTAACTAATTTAAAAGAATTATATTGTGAGGGAAATAAATTAACATCCCTTGAAGGAATAGAAAATTTAACTAATTTAGAAACATTATATTGTAGCGATATTACATCTGAATTAATATTTTTACCTAGAATAAATGAGTATGAACCCATGATGTTAAGAAGAAATAATGTAGGATTTCCAGTCTTTAAAAATGTTTACTAATAAATGGAAGAGTTCAATAGTCTGAGTGGTTATCATCAAACATATGTATTAGATGATTTATATCCTGGAAAATATGATCTGATATCATTGAAAAAAATTAAAAATATGATTGCAGGTACAGCAATCGTAAAGTTAATTGTAGAAGGTGAAGAAATAGAGTATTACCTTGCGAATAAACATGGACAACTTTCTAATAGATCGATAAATAAAATCAATAAAGGAAGATATATATTTTTATATTTAGGTGATAATAAATACATATTAGAGAAAGCTTAATAGAGTTAAAAAATAATTCTAAATAAATGGATCTTTATAAGATTAAAAAATCTCTAGAAAAGAAAGGAATTAGTGTAATAGCAAGATTTATAGAATCAAACGGTGATACTGGAACAGCATTTTTAAGTAAATATAATGATAAAGATCTTAAAAAAATTAGTAAGAATATTAAGTCATATTATAATTTTGGTGGAGAGAAAAAATTTAGTAAAGATTGTATACAACTTACTTTTATTGAAAAAAAAGTGATTATATGATTTTCCAAGTATGGAAATATGTTTTTTTTTTTTTTTTTTTTTTTTTTAACATCTTCTTCTAAAAAAATTTATATTATAACTTCAATATTATTAATACTATCAAGATTTTATGATCTCTATAAAACGCGTCCATAATTTACGGACGCTTTTCGTCATCAATATATTTTAGGATTATTTTAAAGCTTAGAGGATTTATTTAATCCTTTCACCGTAATTTAGCTATGTATGAGGGAGCTCCAAAATGGAGCGGCCTATCTTTGATTTTTTTTGACGCCATTTAAAATGGCATTATATTTTTTAATATCTTTTCACCGACCTATATATGGGGGGACTAACGGTCCCCTCATAAATATGCTCATAATGGGGCTCTTTTAATCATTTTCACGCATTTATCTAAAAAAAAAGTTAAAATTTGGTCTAAATGTTAAAAAGGCCTTATTTTGATATAAAATCATGTTTTTAATATTAATATGGATCGATACCTTTTTTTTATATATAAAAAAGATAAAAATAAGCTATAAAATATAGTTTTTAATGTATAAAGTACATGTGCGCTCATACGTACATAGATATACTACTACTGGCTAATAATGCGAGCCCTGTCTACTCGTGAGTTATCGTCCGTGAAAATGGCATCAGGGACCATAACTGCAAAAAATGGGCCAACATATTGAGCATGGACGTCGTCTCTATGCCGCACTGCAGTTACAGCACCCCAAGAGAAAATGTGGAGATCAATTGGGGCGCCTACACTAATCCCTGCTCGTACAACCGCCTATGTATGGGCGCATTTCGCGGTTGTTACTGGGGTGATCGCGAGTTCAGGGCGTTTTTCAGACCAATAAGGTCGAGACTCATTCTGTACACCAAACTCATGACTCATTCATAAAGACTCATTCAATTATGACTCATTCATAAAGACTCATTCAATTATGACTCATTCATAAAGACCACATTACCCCACTTCTATGGAGCCCAGTTGAGATGATCTCGAGCCCAATTTAACCGGGTCTCTCTGTACGAGAGCGTCAGTGGGTCGTCTTGAATATAGCTGACCTGCAAGTAGGCGTCTGTAAACAGATTGTTGAGATTCCGCTCTTCCTGCGACCGCTACAAGATCGGAAACAAGCTAATGTGCATGATTGGCCTGTAGCATTGTACTTGCAGACACATAAACCGGACATCCTGAGCGGTTGTGACACTTGGATGTCCACTTACTGGTCTTCCCAACACTGTTCCTTCACTTTGATACCGGTTGCACAAGCGACAAATGACGGAACGATTGACATTTAGGGCTCGGGCTACTTCCGAATGTATCCGGCTCCCTTCGAGACGCCCTATTGCCTCCCATCGCTTGGCATCACTCAGATGATGTCGTCTATTCATTTTTCAAAATTTGGCTATTTCGATTTTTCTTATGGAATCCGTAGTACGGAGATACAGGTTCTGCACAAAACAGCTCGTTTTTATACCTAATATACGTTTCCTTGTTAATAAATGTTGGTATGCAAAATGTTTTCTGCGGGCTAGTTTTCACGTTGGTGCCCCTGTCATGTATGCAAATTCTGTGGCAACGCGTTATTTTTTTTTCACCAAATATGCTCATTTTTCCGTTTGTTGCTTAACTTTTGGACATGAGTGTATATTTCGCACAACTCTAACAACTTTCGCTCAACTTATTAATCGTTTTGCATGTTGTCATCCGAAAAGCGCCAGACGTTCCAAATCCACGTCAGAAACATTGTGCCATGTGTCTTGTACCATTTTTTCAGTGTGAAAGAAGTGAATTTATTGCATTAGGGAAAATCGTTTTTCGTTATGGATTTTCCATTTTCGATTCAAAAATTTGCATTTTACTCAAAATTGGCATTAGGTAGAGCTTAGATGATAGTTGATGTGGATTCAACATCAAACTTTGGAGGGGATAGGATGATTCACTAAGGATTTTTATTTCCTATTCAAAATATTTTCCTGAAACATCGATTTCTCAGCATTGGCTGAGAATGATAAAGCGAGATAAAGCTACGATAATGGCAGATATGATTAAGCATCAAATTCTAGAGAGGGTGAAGAGACTCGGGATTCCCACTTCTGTTCTGGAGCCCCGATTCAAAAATTAACATTTTCCTTGAAACACCTATTTCACAGAATCTGCTATACATAAAATGACTGATGTGGATTCAACATCCTATTCTGGAAGTTATAGCGGAGTTGACTAAGGTTCTCTTCACTTCTGGTTCTTTTTAACACTTTACAACAAAGTTGAAAAGTGTTTATGACTTTGTTCATTCTGTCTGTCTGTCCGTTAGCACGATAACTGCCGTAAAAATGACTTAATCAAAATGAAATTTTAGTATGTTGTTCAGACGGTCTGTAGGACCTATGGGAATATACATAAATAATATCACTCAATTAGTTTTGGATTGAACCCGGGTTGAAAAAATGAAATACATTGAACCCAATGGGACCAAATTTTTCAAACATTTTTTAAGCGGATTTAAAATTCACAAATTGCTTCGAAAATTTTTGGTAATATTCAAATTGTTCCATAACATATATAAAAAAAATTCAGCGAAATATATTCAGTAGTTTTTTAAATAAAAATTAAAATAATAATTACACCTCTTACATGAAGTGATCACGTGACCATGATATGAAACGATCACGTGACCAACTTCAAAATATAATACGGCATCCATCTTGTTTCAAAATCGTCATTTTTAAAGTTCTTTTTAATTCATATTGAGTGTTGTATTCGTCGTAAAACCTCTTTATTTTCCTTAAATTCTGTGCATCTACATACTGAAACAACGCAATGACAATATATTTGAGTTTAAATGAGCATCCAACTTTGATTATTTCTCTAACGAAGCCTATTTTTCACTTATGTGAAATGTAAACAGCAAAATATGTAGGATGAGTTGTATAGGAATTGCTGTATTTTTTTAATGCAAAAGAATTTAGCTCATGGAGTCTGCATAGCTGATATGAAAAAAATATTCATTGACTTTACCGAGAGAAGGACGATTTTTTGCGATGAAGTTTTAAGCATAGAGTTAAATTACTTATAGATCCATGGTCTTAATTTTCAAATAAAATAAATTATTATAGTATTGTGATGAATGACATGAATGGAAAATTATTTACGAATGAAATGCTGCTTTTTTAGAGAGAGCCAGGCGTGTTATTTTTTCTATGACGTCATTTGAATGAATTTCAGTTGTTTTCGATGAAGTTTTTAAATATAATAAATTATCGTGGTATTATGATAATTCTAAAATTGTTACCGAGTAATATATCACATTTTAGAGATGTTTAAACCAGGCAATTTATATTTCAATGCCGTCATTTGAATGAAGTTCATTTTTTTGGATGAATGTTTAAGTTTTCAACTATAATAAATCAATGTTGTATTATGAGAAGTTTTAAAATATTACCGAGGAATGTATTGCATTTTAGACATGTTTAAATAAAATTGCATTGAAGTTGGAAAGTGTTTCTTAATCAATGCTTTAAGCATAATTGATCTTTCTTGTTGCACTTTGGGTTCAAAAACATTTCTTGAGCCATTTATTTCTCAAGATTGGTTATAGGTATAGCTTAGATGATGACTGACAAGACTTCATTAAAATCCGGAGGCCATTGGGTGGTTCACTAAAGTTTTCCACTCCTCAATAAGTATAAAACACTCTATGTAAAGAGTAAGGGAAACTTGAACAACGTATTTAAGCACAAATAAGACAATAATGCAGAATACAGCTATTTCGAGGATACGCTGGATCCTCTTTCTCAGTGTAAGAGAACCAACACACCTGATGTCCAAAAGCTGAAATGTTCCAAGGTTCCAAGGCTTTTTCTTTTCGGGGCACCTGTGAGAAAACTCACGTATCCCCACATCGGAAATATAAGTTCTTAGAATAGTTTTGTAATTGAAATTTGATGTGAAGCATTCCTTTTCTGGGCGGATGCTTGAAAAGATTGACAGCCAAGATGGCTTAAACTGTGATCAAAAATACCTCGGAAGATGGACCGCCAATGTTAAGAGGTAGACAAACTAAATTTGAAAAGGAGAGTAAACAGAGAGAAAACAGGTTCTCTGAAAGAAGATGGGATCCATGTGAATGTCGCGGAACTCATCGTAGTCAGTTTCAATTCAGTGGTCACGAGGTCAAAGGGTGAGACGATAAATGTAAACAGCATTATCGTTTCAAGGTCAAAAACTGTGAGTTACATAGTAGTTGGCTTTGAAATTATTCTCAAACAAGGACTCAAACTTAAAAATTCTAGAACTCAAAGACAAGTGATTTCGGAACTGAGCCATCGGGAATGTGCATAATCCTCACAAAATATACAGTATACTTTGTATATTGTATATTCTACATTATACAATTTTAATCCTATGTGGGTAACACCTGATTTTCCCAAAGTACTCATATATATTTTGTCGTCATAAACGTTTCAATTTTATAGAAAAAAAAATTGTTAATAAGAATATTTATTTAAAATTACATCAAATTTTCAATTTAAAATTATTTGTCGATGGAACGTATTTTGAAGTATCAGCCAAATCTGCAAATAAAAAAAAATTAAATAACTCGGGAAGTGGATATCTTAAAGTAATAGAATTCAATTAATTGTTTTCACATAAAAAATTACATATAAAAGTATTTAAATAAAACATGTCGACATATAACACACACAGACGCAAAGAAACACTCACACACGCATTGCGTCGAAAATGGTTGATTCATATTCTAAGTGCTCTAAACATACAAGTACGTCGAGGACTCGATGTATTTGTACGATGTATTCCAAATGTTTTTCTTGTTCCACTAATTTACCAATTCACCTATGAGTTATATAACATTAATAAACTGGATTGCAACGTAAAAGTCAGGGCAAATACAAATAATTGAGTAGACGTGCGTTTCGGAAATCATTTGGATTTCCTTCTTCAGTGCAAGAAGTCTGGACCTGAACGCCCAAATAAGCCCCAATAAGTTTTTGTCGGTCAGCTGGAAATGGCAAAATGACTACATACGGTAGCCAACTAAGTCCAGCAAAAGAGGAAATAAATCTAGAATATTTACTATACCGGATTCAGTCGTTTTGCCGTTTCCATTTTGACCTACATAGTCATGCCCTTAATTGGGCTTTCAGATCCTGAATTGTTGCACTGAAAAGAAAACCCAAATGATTTCCTAAACGTGGACTTGCTCATTTATTTTTATTTGCGCTTACATTTTATGTCGTGAACAGAGATTGAGATATCGCTCCATATGCGTATTTCACGCTATAAAATAAGTATATGCGCTTTATAAATTAGGTAATGCGTATTTTTACGAACTGATTTTGTAAACAAAAAAGAAAAAATATTTTTTTAGAATCACAAATTAAACAGATTTGGTTTGAAAATAGGCAATTTCTTATTTTATCCGGCATCACGTACGTCGTTACAAATTCACCATTACAAAAGTTTATTTTCATCCTTCTGCGTAATGCGCATTTTACCGGTAAGGTAAACATCCATTAAATTGATGTACACATGGAGTTAGAGGAAGGTAAGAATATCGGTAAGAACATATTTTGGTAAGAACATCAAATTGATGTACACCGGAAGTAGATCTGAAACCAGAGGATTAGTGACGAAAGAGGTGTATCAACGTAAAGACTCGTTTTTCTTGTTTATTACTAACTTTAGAAACAGTTTTATATATTTTTGACATTCTTATAATGAAAATGAACTTCTAACTTTTGCTGTTTTTGATGTTAACCATTGGGTTAATTGTACCCGCTGAATATTTTAATATGAATTTTGAGAAAGCTGTTCATTTATAGGAAAGCCAAAAACAAAGAAGGTTGGAATTTTAAAAGAAAAAAAGAAAAATTATTTTACTTAATAGGTTTTTAGTTTTCTTTTATCCTTGTTTGTTTACAACCATATGGAGAAACTAAGCCAAAGGTGGGGTAACAATTTTAAGATATTTCATCACGAATTATATGATTAGCTATTTTTATGAAAAGAAAAACACTGTTAATTATACTATGACGAATTTATAATTCAAGATTTGCTACTCATGAAATTGGCAGGAAATTAAAAAAAAATGTGATCCTAAAAGTCTAAAATTTAGTAAACATTTTAAAACTCATTTCATAAAGTTTATGAGGTATATTATTAGTGCTATCAGACATATAATGCATTTTGCTTATACACTATATTCTTTATCTGTGTTAATATCTTAAATCTTATTTTTTTTAACGTAGAAAAGTCAGAAATTTATATCCTGTTGGTCAATGATCCTGTAAGTTCTTTTCATACAAAATACAATAAATACCTAGAAATTTGAGGGTAATTGTATATTTGCAAAAAATTACTCCCGAAAAGCAAAATACTCCTTCAAATGAAGTCAGGGAGTATTTTTACGCTTCTGGAAAATTTCTAGCTCGATCTCTGACCGTGAACCAGTTCATTATTGATTGTGAGCAAAGTCACGTGCTTTACTTATTATATATATATATATATATATATATATATATATATATATATATATATATATCTGGTATATTAACATTTCTAATCCAACAATAAAATGAGTCATTACATTATGTTTACAAATTGAAGTCATATTTATCTACAGCTTCCGCATTCGAACCAAATCAAAAGCAAAACTATGATTTAGAAAACAATTTATAACCCCAGGGATATGTGAAGGTAATTCTAAACAAAAAAAAAGGAAAGATTTTCGCGAAAGTTTCGCAGTTTAATTCACATAAAAAAATTTAGATTAAAAACAGCATGATTAGATGATACGCTTAAAATCCCTATTAGATTGATATAAAAGTTAACCATTCTTCAAGTCGAGACTTCCCAGTTGGATTCTTAAATAAAAAAGGTTTGAAAGCGTGGCAAAAGAATTTTGAAAGCGTGGGACTAGAACTTTTTTAAGATAATCGTAGGATTTCTAAAGCTATTTATTACTCAATTCCCATGGTGAATAATATAATAATATTCTAAAACCTCTTCCATTGGAAAATCATTTGAGATTTGTATAAAAATGAAGATGCAAAAATTTTGATACACTATATATTTTACAAATAGAAATATTAATTAAAATAAAAAACATAAAAACAAGCCCCTGTTAAAAGTCACGCTTAAATGTTGTCATTTTATGTTTGAACTTCATTCCAAAATTGTAGAAAATTTATTTAATTTTGTTTAAAATGATTTATATAAAAGCGAGCTGGATTCAAACGTTACAAAATTATTTCACAGTCCGTATCCGGCCTGCTGATGCCTATTTATTTCAACTTCGCTACGACGTGTATTGACTGTGCAGCTTTCTGGATTATGTCCGTTGTACAACATCATTATTGCTTGAACGAAATCATTTATAATATAAAATACACTTTTAAAATATTACCGGTGCATATGGACAATACACAAAATATTTAACTTTTCACAATTTCATACTCTTGTAGGGAGATAGAATAACATTTCGTCTGCGGTAAAAAAAATTACTAAAAACTATCGGATAGAATGAAATGTAGATTAACATTTCAGAAATAGTGCCAATATGAAATTCACACAAAAGTTATTTCAATTTTTTTGTTTTCTTTGTCATTCCGTGGTCGCTTTAGAACCTGTTAAAATGGTGATTTGAAATGAAAGCACCAGCTTATGAATTTACCTCCCTCTTTCATACTTATTACTAATAAACGCTATTCCAATGCCCCAGGAAAACTCCGAATTCTGAAATTGAGAGTGGACAAATACGGACGTGGCTATATATACAAGTGATACAACCCAACAGAACATATTGAAAGGCGATTCTAAAATCCTGCATAGGCGAGGCAGGAAGGACACATGACACGTCACACTCATTTTTTACTTTCCCAACTCTTTATCGCAATGTATATGGTTATAGTACATGGTGAATGTACATTTCTTTATGGATTATCAAGTAAGTATTATCTTCTAATTATAAATTATAACGTTTTTTTACATGAAAAGTTATCAAACATTATTTAAATATTGTTTTGGATGAATTTAAAGTGAACTCCTGTTTGTAAAAATGCAACACATTAAGAAATCATCAAAATTGAATGAAATTTATTCCACAAACGACCTGTATTGATACAAATAAACAATTAAATTTACAAAGAAAACAATATTACAGGGTGAAAATCAGTATTTGGTGAAAAGCCACCATATACTGCAATAAGTGCTTGCTTCTATACGACGTGGCATCGAATGAAATAGATTTTGAATTTGCACATGAGAAAGAGCCTTCCACATTGCTTCTATCAGAACCTAAAGTTCAACTGTATTAACTACGGGACGAGAGTCACGAGCGAAATTCCGACGAAATCCCAGACATGTTGAATAGGTGACATATCCAGTGAATAGGCAGGCCAAGGAAGAAGCTGTATCTATTGAGCTGAGAAGAAGTCTTAAATATTCCAAGCAACATGTAAAGGGGCATTGTCCTTTTGAAATAAAGCTCCAAGAATGCGTCGAAGGAAGGGTACGACTTCGGTCTCCAGAACTTCTCTGATATACCGGTTGCTGTTAAGATTACCCACAAATCATACCAGCTGAGATCGTCCAAGATACCCAATGGCGCCTCAGACAACCACTCGTGGCGTTCGTCCAGTATGGCATAGGATAACGCACTCCGGAAGATGACATTCACCACTATAGCGTCTAACGTGCATGCGGTCGTCACTGTACCCAAAAGTAAATCTGGATTCATCGGAAAAGACGACTTGTTGCTAATCGGGACGCGGCACGCCATTGTCTATGTTGATGAGCTCATTGTAGCCGCAGTCGTCGATGGTTTTGCGTTAGAGGAATCCTGTACAAAGGAATTCTTGCAATAGTCCACGGTGTTAAAGACCCAGACCTCTCGACCAATTGTTGGAGCGGACAATGATACACCTGTAGCAGTGCTCCAACGTTCTGCCAACTGTCGAGATGAAGCTGTACGGTTCATCACTGCCATGCGGATGATGTGCCTATCATCCAGTGCTGACGTAACATTTCATCGTCCACTGCCAGATTTTCAACTCGTCTTGTTCTCTTCAGTCCATTGCTTCCACACTCGCATCGCTGTCATGGCATTGCGCTCCATAAAAGCTTCTATTGCATGATAAGAAAAATAAACCTTCCCGAAGGCCGATCATTCGTTCCCTTTCAAATTCCATAACTTGCTCATGTGGCGCCCTCTTTCGCCTTAGAGACGTAGTTACTTCTCATGAAACATTTACCGCTGGCAGACAATCATAGACTATTTTCAACGTTCCGCTACAGCTCTCTATTTATGCAACTAACATGGCAGTTCAGCGGTCGCTGTTCAGCCCACGCATGCGCAGGAACTTTGAAATTCTAAACATTTGCATAGCATACCCTAATTTATATTTGCTGTAAGTTTCAGCTAAATCACGTGATTCCTTCATGGTGTTGCAAATTTTACAAACATGAGTACATTATTTACAAAAATACCTTAATCTTATCAGTCGTATATAAGCCTATACGCTGTTTTGCATTAAATAGAACATTATTTCAATATGTGCACTTTCGTGATTGTATTTTCATTTAACTTTAGTTTTAAAAATATATATATTTCGTTTAAGGTCATAGAGAGGTCAAATGAACAGTAATAAGCTTTGGCTGTTTATAAAATCACAAACTTTCTAGTGTTTTATTGACTAAAAATCTTCAAAGATATCTATATGTAAAAACTTTGTATCGTCACATATTGCAAGTGTAATTGATCATTTTTGTGCCAGTCTTTATAGCTATACATACCATGATTTTTCTACGCATACCACTCCTGCATGATAATGAATAAGTTGTAAAATGTAGGTATACGCACATAGTATGTAGGTATGTTTGTAGATATGTATGTAGTATATAATGTAGGTAACACGCTTCCGGGACAATCCACTCCTCAAAGGGGTAGACAAATCTACGGTTTGTCTTAAACAAACCAACTGATAATTTAATCTAACGTAAAATGTAGCGTAGAATTGTAAACAAACCCGGACGTGAATCTATGGGAGAAAATTTACAGTAACGTTTTACATTTGCTGCCATCTGTCGGTCGAAAATATAACTAAAGTTCTCGCCAGTTGAATTTGACACATTTGCAATACAAGTGGTAAAAATGCCTCCTGATCGATTAGAAACTGCCTCAAGAATATTCTCAAAAAAGCTTCTTTTTAATTTGTGATGCTCTTTGAAGCAATTGAAGTAGCTTTCATTTTTTTTCCAAGTTCATCCTCGCAGATAATTGCCCTACGAGAGCGGAGAGAGATTGTAAACAAACCCTGGACGTGATTCTTTTGTCTTGATTCATTCACCGTGTTAATTTTTGATATTCTTATATATTAAGATTAGTGATTTAAAGATTCTTTATAGTAACTTTTTTTTATATCCTTATATATTAAGATAATATTAAGATAAAGACAAACACAATTGATTTAATTATATTTACTATATTATTATATTTTAATTATATTTTATTACTTTTTCTACGCAATAACATAAGAAATTGAAAATATTATTGAAGAAAATATATAGTTATAACTGCGGAGAAGCACTAAATTGCGACTTTTCATATTTTATATCTTTTCACAGGAAGAACGATATTTGCACATTTGAATTTTTAAGGTGTTTTCTTTTTTGGCGGTTTCAGATTCTCCATTTGAAATTTCATTTAAAGAGAAACACTTTATATTTATGACGACATGATATATTAAAAAAATTCATACCCGATTTCACAGTTCCGAGTTTATGGATCCCAAATTCCAATATTTTCAGAGTTACGGCAGTGACAGCAGGAGGGTCACTGCAAGACATCATATTACAGAAATTATTTCAAAATGTACACCATATGCCTATATCTCAAAAACTGCACTGTGGAGAAGAATTTTTTATGCCTCGTATGAAAGACCTATAGTAAACTATTATATAATTCCAAAGTTTCATGATTTTATCTCTCAAAAACACGGAAGAACAAAGAATTTTAAATTTCAGAAAAGGTAGTCATTTTTAACACTTTACAACATAGTTGATATGACTTTGTTCATTCATTTTGTCTGCCTGACTGTCTGTCTGTCTATCCGTTAACAAGATAACTGCTGTAAAAATGACTTTATCAAAATGAAATTTTAGTATGTTTTTCAGACGGTCTGTGGGACCTATGGGAATATAAATGAATAATATCACCCAATTAGTTTTGGATTTAACCCGGGTTGAAAAAATGAAATACATTGAACCCTATGGGACCTAATTTTTCAAACATTTTTTAAGCGAATTTAAAATTCACAGATTGCTTCGAAAGTTTTAGAAAATATTCAAAATATCCCATAAAATATATAGAAAAAATTTCCGTAAAATATGTTACGTAGTTTTTTAAATAAAAATTATTTAATATAGGAAGAAAAATAAATTCAATTAAATTCTGACTTTTGTTATATTCTCCAGAAAGAAAAAAGAGATATATCATATAATAAATATATTTCAAAGAGTTTCATTGTTCTATATATTAAAGAGGTTTCACATTTTAAAATAAATATGGTAGATAATAATTTTTCAAATTTTTAAATAAAATAAAATTATTATAGTATTGTAATGAATGAAACGATTGGAAACATTTTTATGAATGAAATGCTGCTTTTATATAGAGGCGATTTATATTTTGATGACGTCATTTGAAAAAAGTTCATTTGTTTTCGATGAAGCTTTCAAATATAATTAATTATAGTAGTATTATGATAATTTTAAAAATATTACCGAGGAATGTATCGCATTTTAGAGATGTTTAAACCAGGCAATTTATATAGCAATGCCGTCATTTGAATAAAGTTCATTTTCTTCGAGGAAGTTCTCAAATATAATAAATAAATATAGTATTGTGATAATTTTAAAAATATTACCGAGGAATGTATCGCATTTTAGAGATGTTTATATAAAATTACATTGAAGTTGGAAAGTGTTTCATAATCAATGCTTTATGCATCTTTCTTGTTTGGTTTTTAACACTTTACAACATAGTTGAAAGTGTTTATGACTTTTTTCATTCTGTCTGTCTGTCTGTCTGTCCGTTAGCATGGAAACTGCCGTAAAAATGACTTTATCAAAATTAGACTTTAGTACGTTGTTGAGACAGGTCTGTGGGACATATGGGAATGTAAATGAATAATATCAAACAATTACTTTTGGATTGAACCTAAGTTGAAAAAATGAAATACATTGATCCCTATGAGACCTAATTATTCAAACATTTTTCAAGCAAATTTAAAATTCACAAATTGCTTCGAAAAATTTGGAAAATATTCAAGTTATCCCATAAAACATATAAAAAAAATTTCAGCAAATTATGTTCGGTAGTTGTTTAAATAAAAAGTAAAATAATAATTGCCCCCTTATCACTTGAAGAGATCGCGTAACCCTTCTCAAAATAACCAAGAAAGATCAATCATGCATAAAACATTGATTATGAAACACTTTCTAACATCAATGCAATTTTACATAAGCATCTCTAAAATCGATAAATTCCTCGGTAATAGTTTTAAAATTATCACAATACTACATTAATTTATTATATTTGGAAACTTAAAACTTCATCGTAGAAAATGAACTCCATTCAAATGATGGCATTGAAATATGAATTATCTGGTTTAAACATCTCTAAAATGCGATACATTCCTCGATAATATTTTTAAAATTATCATATTACTACAATAATTTATTATATTTGAAAACATCATCGAAAACAAATGAAATTTACTCAAATGACGTCATTGAAATACAAATCTACTGGTTCTCTGTATAAAAGCAACTTTTCTTTCATAAACGTTTTTCCATTCCTTGCATTCATCACAATACTATAATAATTTATTTTATTTCAAAACTTAAAACCATGGAGGTGCAAGTAATATAACTCTATGCTTAAAACTTCATCGAAAAAATCGTCTGGTTCTCTTTGTAAAATCAATGAGTATTTCATTCAGATCAGCTGTAGTGCAGACTCCAGAACTAAATAATTTTGCATTAAAGAAATGCAGCAATTCTTATACAACTCATTCTACACCTTTTGGTGTTTACATACTCCATAAGTGACAATTAGGCTTCGCTGTAGAAATAATCAAAGTTGGATGATCATTTAAACTCAAATATATTGTAATTGCGTTGTTTCAGTATATAGATGCACAGAATTTAAGCAAAAATAAAGCGGTTTTAGGACGGATGCAACACTAAATATGAATTAAAAAGAACTTTAAAAATCACGATTTTGACACAAGATGGATGCCATATTTTATTTTGAAGTGTGTCACGTGATCTCTTTTGGTCACGTGATCTTTTAATATAAAGGGTGTAATTAATATTTTAATTTTTATTTTAAAAACTACTGAACATATTTCGCTGAAATTTTTTTATATATATTTTATTGGATAATTGGAATATTTCCTGAAACTTTCGAAGCTATTTGTGAATTTTAAATTCACTTAAAAAATGTTTGAAAAAGTAAGTCCCATAGGGTTCAGTGTATTTCATTACTTTAATCCGGGTTCAATCCAAAACTAATTAGGTGATATTATTCATTTATATTCCCATAGGTCCCACAGACCGTCTGAACACCATACTAAAATTTTATTTTAATAAAGTCACTTTTACGGCAGTTATCGTGCTAACGGATAGACAGACAGACAGACAGAATGAACAAAGTCATAAACACCTTTCAAATATGTTGTAAAGTGTTAAAAATATGGCATCCATCTTGTGTCAAAATTGTGAGTTTTAAAGTTATTTTTAGTTCATATTTAGTCTTGCATCCGCCATAAATCCACTTTATTTTTATCCTTTCTCTGTTCATCTATGCACTGCGCCAACGCATTTACAATATTTTGGAGAATAAAGGCTCGTCAAACTTTGATTATTTCTGCAACAAAGCCTTTTTCACGTATGGAGAATGTAAACGCATCAAGCTATAAGATGAATTGTATAAGAATTGCTGAATTTCTTTAACGCAAAATTATTTAGCTCTGGAGCCTGCCGTATAGCTGATATGAATGAAACCTTCATTGATTTTACATAGAAAAGCAGTCGATTATTGTATTGCGTTTTTCAGTGAAGTTTTATGCATGGAGTTAGAAAGTTTCCTCCATAGTTTTAAATTTTTAAGTAAAATAAATTATTGTGATAATTTAAAAAATATTGCCTCTGAATGAAAGGAATGGAAAAACGTTTTTGAATGAAATATTCTCTGCTTTTATAGAGAGAGCCAGACGATTTATTTTTCGATGACATTATTTGAGTAGAGTTCATTTGTTCTCCATGTGGAAGTTTTCAAATTGTAGTATTGTGATAATTTTAAAAATATCACCCCTGAACGTATCGCATTTTAGAGATGTTTAAATAAAATTGCATTGCAGTTGGAAAGTGTTTCATAATCAATGCTTTATGCATGATTGGTCTTTCTTGATTTCTCTTATCCTCTTCCTTTTGCAGACAACGTTTCTATATGAGAAATTCATTCGGATTTTGAAGAAATTTTCTGATATATTTGTTCAAAAATACCATGAACCATGTCCCTCCAAAAATTTAAACTTTTAAGTAAAATCCTTCTCTTATTTTAAGCTAAAAATGTAATAAAAGTCTTACATTTTTGGCAAAAATGTAGTTATTACATTGTAAAGCATAGCGACTTGACTATGATTTTCTCCATATAAACCTCAAAAAAGATATGGTATCCTCCAAGAAACAACATCTGATATGTAAAATAAAGAGACAGTGACAAAAATTAAATAGTTCAGCTTAGGTTACATTGTGAAAAGCTCCATTTACAAAGCCAATTTATATGCGAGACGTACATGAAAGAGCGTAAATTGAACTAGAAAATTTCATCTTCGCCTCCTTTTTTGCACATCTCAAATGTTTTTCGCCCTGTGTCGCCAAATGTTTTTTAAGAGGATATTGTAAATACATTTTGCTCAGGAAAAACATTGAATTATTTGCACATTTTTATGTCTCATAATAATTTTTATTATATTACGTTTAGAAATATAAAATATTTCAAGATTTTACTTTTGTAAAACATGACTAAGTAATTATAAAATTAAATGTAAACAATGCAACCTGTGTAAGATTGCATGCCTAAAAATATTCATATACATTACATGCTGTGCTGATTTTGTGATTAATTAGTAATAATTCACAAAAGTGCAATTATTCTAAACGTGGAAAACATGAAAATGAATGTGCTACAGAAATGACGGTATACATAATTAAATATTATCCCGAAATAATAATGAAAATGGAAAAAATTCATGTGAAACATTCGACAAACATAGGGTGGAAATACTTGTACAAAAAATGCTAACTTTGGGGAATGTCATTTAACACAACATTTTCTTTAAATGTTGGTTATATTTCGGAAGGCTAAACAAATTTCCTTAAACTTTTACTTTCTCTATCACATCAGATAAATCCAAATGCGACCATTCATTTACATTAGTAGCAAAATTAATGCAGAAAACTTTGTTTAATATGATTTTACGAACTCAATATTAAACAAGAAAGATCAATCATGCATAAGCATTGATTATGAAACACTTTCCAACTGAAATGTAATTTCATTTAAAAATTTCTAAAATGTGATTCATTCAGTGGTAATATCTTTTACATTATCACAGTACTACAGTAATTTATTATACTTAAATATTTAAAACTGTATCGAAATATAAATCATCTGATTCTTTATGCAAAATCAATGAATATTTCATTCATATAACTTGTATTTCAGACTCCAGAGCTAAATAATTTTGTGTGAAAAAAATTCAGCAATTCTTATGTAATTCATCTTACAATCGCTTGAGATATTTGCATTCTGCATATGTTAAAATTAGGCTTCCTTGAAGAAATAATAAAAGTTTAGGGATCATTTAAAATCACAACTATTGTAATTGCATAGGCACGGAATTTAGATACACAGATAATATATATGTGTATGTGTATGTACTCAAAGTATTGGAATCGTGCCGAAGATCGGAACTCGAATTTTCAAAGGATCTACACGTTTTGGGACTTCTAGAACACGAAAAAACTACTTTTAGGAAGACGTCTGTGTGTGTAAGGGTGTATCTGTGTATGTTTCTGTGTGGATATTACATCCACTCTAATTGAAAAACTAATGGACCGAATTTCATACAATTTGGTAGGTATGTTTTTTGTGGGAAATCCTGATGTTCATTAGATTATAGTACGATTCGCAATAAAAGAATCTGCCTTCTTTGCGAAATGGCCGCAGAAATTGCCTTTATCCACTCTAGCTAAAAACTAATGAACCAAATTTAATAAAATTTGGAGTATAATATTTCAATAACCTACAAGTGATTTATATACCAAATTTAACAAAATTTTGTATATAAATCATTTGTAGGTTATTCTACTACGATTCGGGAAAAAGGAACGGGCTATTTTTGCGAAATGGCCAGCAAAAATCGTTATATATAAAAATAAAAGACTACGTGTGCTCAATTATATCAATTAAATTCCTATTTTATATGTGATTTTTGACAACAAAAAGAATAAGACTAACCCCATTACTCTAGGACTAGCCGTTCTTGAGATATTCTAGTTTTTTAGCGTTTTCGCTACGCCACCTTTGACAATAAGTCCAGCTATCAAATGAAAACCAAATTTAAGTTTAACGTGTAAATTCAATGTCATTTAAAATACTTATGTTGTGCAGATAAACTCAAATTATCATTGAATAAATAAAGAGAACGAATATGAGTCTGCAGAGAAAGACATGTGTTGTCCACATCAGAATTTTTAACAATATTACACCAATGATTTATAGAAGTGAACGGGGATTATTTTCAGGCCATTTCGAAAAAAATGTATGATCTATATTTAAAGATCCATCAAATTTTTGTCGAATAAAATGTTCAACAAATTTAAGCTGTGTACCAAATTTTAACTCTCTAGGACGTAGGAAAGTGCATTTAAAATGCCATCAATTAAATTTATCAAGAAGAGTTATATAAAATTTTAAAAAAATGAAAAATTGTTATCTACCAAATTTATTTTAAAATATGAAGCCACTCCCATATGCAAAACGTTTAAACAAATGGAGAGATATTTATTATATGATATCTCTCTCTTTTCTTTCTGGAAGATATCCCAAAGTCAGAATTTAATTGAATTTGTTTTTTTCCCTATATTAAATAATTTTTTAATTAAAAAACTACTTAACATATTTTACTGAATTTTTTTTTATATATTCTATGGGATAATGTGAATATTTCCTAAAAATTTCGAAGCAATTCGTGAATTTTAAATTTACTTAAAAAATGTTTGAAAAATTAGGTCCCATAGGGTTCAATGTATTTCATTTTTTCAACCCGGGTTCAATAAAAAACTAATTGGGTGATATTATTTATTTATATTCCCATAGGTCCTACAGACCGTCTGAACAACATACTAAAATTTCATTTTGATAAACTCATTTTTACGGCAGTTATCGTGCTAACGGACAGACAGACAGACAGACAGACAGACAGAATGAACAAAGTCATAAACACTTTTCAACTTTGTTGTAAAGTGTTAAAAATCAGATATGTAACAAATGTTCAAATGAATTTCAGAATTATATTGCCGATTAACGTAAAAAATGCACGTACCTCAGTTATTATTTCTTTTAAACTTTTAATATATTAGGCGTTAAAGATTAGGGAATATTAATTCATATATGAGACTATCAGATTACCCATTTTTCGTAAGGAATATATAATAAAGAAACTTAAAACTCCCAATTATGTACAAATTCCTATAGTATTCCAAATGACATTATTATTCAGAATATTTAATTTAATTTGTATTAAAATATTTAATTTAATTCTCCTAAAAAGAAGTATAAAAATCTGATGTGGGCAGCACATGACTTTCCCTGCAGACTTATATCCACGTTCTCTTTATTTTATTTAAATTTAATTCACGTTTAATTCAATTTTCTTACTCATTTGGTAACTGAACTTATTTTCAAAGTTGGCGTAAAGAAAATACGACAAAACTAAAATATCTCGAGAACGGCTAATCCTAGTGTAATGGAGTTGGTCTTATTCTTTTCTTCGTTAAAAATTACGTATAAAACAAGTATTTAATGGATATATTTAAACATATGTATTTCTTATTTTAGATTTTGGCGATTTTTGAGGGCCATTTCGTAAAAAAAGGCAGGTTGTTCTTTTCCGAATCGTATCAAAATCTAATCAGCACCAGATCATCCTACAAGTAACTTATCTACCAAATTTTGTGATAATTTGGTCAATTAGTATTTTAGTTAAAGTGGATACAAGAAATTTTTCAGACCGTTTCATAAAAAAAAGGCGGGTTCTGTTTTTACGAATCCTACCAAAAACTAATCAGCACCAGAGTCTCATCCAAGTGACTTACATAGCAAATTTTATGAAATTTGGTCAATTAGTTTTCTAGTTAGAGTGGATACATACATTGCACAGACACACACACACAGAGAGAGAGAGAGAGACACAGACGTCACGCTAAAAATAGTTTTTTCGTATTCTAGAGGTCTCAAAACGTGTAGATACGTCGAAAACTCGAGTTTTTATTTTAGGCATGATTTCAATACTTTCCCTATATATTACCATGTATTGCAGGGAAAGTAATGATATCTATTCAAGATGTATAAATTTATCTTCACAGGCAAATCTGAAGAATAAAACACACAGATTCCGTTTGTACACAAATTTACAGAAAATATAAATTTGGATTAATATATGCTAAAACGAAAGCGCTAAGAAATTGGATCAACATATGCCAAAAAATAAATGAAAGCCCCAAAATGTTATTAGAAGATATACATGTAGCATTTTTATTCTGCTACAGCAATTGATGAGTTTGAAAAATATTTACCAAAATGTAACAGATGACGTAAGAAATTGAAAATATCAATTATCCCCGGAACCTTCCAAACTAAAAGCCGTAATTGATGTAATCGAGCCAAAAGTGCGATTTCGATTAAATTTATCTTTATATCCATTTCTTAAATTAAAGCGTCAAAGATTTACTAAAACTCATCTGCTGCGTAATCTCATTGGCTTTTATTCTTTACAAAGGTCCGTAAAATCTACTACGCTCGTCCAAACTTGCATAGTCTAGATATTCGCTCATAACTTAGACAGATTTATTTGTTTGAATTACGTATTTTATTTAATTACTATACACTCTTACTATCTGCTATAAACAGAAAAGAATGAGACTGAAAACAACGAATAAACTTATTGAACTTTATTGTAGTTCTATTTTGCAAGATATTATTTACGAAAACCATTTAGAGTCTATCAGACTGAAGCCACCATTTAACCAAAAAAATTAGCGATGGCTCCAGACCGATGGAGCTGAAATGGTTTTGCTTGAATAACATTTTGTAAAAAATGAACTTTATTCAAAGGACGTCATCGAAATATAAATCGTATGTCTCTCTATGTAAAAGCAATGAATATTCCATTCACATCACTTTTATTCCAGGCTGCAGAGCTAAATAATTTTGCGTGAAAAAAATTCAGCAATTCCTATACAACTCATCTTACAGTAACTGGTTTACATTCTGCATCCAGTAAAATTAGGTTTCATTGAAGAAATAATCGAAGTTTGATGATCATTTAAACTCAAAAATATTTCAATTGCGTTGACGCAGAATATAGAATCACAAAAAATACGCAAAAATAAAGCGGTTTTAGGATGGATGCAACACTAAATATAAATTTAAAAGAATTTTTAAAATTACGATTTTAACATTGGGAAAAAAGATGGATACCATATTTTATTTTGAAGTAGGTCACGTGATGTCATCATATGATATGGGTGTAATTATTATTTTAATTTTTATTTAAAAAACTACCAAACATATTTTACTGAAATTTTTTTTATATATTTTAAGTGATAATTTGAATATTTCCTAAAATTTTCGAAGCAATTTGGATTTTTAATTTCTCTTACAAAATGTTTAAAGAATGAGGTCCCATAGACTTCAATGTATTTCATTTTTTCAACCAGGTTCAATCCAAAACTATTTGGGTGATATTATTCATTTACATTCCCATGTGTCCCATAGACCGCCTCAACCATATACTAAAATTACATTTTGATAAAATCATTTTTAAGGCAGTTATCGTACGAACGGACAGACAGACAGACAGAATGAACAAAATTTTTTTATATATTTTAAGTGATAATTTGAATATTTCCTAAAATTTTCGAAGCAATTTCGATTTTCAATTTACCTTACAAAATGTTTAAAAAATGATGTCCCATAGACTTCAATGTATTCATTTTTTCAACCAGGGTTCAATCCAAAACTATTTGGGTGATATTATTCATTTACATTCCCATGTGTCCCATAGACCGCCTCAACCATATACTAAAATTACATTTTGATAAAGTAATTTTTAAGGCAGTTATCGTACGAACGGACAGACAGACAGAATGAACAATGTCATAAACACTTTTCAACTATGTTGGAGTGTCTTAAAATTAGATATGTAACAAATGTTTAAATAAATTTCAAAATTATATTGCCAAATCACATAAAAAATGTACTTACCTCAGTTATTATTTCTTTTAATCTTTTAATATATTAAGCGTTAAAGATAAGTGAATATTAATTCATATATGAAATTATCAGTATACCCGTTCTTCATATGGAATATATAATAAAGAATCTTAAAACACCCAATTATGTACTATATTCTGTTACTGCAATTGGCTAAACACAATATATGAGTTTGAAAAACATTTGTCAAAATGAAACAGATGACATAAGAAATTGAAAATATCAAATACCCTCGAACGTTTCAAACTGAAAGCCGTAATTGATGTAATCCAGCCAAAAGTGCAATTTCGATGAAATTTATTTTTATATCCATTTCCTAAATTAAAGCTTGAAAGATTTACTAAAATTCATCTGCTAAATAATCTCATTGGATTTCATTCTTTATAAAAGCCCGTAAAATCTACTACGCCAAACTTGTATATTCTAGATAATTCATCCAAACTTGTATATTCTAGATAACTTAGATAGACATATTATAACTTAGGCAGCTTATAACTTAGACAGATTTATTTGTCTGAATTACGTATTTTACGTAATTACTATACATTCTTATTATCTGCTATAAACGAAAAAGAATCAGACTGAAAACAACGAATAAACTTATTGAACTTTACTGTAGTATTATTTTGCAAGATATTATTTACGAAAACCATTTAGCGTCTATCAGACTGAAGCCACCACTTAACCAGAAAAATTAGCGGTGGCTCCAGTACGATGGAGCCGAAATGATTTTTCTTGAATAACATTTTCTAAAAAAAACTTCAGTAAAGTTCAATTAGTTTATTCAACTTTTTCAGACTCATTTATTTCGTTTACGGGCTTTCAAAGCACTACAAATAACTCCCTAAATGTTTTCTTAGTTCTAGCACTTTTAGTATTTGCCCGTATTTTATCTGGATTTTCTGACCATGGACTTTAATTCAAAATATCACATTATTTTACTAACTTGCTTTTCAGCATATAAATATACAATATATCTTATGAGATTTTATATTGAAGTGAATCTATAAACTTTCCACCTGGCTGCATATAAATGCGTACTTAAATACACACATTTTCATCTATTCTGTTCAAATCTCACCCATCATTATACATATTTAGAATACATCCATTTAATCTCCTAATTTTTTAAACTATATAAAATATCTCGGACTTTTGCACCAATCTTTCACCAAAGGGTAAGTAAAGAGGTTTAGCAGCAACAATCTTTGACGTTTTAAGTATTACATCTTAAAACGTCAAAGATTGTTGCTGCTCATTACTTATTGGGAAACTCAGGTTAAAATACTAAAATATCTATAATACCACCACTATACTTCGAAAACTAAGATTTTGATTCAGAATCCAATTATGTACACTTTACGAGCTTTTAAAGAGCTACAAATTCTTGAGTATTGTTCATGGCTAGCCCTTTTTGAGGTATAAATATTATACACTAAAAAAAAACACGAAAATTTTACAATCTTCTTCAACTTTACAAAACGATTACTCAAAAAATATAAGAAATTTTTACAAAATACATATAAATTTAGAAAATAAATTTCCTAATGCATATTTTTGCCGTTTGCGATTTATATCTATATTTTATAATATCGAAGATATTTCGGGTGAAAATAAGATAAATAAAAAAAAACTTACTCGGAAAAACACTCTTAAGTTTTTTGTTTTTTTTTTTGGAAAAAAGGTTTAAAATTTTAAAATCATGAAATTATTTTTATATATGCATAATCTGAACCCTATATCAGACAAAATAAGAAAATTACATTTTTATCTATTATGTTTGGTGATGTAAGCGTCAAAAGAGATTACATTTTTCATAACGCTCTGTTTTCCTTCACAGAAACATCAAGTATAGATATTCGGCCATAAAAGAAAGGAATTTGTAAAACCTAACCGACTTTTACTATCTTTACACGATATTTTAAAATGCACAGAATTCTGCAAATAATTTCCGGAACAAACATGGCCACTACGAAAAGTGGGTTTTTAAAAGAAGCTCTTTAATAATTAGTTCCGTAACCTTATTTAGATGCAGATTCAAAGCTCTCATTTCCAAGTCTTTCTTCTTTGCTTTCTGCCTGATTTCTTTTACGCCACAACATTGGTTAAAAAAATCCAGAGTAAACTTTTCCCCATGCTTGTATATTCTGCTGTCGTCGTTGCTTAAGTAAATGCAATTAATTTTTTACCTATTCAGTGGGATTGCTCTCTTTTAATTGGACGCCTCGAGTTAAATTTACAGGATTTTTTTTCTTTTTTTCCACACAATGCATATTTTATGTAAAAGATAAATATTGAAGAGTCAAAAATCCGAATATCAGATTTAGACCTTCACTGTACATATCCATGAATGAGAATCAACCATTTTCTCAACTATTTATGTTTATCTGTCTGTGGGCACAATATCCCTCGAACTAATTAGTCAATCAAAATTTGGTTCTATTATCTCTATCAATGAACGTACGAAATCTATTGATTTACGAAAACGCAGGACTAGAGAATGTCTGCAATTTTCTGGACATGTTCTCAAAAAATGAAAATAGATATATGCAAAAAATCCTGTTAAAAATTCTTAAACAAGTAGTCAATTTATAGGTATTTTTTATTTAAAAGTGAGGAGCGTATTTTATGTGTTAACTTGTGCAATTTTTGATGTAGCACGTTTGAAAAAAAAATCACAAATAAATAAATAAATATACTTACAGCTATAATATAATAAATAAGTTTTAAGCAATTTTAACCAAAAATAGATGAAATTTGTTGTTTAAGTTGTTATGCATGTTTGACGAGTTTATTTTGTATTATTGAAAATTTTACATTTCCATAGGAATTAAATTTCCATAAATTCCCATAGGAATTACATTTCCATAAGAATTAAAAATTCAAGAGTTAAGCCAATTCCATGAAATTTTGTGTGCGCATTGTAATCAGTGATAGAAATAATCCTATTCTTTCTAAACCAGGACTAATTATAAGAAAGCTCTAGTTTATACTTCTGATTTCTCAAAATATCGAAATTTGTTATTACGCAGAGAAAGGCATTTGTATCACATGAATTTTTTTTATAAAACAGAATTCAATAATTTTGGAAGACTTACATTATTTATTGCAGCTCATACCAATTGTATTCAACAGAAGAATTTTAATATGTGATAAAATGTGCATCGGAAATAACATCGGACAAAACCAGAAATACAATAGCCCCAGAACCATCTATAGGGAGAGTCTCCATAGTTAAAATCGTACTTACACTACAAATAACATATTAACAGATTAACCACGTATAGGCACCGACTCGAAGGTTTACACTAATTGCAGCCTATGGTGAAGGAGAATATCTGCCAAAAAAACAAAACTTAATGCCAAGATAAAAATGATAACCAATTATATACAATATGTCTGTCTATACTAGATACAGGTAGTATTTCACAAATGTTTCACATCCATTAACACTTATGTGCAGAACTGTTTCAAATGGGAGCAACGGTATATAAAATCCACTCTGTTCACTCGTAACATTTCTATTTTTCGATACATTGATGATGTTTTTCTTTGTTTTCATACTGCACACGATTCTTTACCCACACTTAATATATATCCATCCAATCTTGAATTAATACCGAATGAATCCCACCCTTCCAAATCTGTAAATTATCTTGACATCACCATTGATATACATTGTAACTCTTTCAATACTACTATTTATGATAAGAGACATCAATTTAAATTTAATGTAAAATTCTTCCCTCATTTTTCTTCTTGCCTTAGCAACCAAGTTTTTAGAAATCTAATCACTAACTATTTGCTCCGCATTAAACGCCTGGATAGTAATAAGTGTACACTATCACACATTAATCGTCTCAAAAATCTTTGCTATATGTACAATTTTCCCACCTTATTTGTAGATCGCAGTATAAGTGCAGTATTCTAAAGTCGTAGAAACACCATAAAATAAACACCGCCCCAGGCGGGCAAAAATAAAAATGTAAAAATATTAAAAAACAGTAATTTCGATTACACTAAAAACGTAAAAATTTTTTTTTTAAAACACCGCCTCGGTGGGTAAAGAAAAAAGTTTAAAACACTCATAAAACCGTTAAGGCGGATATCTAAAAAGCAAATAAAACAAAAAACAGGCTACGGCTCCAAAAAACAGTGTTATCCATTCTTTCAAAGTTTTCGATAATCGTGGTCACATCTCGGTCAGTTTCTAAACTCTTGGGTTTATCTCTCCGAAAGTATGTACTGCTACTTCCACTTTCTCTGGTCTGGATTATTCTCACGTGGTATTAAGCGAGGTGAGCGTTCAGACTGTAGCATGTGGTGGACTCATTTGAAGATTATTCAAGGTGGCGACCTTTCGACATGTGAGTTGCTCCTTTTTGCAAGTTCGTATATTTGTGCGCTATATTTTTCATGTTCATGTCTATGTGGTATTTTATATTTCATGTTTATGTGGTATTTTATGTTTTATAATTGAATTTTATCCTATTTGGTTTTTTTCTGTTATTCTCGTTATTCCGTTGTTGGGCACAGATAGCATAATATTTTAACCACGTGTTTTTATGCAATCATAGAAACAACGGATTTTAGTATGTCTGTCTAGAATGTGCCCCTGAAGACGTTTCTGGCAGATATACTATTCTTTAATATATTTTCCTTATCCTGGCCTCTCCGTGCTCTACTTTTCCGGCCCTTCCTCGTTGCTTTTTGCTATTCACTACACGCTTTTATATTGCTCGGGGTTTGATACTGTGGTTACTGATTCACACTCCTGCACTTTAGTATTTGTTATTTTAATATATATATATATATAAATAAATATTTCTAAAATTGGGTATTACATATATAAAATGCCACGACTAATTTTCAAAGATATATACATATGTATATACAAAATATATATATATACAAAACTACTTATGCAAACATTCATACAAAATTATATACTACATATACATACAAATCTCATAGATTACCATGCTTTCAATACTACATTGATACATACAATGATATTTGCAATGATTAAAACATATGTGAATTTAAAAGTAATTTAATTGCAGTATATATACCGGGTGGTCAGAATTAAAACACCCCTACTCTGAGCTCTCTATACATCGAACTACTTAGTGTAAAGGCTCCAAAATTCTTGAACCTACTATTCAAGACATGGGAAAGGGATTACACGAAAAAAAATTAGTTCCAGAAACACCGATAGGTGGCGCTGTACAACAGAAAATATGCTGAAAGGACACAAAATAATCACAGAAAAACAAACACATGCGATATGGAGTTTTCTGGAGCAATTTCGCACTGTAAGCACAAAAATTTGCATAAACCCTTGGTTTGCAGCTACTATGTTCTGGGCATAAAAGGGGATAAAACTGGGAAATTTTCATTCTTCTCAGCGATGGCTGTCACACCGCCAGGACGCCTTTGCTTGAAGCTGTTTTATGAAAACAAAGGAAATGCTGCAGCTTCACTTCGAGAGTTTCGTCGACTTAAGAATTTGCGCAAAGGACCATTACTTCCACAAGCTCTCAGAAGAATGATCGCTCGATTCGAGAAAACTGGACATCTTGGAGTTCAGCCGGGTCGAGGACGCAAATTGACCCGTTCAGATGTCGTTGACAATGTTGCCACCGCTATTGTTGAACAATCAATGGATAATGTTATAGGCTGTAGTAGTGCACGTGGAGTGTCACGACACTTGGGTGTTCCCTACAGCACAGTGCGGAACGTACTGAGAAAAAACATAGTGCATTTTTTCCCGTACAAAATTAGTTACAATCACCACTTGCTAACCATCGACAGGGTGAAGCGACTGACCTTTGTATTGACATTTCTGGCTAGAGTTGAAGTGGATGCATCGTGAGCATGGCAGATTCTATGGAGCGATGAAACGCATTTCCATCTAAGTGGAACTGTCAACACCCATAACTGTCGCATTTGGGACACGGAAAACTCTCGTACCTTCCAAGAGATTCCACTTCACTCACCGAAGGTTACAGTCTGGTGTGGATTCACAGCCACATTCATTCTTGGCCCTCTCTTTTTCGAAGAGGCTACTTCCAATGGCCCTGTGACATGCACCGTGACGGCCAGGAGGTACAAAAACATGCTCGAAAATTTTGTTGTACCCCAACTGCAACAGCACCAATGTCTTGATTCAATTACCTTTATGCAAGATGGAGCGCCTCCACACATTGGACTCTGTGTACAGCAGTTTCTTCGGCAACATTTTACAAATGGTAGAGTAATTAGTCGTGCGTTTCCGACAACCTGGCCATCTCGTTCTCCGGATCTTAATCCCTGTGATTTTTGGCTGCGGAGATACTTAAAAAGTCGTGTTTATCGAGGACGTCTGGTGCCCTTGACAGATTTGAAAGACAGTATCACTCTGCATGTGAGAAGCTTCTCAATCGACCAATTACGTTCCGCAGTTGAACAAGTTGTCCACAGACTGCTGATTTTACATCTTGAAGAAGGGAACCATATTGAGCAGCATTCCCTGCATCGATAAGGTCCTTGTGATATGAATGTTTTGTACGTTCGAATAAAATGTGTTACAAATGTGTATTTTGTGTCTGTTCAGCATATTTTCTGTTGTACAGCGCCACCTATCAGTGTTTCTGGATCTATTTTTTTCGAGTAATCCCTTTGCCCATGTCTTGAATAGTAGGTTCAACAATTTTAGAGCCTTTATACTGAGTAGTTCGATATATAGAGAGCTCAGAGTAGGGGTGTTTTAATTCTGACCACCCGGTATAACAAAATTTACAAGTACTACGGATAAATATGCAATAAACAGTGAGCAAATATGTGGAGGTTACCAGTAATAATTCACAGGATATGTTAGTTTTTCTCTAGGAATTGAATTATAGATTTTATTCTCTGTTTAGCCCAGCTATTATTCTGAAACTTTTTGGCAAATATTGGCATATGTTGTCTACTGGGCATTTTAAGGTGATAGTTCTTTGTAAGTTGGCAGTCAAATACGTAATGTTTCGGAGATCCTATTTCACCTCAAATACAGTTTTTGGTGTCTTTCTTTTGGATTTTGTAAAGATAGGTTGGGAAACAGCCATGCCCCGACAAAAACTGTACCAATTCTCTACTGCAAATCAGTTGCTCTTGAAATACTCTGGGAAGATAGTTGAAATTTTATCTTCCCTTCTCATATTCATTCTACTGCTGTTGCCACTCTTTTATGGTATTAATATTTAGATGTGACCTTAGCGATGAACAGGGATATGGTAAGTGTATACTCTGAACAGAGATATCTGACGTCGCTTCAAAAGCTAAATAGTCTGCATCTTCATTTCCCAGAACACCCGAGTGACCTTTAATCCATCCCATAAAAAACGCTTGATGGATGCTGTTGGTTATGATAGTTATAATTTGATGAGTCATCGAATTCTTCGTTTGATATTATTTAAGAGTTTCGATACTAGATAGACTGTCAGAGTAAATAATGAAATTCTTATGCAAACTTTTGGTAGCCCAAAATACAGCTTCCTTTTTTGCTAGCAGCTCTGCCTGGAAGACGCTATTTTCATAGTGCAGACGAGTTGACCACTTGTGGACACACATGCCATCGTAAAAAGCACAGTAGGCTGATGCTGTTCTAGAACCAGTTCTAGAGCCATCCGTAATATTTATGCAATTAGATATTTCTTGTGATGACTTAACAAAGTGTAAGCTAATATTACCTATTGCTGGGTCTGTTAACAGGTAACCTTTTTTTGTTCATATTCCTTGTGGTCATAATAAAGATTATTCCACTGTACTATTTGTTTGAGGCGTGATACTTGCGCTATGATGGCTTC
The DNA here is from genome assembly GCA_951213105.1 of Amaurobius ferox. NCBI lineage: Eukaryota > Metazoa > Arthropoda > Arachnida > Araneae > Amaurobiidae > Amaurobius > Amaurobius ferox. Next base: position 62,954,482 of record OX578134.1, read on the forward strand.
TTTTTGCTCTGTATATGCTCCTGGGGGGATACAGGTAAGCACTTGTAACGCTACTGTAGATGTTGTGCCGTAAGCCCTTGAAATCTGTAGAAGAGCTATCCTTAGAACTACACCTGTCCCCCGATTTACTCGGAAGATAGGTTCTGCACAAAACCGTGTAAATTGGAATTTTGGATTTTGCTAAGTAAAATCGTGTAAAACGAAAATAACATGATGAGCATGATCATGTGCATGATTTAGTCATTTATTTAAGTAAAACAAAAGTATGACATCTTGGAAAACTTAAAATTATACTTAGTTTATAAAACAACAAACATGAATGTAGTAATATAACATATTTAATTTATTTTACATTAGGAACAAAGAACAAAAAAACAAAAAGACTCTTAATTAATTATAAGTTTAATCACTGTCATCACTTTCATGTACTATCAGTCTTTTCTTTCTGATAAGTATGATGTCACTTTCATCACTTGAGTTTTCTTGATGCGATTCTGGCTCAATGATTGACGAATTAGGCAAGATCTCGGGTTGACAAGACTTTGTCATGAAATCGGTAATTAACAATTGCATAGGTTTTTTTTTGCTAAATCTTTATAGACCTCTTCATATTGATTTAAGCATTTACGAAGAGCTCGCTGGAATCGGAGAGCTCGATCAATATTTGTGTCATATTGTATAAGAAATGGTTGCTCAACTTTCTTCCCAAATCATGTCCTACGGTTATGATTCTTGCTGTGAACGCAACTGGTTCAGATTGCTCTTCATCAGAATCATTGTCTTCATCACGTTTGTTTGTTTCACGAATCATGTTAATTAAATCATCATTCAATTCTTCATCAGCCATTATTTCTTCAATATCTGCCTGAGCTAAATCGTCAAAACCTTCTCCTCCTATAGTATGGGCCAACTCAGTGATCTGAGAATATTCATGCTCTATTGGTGATTTATCATTTCCACTTTAAACAACATCCGGCCATATTGCTTTCCAGCAGGCTTTGATCGTTGATTGTTTGATCTGAGTGTATGACAGTCCAACATGCTTAACAAAATCTAAAATTGTAAATTTCTTCCAAGCATCCATCAGAGTAAGAGATTCATCATTCTCCATTTGTTCTAAGATATACCTGAAAGTTTGATTGATGTATAGTGCTTTAAAAGTCAAAATTATCCCTTGATCTAACGGCTGTAATAAGGAAGTTGTATTCTTTGGTTAAAAAACAACTTTTACATTTTCGTGTTGTAAATCTGGAGGATGACCTGATGCATTATCAGTTAATAGAAGAGCCTTAAAAGGCAATCCCTTTTTAGTTAAATAAATTTTGACATCTGGAACAAAGAAGTTATGGAACCATTCATTGAAAGCTATGGCAGTGATCCATGCTTTTTTATTAGCCATCCAATAGACGGGAAGGTTTTTGATATTTATTCCTTTGAATGATCGTGGTGATTTTGATTTGTTAAACCCCAATGGTTTCATCATATAATCGCCTGAAGCATTGCAACAGAAAAGAACTGTTATACAACTTTTCACTACTTTATGACCACTAGCTGATTTGTGAGCTTTGGCTATAAAGGTTCTTTCCGGCATTTTTTTTTCCAGAATAATCCGGACTCGTCAGCATTGAAAACCTGATCAGAAGTGTAGGAGTTAGCGGCAATGATTTCAGCAAGTTTTGCCGGATATTGTTGTGCCGCATCCGAATCAGCAAATGTACTTTCACCTTTCATTCTCAGATTATGTTAAGAATGTCTTTGTTTGAATCTCTAGAACCACCCATGGCTTGCGGGAAAAGATACCTTCTTTACATCGGACGAAGTCGACGGCGACTGATTCTTAAGTGATTGATAAATCTTCAAAGGTTTGTTTGTAACAGTATTGGTATCGATCGGGATTCGCTTTTGAGTTTGGTCTTCTATCCATATCACTAAGGGTTTTTCCATATTTTCCATTGTAACATCTCTAACATATGAAGTCATACTCATACTGCTGCAGGTTCCAGCTGCTACACTTTTTCTAATGGAGTATTCATTTTTTCTTAATGTACTTATTGTGGCTTCATTCATGGAGTAAAATGTAGCAACATCCGGTACTTTTTCTCTATTACGTAGACGGTCTAATATTTGAACTTTAGTTTCTAAAGAAATAACTTTTCTTTTCATTTGATTTTTCTTCAAATCCTTTAACATTATAGAACCTTAATAAATTTACGCAAACTATAAAGATGCAAGAAAAACTATAAATGTTGAAAACTTACCAGTTCAAAAGATAAACGCACAATAATATAAGCTTTGCTGCTAAAATGTTTCTGCACTATGTATGAAACAAATACCTTTACTTTTGTGATGAACATACCTATAAGGGAAATCCCCCTACTACGGGGATTTCCCTATTACGGGGATTTCCCTATTACGGGGATTCCCCATTACGAGGATTCCCCTAAATGTATATATTTTACAACATCGGAAATCCCCTGTTGTTTTCATCAGTGTTACCAAAGGAATAAAATTCAAAAATGTCATCAAATCTTTGTATAGGCGTATATGGAGCGGAATATACATTTTTATCAATTTTTTGAAATCTGTTAATTTATAAACCGTGTAAAAGCGAAATCGTGTAAAACAAGTGCCATGTAAATCGGGGGATAAGTGTAATTCTAGTTTTCTCTTTGCATGGATGTTCAAGCTTAGGGTCCAATTACTCGCAACATAGCACAGGATCCTTTCTGTTACTGTTAGATAGCATGTTTTTAAGATATTAGAATTTATGTCCCACCTAGATGATGCTAGTCTTCTGACATCACTACAAATAACAGCACCTATACACCAGTTTCTGACTTATGCGTTCCTCCACATGGAATAGCCGAAACCTGCAAGAAAACTTGATATGAGCCGCATATTTACGAACCTCTATGGATACTGGCAAGTTCAACGGTCCCTATAGGCAAGTTCTGCGAGTTTGAACTTGGCTGATGCAACCTCGTTTAACCTTAGCTCAATTTTGTATAAATCTGGAGCTAGCAATGGAATTGGAATAAATTGCTCAGTTCCCATAAAGGTTCCCTAAACTGTAGGACATAGCAAGTTTTGGTGCTTCCATTGAAGATATCAGCTATTTAATGCTGACGAGCACACAAAACATCGAAACTGGTTCCTGGGTGCTGTTATCTGCTATGCGAGTACAAAATATAGCAAATTTATTAGCAATAAAGACAAATGCAATAACGATAACATTAAAGATGAACTGTTTCTTAACAATAAAAAATATTTTCAAATGTTACTGACAACCTAGCAGTATAATTTACTTAATGTATTTGTTAGTTCGGCATCCGTGTCACTAATTTTTATCACTAATATTTTATGTACATTTTTAATGTGTAAATATTTTTCCTTAATTTATTTTCAGTTATAAAATGTGAACATTCGATGCAAGATTTCTCATATTTTTTTTTCAAAATGACTCTCTCTTCGACAGAAAAACATAGAAAATTCACTCTTACCTTTCGGAGTTGTTTTAAAACCTCCAGTGAATAGCTCAAGTAGAACAGCTGTGCTGTTTACTTTGTATAAAAAATGTTATTTTTTATTTTACGATGCTAGCAATTTGAATTTCTCTGAATGCAGATTTTTTATCCATTACAAAAACATCTGTAACGTAGAATAAAACTATTATATATAAGCCAGTGGAACCTAATTCAAATGAAGAAATGTAACTCATTTTTTTTTTTACTTTCCCTGCAATACATGGTAATGTATAGGGAAAGTATTGGAATCATGCCGAAAATCACAACTCGAGTTTTCGACAGATCTACACGTTTCGAGACCTCTAGAATACGAAAAAACTATTTTTAGGGTGACGTCTGTGTGTGTGTCTGTGTGTGTGTCTGTGTGTCTGTGCAATGTATGCATCCACTCTAACTTAAAATATTATAGACCGAATTTCATAAAATTTGATAGGTAAGTCACTTGGGTATGACCCTGGTGCTGATTAGTTTTTGGTACGATTCGTAAAAACAGAACTCGCCTTTTTTTCCGAAATGGCCCCTAAAAATTTCATGTATCCAATCTAGCTAAAATACCAATTGACCAAATTTCAAAAAATTTGGTAGATAAGTTACTTGTACGATACTCTGGTGTTGATTAGATTTTGGTATTATTCGGAAAAGAACAACCTGCCTTTTTTTACAAAGTGGCCCTCAAAAATCGCCAAAATCTAAAGAAAAAATACGTATCTTCAAATATATCAATTAAATGCTTGTTTTATACGTAATTTTTGATGAGGAAAAGAATAAGAACAACTCTATTACTCTAGGACTAAACCATTCTCGAGATATGTGAGTTTTTCTTATTTAGTTATGCCACTTTTAGAAAACTGACCAATTACCAAATAAAAACAGAAATTGAATTAAAAATGCAAATGTAGTATTATTTTGTGCAATTAAACTCAATTTAATGAATTATTAAAAAATATAGTAAAAAAATGGATTTGAGTCTACAGGGAAAGTCATGTGCTGCCCATATCAGATTTTTATTGTATTGTTGTGAGCAAAATTGTTATTCAACTGCCAAACTTCTTTTAAACTCGCATTAATCAAAATCAGTACACTGTAAAACTTTTGAAAACATGCTACTGAAAGATTCAGAGGAATCAGCTGTCCTTCATAAGGAGTAAGATTTTTAATAGTTACGATAATATATAAATATAAAAATAAAAATTCGGTAGACGATAATTAGCTGAATATTTCTGAAATTAAGCTGGAATTTTCATGAACGCCTGTCCTTACGGCTTTTCTGATAGTTTGCCGAAATTATCAACAATATAGCTGAAAAAAGGTGAGCAAAGGTTGCAGAATGTTTTACCGTGTATGGATATGAAAGTCTAAGTAATTAGAGCAATGGTCTCCAAACTTTTTGATCGCGTACCTCTATGGTAAATGCAGATGCGAGATTTTTCTTCTATCTTTGTTTCTAAACTATAAACGTGTTCATGATCGTATAATTTAAGCATATAAATTAATATTTCTTATTCTTTAATTAATTTTTTCTTTTTTTTATCTGTCAATACAAATCTAATCTTGCGAAAAAATACAAAAAGGAAATATTAAATTTTCTTGATGTACCCTCACGTATCGATTCGCGATCTCCCTAGGGTACTGTATACACTAATCTGAAGACCACAGGCCGAAGCCTACTTTTAACCAAGCTATATTTGCAGCAGTTTCAGTGATTTACTTTAAATTCTAATCAATCGTGGACCCCATCTTTCCAAATTCTTGCTACGCCTACTTCTATTGTCTATACTCATTGCTTTTCTTCAAGAGTGACCAAATATGTCACCAGGCGTAGGTTCATCCGGTTTCAATTGATCTCATTAGTGAATGGTACAAAATGCTACTTACTTAATCTTCCATTCTCCTTCCTTGTCCTTAAGTAGTATCTTTTATTCTGACACTGTTTTTGCCCGGATCCTAAATTGGATTTTATTACCTTTTTTCATTCCAATTTCTATCTATATGCAGCTTAGGTAAACTCAATTAAATTCCTTTTCTTGAGTAGCAGAAGGGATACACTCTAATTGGATATTTTTTGCGCATGTTTGATAGTTTGCATTTGACTTATTTAAATAACCTCTGACTTTAATAAAACCTAAAAGTGACAAATACTCGGAGTCTTGCCCTGGGGACATATTAACTCCAGATGGCTAATGATTTTCCGATAAATTTATCGAGCTTATTCTTTGTCCCCCAATTATTGTTTCCGATAGAATGAAAAAGGAAAACTATTTTTAAATGCATCTTGAAAGTCAATGTGAAAGGGGGGTTTTATGTTTAGTTCTCTTGTATCACAATCATTATCGAAATGTAATGTGTGTGTGTGTATATATATATATATATATATATATAGTGTGTGTGTATATGTGTGTATATAGTGTGTATGTGTGTGCGTGTATATGTATACGTATATATAATATATATATATGTGTGTGTGCGTGTGTATATATATGTGTATGTATATATATATATATATATATATCTTATTCAAATTTCGTACCCAAGTTATTCTTTTAAAATATTTCGTGAATTTTTCAAATGACTTTTCTTAAGTTGGCAACAGCTTAGTGATGCCTATAAATTCACTTTGCTCATCTGTTAGTAGAGGTAGTAGATTTTAATCTTCAAAAATTTGATTTTTCAAATTTTGTTTTAAAAATATATTACATTTTTACATATTTAATTATAATTAAAAAAATTATTACAAATAATTACATATAATTATTACATAAAATTATTACAAATAATTATTACATTAATAATGAAATTTTACATATTACATTAATAAAAAATATATTACATTTTTACATATTTATGATTAATTTAAAACAAACCACATCAAAATAAAACCCAAATTAACCATGCAGCGATAAAAAATGCGTAAACTTGTAATCAATGCATTTTCCCTCAGTTTCACATTTCTTTAGATCCTTTTTCCTCAGCTGCACATTTTGTGTTTCTATCCGCATAATTACAAAAAAGTTAATATTCCATTTGTTTGGAAAGTTATATGCGTGTTGAACTAATAAGTATGATTTAAATCTAAAATTTTGGAGAAAAAGAATTATGATAAAAGCTAATTTTTCCTGATATAAATAATAAAATATGAAAATTAGCATTTATTAATCCTTAAAAATTATTTCTTGTAAATTATTTTCATATGTTTCAGGTTTAGTGTGTAGAAGAATTGAATAGCTTCACTTTGATGAAAAAACATTGTTTCTTGGAAATTTAGTTAAAAAATAATCCTTTGGAAAATAAACTGTTTTATATATTTTTTAAGCTATAGCATATCTCCGAAATCATTTATTTAAAAATTAGCCAAAAATATATTAATAAAACCCATTTTCTTATAAACAGCATGTAAGTATTAAAGTAAAGGAGGATGGGGTAGAATGGAACAATTTTAGAAATACACTAAATATCTTTGCTACCGTTTATTAAAGTCTACCCTAACTTATGGCTACCCGAACTTAGAATTGGTGAAAACTGTTTAGTTGGGGAGATTATAGTCTAAAGTTATGCAAATTATTCCGTAGTGCCCGAACACGGGACAATATGAAGTACCACAGTACATTGAAACGCATCTTTAATGAAACTTTAAACTTACTAAGTTTAAGAAATTTAATATTATACATCAAAATAAGATACATAGAGATTTAAACGTTACTTAGAATTCAAACCTAGTTTTAATTAACAGAATTACTAAAAATTGTATCTAGTTAAGTTTTTTTGCATAATGTATCTCACAAAGAATTTTAAAACCGTAGATATATTATTTTTTAAGTTATCGTATTTACACCACATATACATATACGCACATAGAAATATATCGTTCCAAAAATGTTCAAAATGGATTTATAAGGTTTCAAAACATATCAGGCAAAATTTAGAATTCTATATGTCCTTTGCGTTCTCTATAAAATGCCAGAAGAAAATAGAAAAGGAACTAAGTATATAAGATATAGCTTATAGAAATATACCATTTTCATTTTTGCAAACAAAATCTAGAATTTATATTTTTTTTTTTACTTTCTATAAACAATAGTACTCCAACAATGTACGAAAGATGAAACTTTTGAAAAGATGCCATTTTCATTAAAAATGGCTTTTACATATGCTGATAGTTGTCATGAAAATGCACACTTTTACATAATTAAAACACCAGGGTACCTTACTATTAATGCATTTCTTTGCTGTGCTACATATGCTGACAGGCACTGTTTGTATGCTAATAAGATCGTAAAATCGGTAACCAGGCTTATTTGTATTTTGAATATTTTTTTAAAACAAAATTAATTTCTTCACATGTTATGTTCTATAAAATAATCGTCGAATTATAAGATTGCACCATATAATCCAGTGATTTATTTTCTTCAATTATTATTTTAATTATTTTTAGAACAATTGTTTTTAAACCCACATTATTTCCATTTTTATAATTATTATTTTCAAAAATATACGTAATTTAATTTTGAAAAATCATGTTTCATAATAGTATCATATCCAGATAAAGGATTCAAGATGCTCATAATCAACATGTGGGTTCGATTCCTCATTGCGACCAAATTTGAATTTTGTTTACTTATGCTATTGAATAAAGTATTGTTTTGCCGAAAATTTGTTAATTCAAGATTCTGGAGAAAAGTACGCTTTAATTCCTCCTGAGCATATTTTAAATATTTACGGAACTATGCAAGTATGCCTGTCAAAAAAAAAAAAAACAATAACAGAAGGAATGCAGGTATCGCTACAAAACTTTGTGTGTTGATACAATATTCACAAAAGAAAAAGAGATTTTGTAGTTCATATGATAAAAACACGAATTATTATCATTTCAAAATTTTCATAGAATTTGCATAATTCAAGGTGAAGAATAATGACAATTTCAGAATTAATGATAGAAGTCAATACAGAAAACTAACAGTGTGAGAATTTGATAGGGTAGCAATAGTATGAGAACTTCACAGGAAACTAATAATGTGAAAATGTGACAGGAAACTGACAATGTAAGAATTTGACAGGCATTTAATAGTGTGAGAATTTGACAAGAAATGAATAGTGTGAAATTTTGATAAAAAATAAATAGTGTGAAAATGGTCCGGCATCACTACTCAGAAGATAAAAACATGTAAATTCTACTAGCTTCCATAATTAACATATTGTAATATTATTTTGTAAAACACCATAAAATGTTTTTATAGTTAGCAGCTGAATATTGATATTTATTTTAATTGTTGTATTTTTAAACCATTAATTTTATCTCACATATTTCACTAAATATTTCAACATTTAATTATGTATTATTTGATACATTAAAAATTGCCTTTAATTGTAATAATTCGCGATTTATAATCGCTAAATACAAATTTCGTCATAGTTTTCTCTATCGATTTGTACAGTAACATAAAAACATTTCTTTTGAAAGAAACGTTTACAAGAACTCAGTTAAAAATATGTGAACAAAAATGCTACTTACCTTAATTGATCCAAAGTATAAACTGCATTGTCATTATTTTCTTTAGAAAGACATCAGTACTCATTTTTTACCCGAGAAAAATGAGCTGAACCGTTGTTTGGAACTGAAGTAGCTGATGTGTACACTAATTTTAATTAGTACGGACATAAATAATCACTGTTACGAAGAACTTGTTTAGAAAACTGTTATTTCGTAACAGTGAAACTTTTTACCGATTTAGTGAAAGATTATTTTGACGATAAATGTTCATTAAAAGAATCGACAAGAACATGAATCAATGACTGCACTTAATTTGGCAGAAAATTTATAGAAAATAAGTATGCGCATATAAGTTTAATGCAGAGCAAGGAAATATTTTTATAGTTGCACAGAAATCAATGCGGATAGAATTATTTTGAGAGATAAAATCATGTTTGTTTTTTAAATGTAAAGATGTGGGTCGGAAAATTTTCCACCGAAAAATTTTCGGAAAAAATTTTCCGCTATGTTTTTCCAGAAAATTTTCCACTTTTATATTTTTTTTAATTAATTTGAAAAAGCAATGTAAGAGTTTTTCTAAAAAGAAAATAGCTTTGAAAGAAGTTTTTAATTAATGAGTTTTCAAATTTTGAAAGGGAAAATGAAGGAGGGCAGGGAACAAGTGTGTAAATGCACTTTATTTAAAAAAAAAAGAATGATGACAACCAAATATGAAACCAAAAGTGTATAAGTGGCATTTTACACATTCTCAGAAAAGAACAAATAAAGTTTTAAGATGCCTATTCTTTCTGTATTAATTTCTCCAAACTTTATAAAAATGCTGAAAAAATGGAATACTTTCGTAAGTTCTGAAGAATGGAAATACTTTAATAACACTAAATACATGCTTAACTCATCTTGCATATTGTCTCTTCTTTATCATGATACTCGCTTGTTCAATTACAAACAGGTATTTTTTAAACAATTTTTAATATTATGTAAAGTGATTTATTTTAAAACTGCTTAATTACAAGCAGTTTTGATTTATTTTTCTAGTAAATACATTTTATATTTATATATTAGAAATTAATAAATAAGTTTTATGTTTATATATTAAATAATTTAATCTTATACATATAATGAACTTGTAAATTATTTTTAATTTTTGTTATTTAAGAAGGTGATAGAATATTTCCCTTGAATTATCAATAGGTATTGAAAGAAATGCAACATAATATTTAATGTATTTTTTAATTATAATCAGCTTTTATGTTTATATATTATATATTATAATTTACTTCTTATATTTATAATAAACAGTGAATTATTTATGATTCTGATAAGATTTAACAATTTTAAATCATTTCTCATGCTTTTTGTATGCCTATTCATTCCTTTAGTGCAATGCTTTTAAAATTGGAATGTTAAATATAAAAAAATATTATTATAGATGAAATAGAATTTTTAAGTTTTTAAGAGCCAGTGCATTTTAGGAAAATAATAAATTGTAGCTGCTAACTGCAGTATACAGATATAAGAAATTTTTATGCTTATAATTTTTTATACAGTGTGTCCGCGAACTCTGGCAACAACAAAAAGAAGATTGATAGTACACAGCAAGATGAACAATATTTGTCATAGAACCTAGGGTCGCAATATACTCATAGTGGCAGAAAACAGAAACGTTGATCCTGTATTAGAGAAAAAAAGAGACTCAAGTAATAGATGTATGGCACAATGCCATTCGCACCAGAGAATTATTTAAAGGAATTGTTCCAAGTCGCGTCCGTGGGCATTATTACACAGCCGATTCCAGCAAAGGAAAGATTCCCGCACCCTTTCAAAGCAACTGGTGTGATGTTGATCTTGTCCGCAGCAACAGAGATTCACGCAAAGAGATCTTCAACGGAGCCCACAGATGTCTCGTACATCAACTCTTTCATGTGTCCCCAGAAGAAGTCCAGTGAATTCGGATCCAAGGAGCGTGGAGGCCAAACCACAGGTCCACCACGCCCAATCTACCGCTGGGGATACATCATGTTTAGAAAGTGTCAGATAGCGGTGGAAAAGAGTGTGCCGAGGACTCATCATGCATAAACCATATGTCACTCTGTCTGATGAGCGGAAAGCCCTGCAACAAACCGGGTAGCACATGATCTAGGAGCACACTGTACACGGTGCTTGTTAGGCCTTCTGGCGAAAAGTAAGGTCCTACCAGCCGCCGATTATCAAAAATGCCTGTCCAGATCTGGATGGCAAATCTCTGCTGGTATTTACGAGGGATAGTGGTACGAGGGTTTTTCCTCAGACCAAGCCTGCTGATTGTGGGTATTGAAAATGCCTTCCTGATTAAACGTGGCTTCGTCACCGAATAGCACTAATGTGGGAAACTGCAGATTAGCATGTTGTGTTTCTGCCACTATGAGTGGATTGTGACACTAGGTTCTATTGTAAATAGTGTTCTTCATGCTGTATACTATCCCCCCCTCCTCTTTTTTTTTTTGTTGTTGTAAGAGTTCGCGGACACCCTGTATATTTCTAGATTTACACCTTTTCATATAATATATGTTTAACTGTAGCTGTAATTTAAGAATAAATACTTTTAAAAAGTCACTGAACATATTATTCGAACCGAAATGTAATATAGAGAAAAATTTCTAAACTTTCCGAAAAATCCTCGTCTCTATTTAAACGTATAGGATATATGAATTCAAAGCTATAATACGAGTCATTTATTTTTTTTCACCTTGTCGTAATTATTTTTTAGCTGAATCTTTTGAACGATAAACTATCTACGAAACTTTTCCTGTTATAGAGGGTGGCCCAAAAGCATTGACCTCGGTTTTATTCCTTAAATATTGATCTTCGACATATATAATAAATTACAAAGTTTCGTAAAAACGGATACAGAATTTCATGAAATCGATAAAAAATTTCAGGGAATTAAATTTGAAGAAATACAAAATTTACACTTTTATACGACCCCCGTAGAAAAACAAAGTGCGTAAGCGACACCACAAATAAAAATCCATAAGCGTTAAATCAGGCGATCTAGGGGGACATTTAACTGGCCTATGCAAGCCAATCCACTTGTCTGGAAACTCGTTATTTAACCATTGTTTCACAAATGTAGCATGGTGAGCTGGAGATCCGTTCTGTTGAAACCATACATGTGGAAGTACTGTTAGGAACAGCTCATCCATAAAATCAAGAATAACCGCATTCAGAATCTCATTAACATATCTGTCACCTGTCAACGTACCATCATACAGTATGGGTCCAAGCAAACGGTTTCTGAAAATACTACACCATACATTCACAGAAAATTGCTTCTGATGACAAATATCACGTACTACGAATGGATTTTTGTCAGCCCAGAAGTGCTCATTTTCAAGATATATGTATCCATCTTGTTTAAAACAGCATTTGCCAGTCCAAATTACGTTTTTCAGGAAATAGGGATTTGCATCTTCCTGATTACAAAAATCAAGACGAAGTTGATAATCAGTTGGTTACTGCCCTTGCACACCATGAATGTTAAACGGATGCCATTTATTCAGTCTCAGTATTCTCCACACTGTTGCACATGGTACGTTCATTTCTGAAGCAGCGGTACGAACACTACTATGTGGATAACTGCAAAAGTAAGCCAAAATATCAATTTCTACATCAGAGGAGTGAAGTCTGGGCCTACCTAGTACACCTACACGATGTACGCTTCCTCTTTCACGCACTCGTTGCACCAATCGGGAAATAAATTTCCCAGAAGGATGTCGAGAATTGGGAAAAGTACGTTGATATTCCCGTGCAGTTTCGTTAGCATTGCGATTGAATAAACTGTACAGCATAAGCATTTCAAAAAGTTCTTCGGTGCTGTATTGCGACATACTGTCGGTACAGGATAACTACACACTCAAAATATATCAATATATCTGGGTGCGGTATCCCCGTGGTTTGCGCGCTAGATTTGCACGCTGCCACAAATGCCGCCGTGTTCATGCGGAGTACGATCACGTTAAACATGTGGGTCCGTAAGTCCTTCCGAGAGGTTGGTGGTAGGGGAAGGAGGGTACGGTCCCTGTGGATGCCTCCCCCACTGGGTTCCGGTCTAAATTGGGTGGCACTTCCCGGCCGTCCATACAGTTACCTTACACCTTTCTGGTAGGTCGGACGGTCTGGGTCTCAACAACAACAACAACACTCAAAATATATCAGAAATGTGAAATACTTAAGGGTTGCTCAGACTGCCGGGCTGCGCTTGCCACGCTTGCGTAAGCGAGGCGATTGATCAATGGTAGAGCAAAATTAACTTTCTGATGTGATGATGCGTCTGTTGTAATTGTGTGACGCATCGATCAGAGTCAGATATTTGCATATGCATACATTTCTAAGCTGTTTTAATGTTCATTTTGAATGTTCCATTTCCAAGTTTTACTCTGTAACTAATCATGTAAAATTTTAAGATATTCTTCAGGAAGCATATTTTTGAAAAATTGTAAATAAATCTAAAGATAAGAGGCAGATATTATTTGCCTATGATGCATTTATGCGTTGCGTCATTTGCACTCTTGCTGTAAACGTTTACATTTTAATTTGTGATTAATCGCTCACCAACTTTGTTTTAACATATCGCTGGGACTTTTTATGATAAAATGCTGAAAATTTGTACATTACCTTATTAGTGTATGGGGCACATTTTACTCATTGGAAATGTTTTTGTAAGGGGGCCGTATAAAAATTTAAATTTTGTATTTCTTCAAATTTAATCCCCTGAAAACTTTATCGATTTTGTAAAATCCTGTGCCTTTTTTTACTCAACTTTGTAATTTATTTTATATGTCTAAGATCAATATTTTAGGAATAAAAGACGAAGTCAATGTTTTTGGGACACCCTGTATATCTCCATCATCTGTCTAATTACTCGTGAAATAATTACTCATATAAACTTCGATGCAAAACTAAGATAATATTTTAATTAAAAGTTATTCTGAGAGATAGAATTAATTACATCTCAATTCCATGAAAGTCAGTTGCGTTTATTTTTAAAATAAATTGTAAAACAATACTTATAAATATACTTCTTACTAAATACATATCTTCAAGAGAAAACCATAAAGAGACTACAAAAACTCATCGTGGATACAATATAATATCTGAAATTAATCAACTTCGATAATGTCTTTGTTTACAATAACAAAAGCAGGTTTTTAATTACATTTGTCGTAACGCATTGGAAACCAAAAAAGTCGATTATGGAAAAACTTCGAATTTAAATTAAAGAGATATTAAATTATCTTTCATTTTGAAATGTAACCACTATTTTTGTAGCACTAAACGATAACCGTTTGTTACTCTTAAATATGTGGCCTCTTAGTATCATATATACTAAGAAATATTTTAATTATATATATATATAACTGTGAAAAGTAACTCAAGTAACTCCTTTCATGACTAAGTAGTGCAGCTGGTAGCACATCTGAGCGCAATTCACGAGACTCGTGTTCGATCCTCGGTTTTAAATGAGTACTTATAAAGAGGAAGAACAATTGCAGCAGATAAATAATAACATTCTTATAATCTATTTTGCTAATAATAAAGTACCTCACTTTATTACATCATTTGGTTTTAAAGAGATAAGATTGCATTTTTAAGTACGAAGTTTGTCGAGATTGGGTTTCAAACAGTTTTACCATTTGAAGCGATAGGCTCAGGCAGAGAAATGTTTGAAGTCATACCCCAATTGGAGAAAAACATTGCATGAGTCTTCCACAGAGTACATATTTGTAAACTGAATCCGAAACTGTACCCCCTCCCCCAGTGGCAAGCATCGGGGGAGACAAGGTAGACAGTGTCTACTAAAGTAATTTACTACCTAATAACTTTTATTCTAAACTAGCAGCATACCCGTTCTTCGTACGGAGTATATAATATAAAGAAACTTTAAATTCACAATCATGTGCAAATTCCTATAGTATACTAAATGGCATTTTTAATCAAAATATTCTGCAAAAATATTTAACATAATGCTCCTAAAAAGAAGTGTCTGTTCTCGCTATTCAAAATTATCGTCACGGGCAGATCTGAAGAATAAAACATCCTGGCATCTTTTGTAAGCAAATTTACAAAAAATATGGAATTGAATCTATATATGCAAAATAAGAGCGTTAAAATTGTATGGGACCCGTGCTACTTATATACGCGAATATTAGAAGATATAACCTGTATTAGTAGATTACAGGTATAAATTGAAGATATCACTAAATCCGTAATCTTTAAACCAGAAGGCAGTAAAATATGCGCCGAATATGCTCCAATAAAATGCTCCAAATATGCTCCAATATGTGCCGAAATGAAAGTGCTAAAATTATATGGGAAGATATACCCGTACTACTTATAATGTTGTAGATTAGAAGATATGTCCTAATGTTAGTAAAAGATTACTCGTATTATAATATGAGTCTTAAAAATCTTTGCCAAAATAAAACAGATTAATTAATAAATTAAAAATATCAATAATCCCCGTAATCTTCATACCAGAAGGCCGTACTTGATTCCAATATATGCCAATACATGTCAAAATATATGCCAATATACCTGTACTATTTATATTCTCAGAGATTAGAAGATACAGCCGTGCATTTGTAGAAGATTACTCGTACAACGTACAATATATGAGTTTCGACCATTTTTGCCGCAATAAAACAATGGCATAAGAAATTGAAAATATCAATAATCTCTGAATAAATAATCCCCGAAAACATCAATAATAATAATGTTTAAATCTGAATATCGTAATTGATATTATCCAGTCAAAAATATGATGGCAATGAAATTTATTTTATATACATATCTTCATTATTAAAATCGGAAAATATTTAATAAAAATCTTCTTCCTCATAAACACACTGGATTTAAATCCGTTGCTAAGCGACATGTTATGATTTGCTTCAAATAAATTGGTGGTCAAAATATCGTCTGAATAATGCGATCTCTAATGAAGGTTTGGCGGCATTTCAAAAAATCGCCAAATTAATCGCCAAGTGGGACTGTAGAACTGACAGTCCCACTTGGCGATAAATTGACGAACCATCATCAAAATATTATCCCCTAAAAAAATACAATTTCATTTATTTAGCGCAATTTTATCAATTTCAAGATATTTTTATGGATTTACAAACATTTTTATCAGTTTGGTGATATTTTAAAAGTTCGCTAAATGTGTTACTAAGTAAGACGGTTGGACTGACAGACGAATGCTAACGAAACATCAGTTCAGTACTTTCTTCTAGCAAAACAAAATAAATTTCATTTATTTACATCGTTTTTATCAATTTGGAAACATTTCAATCAATTTGGGAACGTTTAAGAAATTTGCCAAGTTAGCGATATCCAGCCAAATTCGTAGCTCTAAATTTGCAGATCTGAATAAAATATCGTGT
Organism: Amaurobius ferox; assembly: GCA_951213105.1. Classification (NCBI taxonomy): domain Eukaryota; kingdom Metazoa; phylum Arthropoda; class Arachnida; order Araneae; family Amaurobiidae; genus Amaurobius; species Amaurobius ferox. The sequence goes on from OX578134.1 coordinate 62,970,909, forward strand.
TCCAGTTTGTATATAATAAATGAAAACACTAAAATATTATTAGAAGATATACCCGTTCTACTCTTTTTCTGTTTCAACAATCGGATAAATGAATTTATTGGGTAGACAGTACATATGAGTTTATTAGCTAAACACAATATATAAGCTTGAAACCTGTTTGCCAAAATAAATGAAAGTGATGTACGTAGTTCAGAATTAATATAATTAAAAGAAAAAATCAAACCGTTTTTTCCTAAAATATGTTTTTATATCCATCTATTTATTATTCAAATCGAAAAAAAATAATAATAATTAACAAACACATTTAATTTTATTGCGTTGCCGAGCAACATGATATAAGATAGAATCTTCCTCATAAAATGCGAAATTAAATAACCATTTTGATTTCTTTATACTTTTCATCGTTGAGTAAAAGCTTGTGAAAAATATAAACCATAGAGGTAGATTTTTGCATTTAAATTCATGTTTCAAACAATTCATGCTTTCAGATAGTGACTAATTAGCGCAAAAAATCTCCACCAAACTCAGAAATAAAGTTTTATTTCTCTTTGACGTTTTAAACAAACGATTTTTTCCGTTTCTTTTCCGTTTCGATAAACCAAGCAGTTTGAGAGTAGAACTCCTAGGATAAAGCTCCCTTTTTTCATTAATATCTCGACAACCCCTGGACTTAGAAACTCGAAACTTGGACAAAATTTATGGGGGGATATTTTAAAGCTACCCACAAAATTTCATTTAATTCGGTTCAACCGTTCTCTCGTGATGATGAGACAAACGAAAATTTCGTTTTTTACTAATATCTCGAGAACCACAGGTCGTAGAAACTCCAAACATAGACTAAATTTTAAGTAGGGTTATTTTCAGGCTACCCACAAAATTTCATCAAATTCGGTTCAGCCGTTCTTGCGTGATGATGGGACAAACAGACAGACAGATTTTCAATTTTATATATATAGACTAGCAGCATACCCGTTCTTCGTACGGAGTATATAATATAAAGAAATTTATAATTCGCAATCATGTGCAAATTCTGTTAAAATATTAAATTTATTGCTCATAAAGAGAAGTTTAAGAATATCTGTTCTCACTATGCAAAATTATCTTCACGGGCAGATCTGAAGAATAAAACATCCTGGCCCCTTTTGTAAGCAAATTTACAAAAGAAAAGGAATTGAATCAATATATGCAACCCCGTACTACTTATATTGTCGCAGATTAGAAAATATGCCAGTGTGTTAGTAGAAGTTTACCCGTATTGCAATATGTCTCTCAAAAATATTCGCCAAAATAAAAGAGATGACATAAAAAATTGAAAGCATCAAAAATTCCCGTAATCTTAATACCAGAAGGTCGTAATTGATTCGAATATATGCCAGTATATATCAAAATATATGCCAATATACCTGTACTACTTATATTCTCGTAGATTGGAAGATATACCATTGCATTTGTAGAAGATTACTCGTACAACGTACTATATATGAGTTTCAACAATTTTCGTCATAATAAAACAATTCCATAATAATTTGAAAATATCAGAAATCCCTGAATCAACAGTCCCCGAAAATATCAATAATAACGATGTTTAAACCTGAAGACCGTAATTGATATTATCCAGTCAAAAATTCAATGTCAATGAAATTTATTTTATATACATATTTTTACTAGTCAAATCGGAAAAGATTTAATAAAAATCATATGCCGCATAACATATTGGATCAGTTGCTAAGCGACATGATATCAATTGCTTTAAATAAATTGATGGAAATCATATATCATCTGAATAATGCAATCTCCATGGAAGGTTTGGTGACATTTTCGTCAATTTAGCTATAACTTAAAAAATTGCCAAATTTATCGCCAAGTGGGACTGTGGAACTGATAATCCCATTATGCGACAAATTGACGTAACATCATCACAATTCTATCCCCTAACAAAACACAATTAATTTCATTTATTAAGCGCGATTTTATCAATTTCATGATATTTTTATGGATTTAGAAATATTTTTACCAATTTGGTGATATTAAAAAAATTCCTTAAATGTGTTACTAAGTAGGATGGATGGACTGACCGACAAATGCTACAGAAACATCATTTCAGTACTTTATTCTAAAAAAACAAATTTAATTTAATTGATTTGGGTCATTTTTATCAATTTGGAGACATTTCCACTAATTTGGTAAAGTTTAAGAAAAGTTACCAAGTTATTTAGAGATATTCCTCTCAATTCGTAGCTCTGAATTTGCAGATCTGAAGAATAAAATATCCTGATCCCGTTTGTATATATTCTAAATAAAAACAGTAAAATTGCATTAGAAGATACATACACCCGTTCTACTCTTTTTCTGCTTCAACAATCGGCTAAATGAATTTATTGGGTAAACACAATATATGAGTTTATTAGCTAAACACAATATATGAGCTTGAAACCTCTTTGCTAAAATAAATGAAAGTGATGTACGCAGTCCGCAATATATATAATTAAAAGAACAATCGAACCGTTCATTTAAAAAATATATTTTTACATCCATTTATTTATTATACAAATAAAAAAATAATAATAATCATTAACAAACACATTTAATTCCATTCCTTTGTCGAGCAACATGATATAAGATAGAATCTTCCTCATAAAATGCGAAATTAAATAACCATTTTAATTTCTTTATACTTCTAATCGTTGAGTAAAAGCTTGTGAAATATAAAACATGGAGGTAGATTTTTCCATTTAAATTCATGTTTCATACAATTCATGCTTTCAGATAGTGACTATTTAATGCAAAAATCCTGCATCAAACTCAAAAATAAAGTTTTAATTCCCTTTGACGTTTTAAACAAACGATTTTTGTCCTTTCCGTTTGGATAAACCACGGAGTTGGAGAGTAGAACTCCTATAAAAAAAGTTCCGTTTTTCATTAATATCTCGACAAACCCAGGTCTTAGAAACTCGAAACTTGGGCAAAATTTATGGAGGGCTATTTCAAGGCAACCCACAAAATTTCATTAAATTTGGTTCAGCCGTTCTCTCGTGATGATGAGACAAACGAAAGTTTCGTTTTTTGCTAATATCTCGAGAACCACTGGTCGTAGAAATTCCAACCATAGACTAAATTTCAAGTGGGGCTATTTCTAGGCTACCCACAAAATTTCATCAAATTCGGTTCAGCCGTTCTCCCGTGATGACGGGACAAACAGACAGACAGACAGACAGACAGACAGACAGACAGATTTTCATTTTTATTTATATAGATAAAGAGAAGTTTAAGAATATCTGTTCTCACTATTCAAAATTATCTTCACGGGCAGATCTGAAGAATAAAACATCCTGGCCCCTTTTGTAAACAAATTTTCAAAAAAAAAAAAGGAATTGAATCAATATATGCAAACCCGTACTACTTATTTTGTCGCAGATTAGAAAATATGCGAGTGTGTTAGTGGAAGATTACCTGTATTACAATATGAGTCTCAAAAATATTTGCCAAAATAAAAGAGATGATGTAATAAATTGAAAATATCAATAATCCCCGTAATCTTTATACCAGAAGGTCGTAATTGATTCAATATATGCCAATATATATATACCAAAATATATACCAATATACCTATACTACTTATATTCTTGTAGATTAGAAGATATACCCTTGCATTTGTAGAAGATTACTCGTACAACGTACTATAGGTGAGTTTCAACAATTTTCGTCATAATAAAACAATGGCATAATAACTTGAAAATATCAATAATCCCTGAATCAATAGTCCCCGAAAATCTATATAAATAAAAATGAAAATCTGTCTGTCTGTCTGTCTGTCTGTCTGTCTGTCTGTCTGTTTGTCACACCATCACGGGAGAACGGCTGAACCGAATTTGATGAAATTTTGTGAGTAGCCCAGAAATAGCCCCACTTAAAATTATATTCGTGTTTTGAGTTTCTACGACCAGTGGTTCTCGAGATATTAGTAAAAAACGAAATTTTCGTTTGTCTCATCGTCACGGAAAAACGGCTGAACCGAATTTAATGAAATTTGGTGAATAGCCTTGAAATATCCCCCCATAAATTTTGTCCAAGTTTCGAGTTTCTAAGACCTGGGGTTGTCGAGATATTAATGAAAAACGGAACTTTTTCCTAGGAGTTCTACTCCCTAACTCCGTGGTTTATCCAAACGAAAAGCTTGAAAATCGTTTGAAAGTGAATTAAAATTTAATCTCTGAGTTTGATGGGAGATTTTTTGCGTTAATTAGTCACTTTCTGAAAACATGAATTGTTTGAAACATGATTTAAAGGGGAAATCTATCTCCATGGTTCATGGTTTATTTAAAACACGCTTTTACGGAACAATGAGAAGTATAGAGAAATCAAAATCGTTATTTAATTTCGCAGTTTATGTTATAAGACATGACATATTTAACATGTTATAAGATTCTATCTTACATCATGTTACTCAGAAACGCAATTAAATTAAATCTGTCTGTTAATTTTAATAATTATTTTTTCGATTTGAATAATAAATAAATGGATATAAAAATATATTTTAGAAAAGAACGATTTGATTTTTCTTATAGCATTTTTGACTGGATAATATCAATTACGGTCTTCAGGTTTAAAAATTATTATTATTTATATTTTCGGGGATTATTGATTCAAGGATTATTGATATTTTCAAGTTATTATGCAATTATTTTATTATGACAAAAATTGTTTAAACTCATATATTGTATGTTGTACGAATCTTCTACAAATACACGTGTATATCTTTTAATCTACGAGAATATAAGTAGTACAGGTATATTGACATATGTTTTGATATATATTGGCATATATTGGAATCAATTACGACCTTCTGGTATAAAGAGTACGGATATTATTGATGTTTTCAATTTATTACGTCATCTCTTTTATTTTGGCAAATATTTTTGAGACGCATATTGTAATACGGGTAATCTTCTACTAACACTTTGGCATATTTTCTGATCTGCGACAATATAATTAGTACGGGGTTGCATATATTCATTCAATTCCTATTTTTTCTTCTGTAAATTTGCTTACAAAAGGGGGCAGGATGTTTTATTCTTCAGATCTGATCGTGAAGATAATTTTGCATAGTGAGAACATATATTCTTAAACTTCTCTTTAGGAGCAATAAATTTAATATTTTAACAGAATTTGCACATGATTGCGAACTTTAAGTTTCTTTAAATTATACACTCCGTACGAATAACGGGTGTGCTGTTAGTGGTTAATAAATTTTAACATTTTAGGAGGATATATCATGTTGCTCGGCATCGCAATTAAATTAAATGTGTTTGTTAATGTTTTTATTATTTTTTTTCGATTTAAATAATAAATAAATGGATAAATGGATATAAAAGTATATCTTATGAATGGACGGTTTGATTTTTCTTTTAATTATATTAATTGCTGACTGCGTACATCAATTTCATTTATTTTGGCAAAGAGTTATCAAGCTTATATCGTATTTAGCTACTAAACTCATATATTGTGTTTAGCCAATAAATTCATATAGCCGATTGTTGAAACAGAAAAAGAGTAGAGCGGGTATATCTTCTAATACAATTGTAGTGTTTTCATTTAGTATATTGAAACGGGATAAGAATGTTTCATTCAGATCTGCAAATTCAAAGCTACGAATTTGGAGGGATATCGCTAATTTGACAACTTTTCTTAAACTTTGCCAAATTGACGGAAATGTCGCCAAATTGATATAAACGACACACAAACAGCTGCCATAAACCTTCGGGTTGGTCGTGTGGCTTGGGTCTTCTACATATCAATGAAATTTTTTTTTTTGTTAGAAGAGAGTACTGAAATGATGTTTGGTTAGCATTTATCTGTCAGACCAACCATCCTACTTAGTAATACATTTAGCGAATTTTTAAAATGTCACCAAATTGATAAAAATGTTTTCAAATCTATAAAAATATCTTGAAATTGATAAAATTGCGCTACATAAATGATATTAATTGTTTTTTGTTAGGGGATAGTATTGTGATGATATTTCGTCAATTTGTCGCAAAGTGGAACTGTCAGTTCTACAGTCCCACTTGGCGAAAAATATTTTTTTTAAATGTCGCTAATTTGACGAAACTGTCGCCAAATGTTCCATAGAAATATAACTATTTAGACGATATTTTTGATGAGACAATTTATTTGAAGCAAATGATATCATGTCGCTTAGCAACGGATTTAAATCCAATGTGTTTATGCGGCAGACGATTTTTATTAAATCCTTTCCGATTTGAATAATGAAGATATGTATATAAAATAAATTTCATTGCCATTTCATTTTGGACTGGATAATATCAATTATACTCTTCAGGTTTAACCATTATTATTATTGATATTTTCCGGAATTATTGATTCAGGGATTATTGATATTTTTAAGTTATTACGCCATTGTTTTATTGCGGCAAAAATTGCTGACACACGCATATTGTACGTTGTACTAGTAATCTTCTAGGAATGCACGGGTATATCTTCTAACCTACGAGAATATAAGTAGTACAGGTATATTGGCATATATTTTGACATATATTGGCATATATATTGGAATCAAGTACAGTCTTCTGGTATGAAGATTAAGGGGATTAATTATATTTTCAATTTATTACGTCGTCTGTTGTATTTTACCAAAAAACATTTGTGACTCATATTGCAAAACGGGTAATCTTCTACTAATAATCGGACATTATAAGTAGTACGTGTATATCTTCCCATATAATTTTAGCACTTTAATTTTGACATATATTGGAATAAATGACTGTCTTCAGATTTAAAGATTACGGGTTTATTGGTATTTTCAATTTATACATGTAATCTACTAATACAGGTTATATTTTCATATATTCGCGTATATAATTAGTACGGGTCCCATACAATTTTAACGCTTTTATTTTGCATATATTGATTCAATTCCATATTTTTTTTATATTTGCTTACATAAGGGGTCCAAGATGTTTTATTCTTCAGATATGTCCATGAAGATAATTTTATATAGCGAGAACAGAGATTCTTAAACTTCTTTTTAGGAGCATTATATTAAATATTTTAACAGAATATTTTGATTAAACATGTCATTTAGTATACTATAAGAATTTGGGCATGATTATGAATTTCAAGTTTCTTTATATTATATACTCCGTACGAAGAACGGGTATGCTGCTAGTATCAATAATAATATTGTTTAAACCTGAAGACCGTAATTGATATTATCCAGTCAAAAATGCAATGTCAATGAAATTTATTTTATATACATGGTTGGTTGGTTGGTTGGTTGTTGGTGTCGTGTCCATAAGAGGTCAGATTAAACCATGTGCAGATATTACTGCCTTAGCGAGATCCACAATCTTCTCATTATAATTTTATATACATATCTTTATTATTCAAATCGGAAAAGATTTAATATAAAATCGTATGCCTCATAGCACATTGGATCCGTTGCTAAGCGACATGATATCATTTGCTTCAAATAAATTGATAGAAATCATATCGTCTGAATAAAGCAATCTCCATGGAAGGTTTGGCGACATTTTCGTCAATTTAGCGATAACTCAAAAAATCGCCCAATTTATCGCCAAGTGGGACTGTAGAACTGATAGTCCCATTTTGCGACAAATTGACGAAACATCATCACAATACTATCCCCTAACAAAACACAATTAATTTCATTTATTAATCGCGATTTTATGAATTCCATGATATTTTTATGGATTGACAAATATTTTTATCAATTTGGCGATATTAAAAAAATTCATTAAATGTGTTACTAAGTAGGATGGATGGACTGACCGACAAATGCTACCGAAACATCATTTCAGTACTCTATTCTAAAAAAACAAATCATTGATTTGCGTCATTTTTATAAATTTGGAGACATTTCCGCTAATTTGGTAAAGTTTAAGAAAAGTTACCAAGTTATTTAGAGATATCCCGCTAAATTCGTAAGTCTGAATTTGCAGATTTGAAGAATAATATATCGTGATCCCGTTTGTATATACTAAATGAAAACACTAAAATTGTATTATAAGATACACCCGTCCTACTCTTCTTCTGCTTCAACAATCGGCTAAATGAATTTATTGGGTAAACACAATGTATATGAGTTTATTAGCTAAACACAATATATGAGTTTGAAACCTCTTTGCTAAAATAAATGAAAGTGATGTACACAGTCCGCAATTTATATAATTAAAGGAACAATCAAACCGTTTATTTAAAAAATATATTTTTACATCCATTTATTTATTATTCAAATTGAAAAAATAATAATAAATATTAACAACAAATTTAATTTCATTCCGTTGCCGAGCAACATGATATAAAATAGAATCTTTCTCATAAAGTGCGAAATTAAATAGCCATTTTGATTTCTTTATACTTTTCATCGTTGAGTAAAAATTGTGAAAGTTAAACCATGGAGGTAGATTTTTCCATTTAAATTCATGTTTCAAACAATTCATGTTTTCCGTTAGTGACTAATTAATGCAAAAATCCTGCACCAAACTCGGAAATAAAGTTTTATTTCATTTCGACGTTTTAAACAAACGATTTTCATCCTTTCCGTTTGGATAAACCACGGAGTTGGAGAGTAGAACTCCTAAGAAAATGTTCAGTTTTTCATTAATATCTCGACAACCCCTGGTCTTAGAAACTCGGAACTTGGACTAAATTAATGGGGGGCTATTTCAAGGCTATTCACAAAATTTCATTAAAGTCGGCTTAGCCGTTTTTCCGTGATGATGAGACAAACGAAAATTTCGTTTCTTACTAATATCTCGAGAACCACTGGTCGTAGAAACTCAAAACACAGACTAAATTTTAAATGGAGCTATTTCTAGGCTACTCACCAAATTTCATCAAATTCGATTCAGCCGTTCTCCCGTGATGATGGGACAAACAGACAGACAGACAGATTTTCAATTTTATTTATATAGACTAGCAGTATACCCGTTCTTCGTACGGAGTATAAAATATAAAGAAACTTATAATTCAGAATCATATGCAAATTATGTTAAAATATTAAATTTATTGCTCCTAAAGAGAAGTTTATAAAAATCTGTTCTCATCATGCAAAATTATCGTCATGGGCAGATCTGAAGAATAAAACATTCTGGCCCCTTTCGAAAGCAAATATACTATGAAATTGAATCAATATATTCAAAATAACAGTGCTAAAATTGTATGGGATCCGTAGTAATTATATACTCGAATATTTATATACCGAAATAAAACAAATGACATTATAAATTGAAAATTTCAATTATCCCCGTAATCTTTATACCAGAAGGTCGTAATTGATTCCTATATATGCCAATATATATCTAAATATATGCCTATATACCTGTACTACTTATATTCTCGTAGATTAGAAGATAACACGTGCATTTATAGAAGATTACTCGCACAACGTAGAATATGTGAGTTTCAACAATTTTTGTCATAATAAAACAATGGTATAATAATTTGAAAATATCAATAATCCCTGAATCAATAATCCCCGAAAATATCAATAATAATAATGTGTAACCTGAAGACCGTAATCGATATTATCCAGTCAAAAATGCAATGCCAATGAAATTTATTTTATATACATATCTTTATTATTCAAATCGGAAAAGATTTAATTAAAATCGTATGCCACATAACACATTGGATTTACATCTATTGCTAAACGACATGATATCAGTTGCTTCAAATAAATTGAAGGAAATCCTATCGTCTGAATAATGCTATCTCCATGAAAGGTTTGGCGATATTTTCTTCAATTTAGCGATAACTTAAAAAATCGCCAAATTTATCGCCAAGTGGAACTATAAAACTGATAGTCCCATTTTGCGACAAATTGACGAAACATCATCATAATATTATCCCCTAACAAAACACAATTAATTTCATTTATTAAGCGCAATTGTACCAATTTCATTACATTTTTATAGATTTACAAACATTTTTATCAATTTGGTGATATTTTAAAAATTCGATAAATGTGTTACTAAGTAGGATGGATAAACTGACCCACAAATGCTACCGAAACATCATTTCAGTACTGTCTGCTAAAAAAACGAATTTAATTTCATGGGATTCCCGTCGTTTTTAGCAATTTGGCGACATTTCCGTTAATTTGGCAAAGTTTAAGAAAAGTTGCCAAGTTAGCGATATTCCGCCAAATTCGTAGCTCTGAAATTGTAGATCTGAAGAATAAAACATCCTGATCCCGTTTGTATATACTAAATGCAAACACTAAAATTTTATTACAAGATATACCCTTTCTACTCTTTTTCTGTTTCAACAATCGGATAAATGAATTTATTGGTAAACACAATATGAGTTTATTAGCTAAACACAATATAAAAGCTTAAAAACTCTTTGTCAAATGAAAGTGATGTACGCAGTCCGTAATTAATATAATTAAAAGAAAAATCAAACCGTTCATTTACAAAATATATTTTTACATCTATTTATTTATTATTCAAATAGAAAACATAATAACAAATATTAAGAAACACATTTAATTTAATTGCGATGCTGTGCAACATAATATAATAAAGAATCTTCCTCATAAACTGCGAAATGAAATAACCATTTTGATCTCTTCCCCATAAAATGCAAAAATAATAACCATTTTGATTTCTTTATACTTTCCATTGTTTAGTAAATGCTTGACCATGGAGTTAGATTTTCCATTTAAATTCATGTTTCAAACAATTCATGCTTTCAGATAGTGACTAATTAATGCAAAAATCCTGCACTAAGCTCAGAAATGAAGTTTTAATTCACGTTGACGTTTTAAACAAACGATTTTCATCCTTTCCGTTTGGATAAACCACGGAGTTAGAGAGTAGATCTCCTAGGATAAAGTTCCGTTTTTCATTAATATCTCGACAACCCCTGGTATGAGAAACTCGAAACTTGGGCAAAATTTATGGGGGGCTATTTTAAGGCTACTCACAAAATTTCATTAAATTCGATTCAGCCGTTCTCTCGTGATGATGAGACAAACGAAATATTCGTTTTTCACTAATATCTCGAGAACCACTGGTTGTGGAAACTCCAAACATGGACTAAATTTTAAGTGGGGCTATTTCTAGGCTACCCACAAAATTTCATCAAATTCGGTTCAGCCGTTCTCCCGTGATGATGGGACAGACAGACAGACAGACAGACAGACAGATTTTCAATTTTATTTATATAGATTTCAGTATAGGTCTTGGCAGACGTGTTTAAACTGCGGAATTAAGCTGGGACCAGGATCAGCAGTCGCAATCACCCACGCATCTGCTTTAGTCTGTGATGTTATGTACGCAACAACTCTTGAGTTTTCTACTCGTTAGATTTTGACTTTATCATACTATGGTGTGTAAAAAGTACTATGTGTTTGGATATTTTCCAATACGAAGAGCACGTTTTAAAACCTCCTAAACTAATTGGCCTGTAGTAAAGTGTTAGAAAGGTGTGTATGGGGGTGTATGGTGTGTATGAGTGTATAGTGTATGTGGATGTATGGTGTGTGGGTGTGTGGTGTATGTGTGTGGGTGGGTGGTGTATGTGTGGGTGCATGGTGTGTGGATGTGGATGTGTGTGTGGGTGGGTGTGTTTAGGTTTGTGGTATGTGTGGGTGTGTGGTGTGGGTGTGGAAGTATGGTGCGAGTGTATAGTGTGTGTGTAAGTAAACCTCAATAAAAAATGCATCTACCTATATAAACCTTCTGAAAATATCCATTATACAAAACATTAAAACCATATATAATTCTAGTAATTTTTATGATTAGATACCGAATTTTTCAAAATATAAGGTTTTCATATAACTATTTCCTATAGAAAATAGGGATTATTCACGGAACTATTGTAGTGATATATAGTATATGAAAGAAACTGATCATTTGAACAATACTTTAATAATTTAAATTAACAAAAGTAAGTCAAAATTGCATCCATTGACGTCATGAAACTGTTGCTTAAAAAATCTTTAGAGATTTTTTACGAAAGATTTTAAAATAATAGTTTGAGTAGGATATCTGATGATACGAATATTGCATATGATTTTAATTATTAGTTAGGTAGCAATATGTATGCATTACGAAGGCCTCAAAACAAATTACTCTGGATTCAAACCAGGTATCCATGAATCTGAAGACCACAGCATTAACAGTTTAACAATGTGGGGACCTTTCAGCTCAGGGAAGGTCCACAATGGACAGAATGTATCTTTTGAATACTATGGACATATCTTCTTAAGATATTTCATACTTTGGAAAACATTGTTTTCAAACAAAATACAAATACATTTGATGCCGACTACGTGGAAGGACTAAAATTGTCAGTCCCTATAAAAGTTTGCAAAATTGCGGATATCAAGTTTTATTTCCGTCATGAGATAACGACTAATCAATTCTGATGAACACATAATAAGCGCGAAACCGGTCCATAGATGATATCTTCACTGAGAGTGTCTTCTAAATGATGTGAAAAACCCAGACCACAAGACAGACCCGAGGGCTTACTGTAGCTATATGTGTGGCCGGCTTCTAAATGATGTAAATAGGTTTTCTTTGCAAAAAAAAAAAAAATCTGAAGAATTTTTTTTTTTTCATGCTGTACATTATTTTTTACATTGTTATAGTATGAACCGTTCTTGAGATTTTGCACGATTTCCTAGCATAATTATGATAACGAAATATAAAAATCTAGTAGTAAACAGGGATTAAAAATGAACACATTTTATATGAAACAGTACGTGAAAAATCGATTAAAACAATTTCTTTGTAGTATATTGAACATTATTTTGCATACAATTTATCATATTCCATTAAGAATATATAATGCACAATCATACTTAAAATAAATAATTTACGTTTCAGATTAATGTTCATTAAAAATATACTCTGAATAACACGTTGCGTCATTTAAATTCCAATAATTAGAGAATAAATTAACTAGAACATTTAAATGCGAAATATTTTCTTTTCAACAGTATCAGCATTTAACACTATATCTGGGGAATAATTTCTAATGTCTTATTTGAAAAGTTTCGTTATGATGTGATGTATTTGAGATGTAATTATTGTTTTGGAAAAAATTAAGATTAAATATCCTTATTTATACATTGCTATGATTTCCCCAAAGAAATCAGATTTTAAAGAACTGGTATGTTAAAGTATTTTCTATCGAAAATAGGATAAAAGTAATATAAATATTATAAAAATATAAATAAGATAAATAATATAAATTTAAATATCAAATATGTCATATGTTAACTTCCTTACAGTATGGAAATAGAAATTCAAGAGAGATTTGGAGTTAACGCAATTGCATCTGCAACTGCATTTAGTGTTATAGACGTTTAGCCAGCGAAGCGAGGAAATTTACATTAATTATTCTTAAAGTCCAGATAAAAGAAAAGCAATTTAAATTTAATGTAAAATTTGACTTAATAATTCAAAATGACATTTACTATTATACATGTATATGTAAATGTATAACATATGTAAATAAATAATATCCAAAATTACTGAAATAATAACATCCAAAAATACTGTTTATCTATAGCAAAATGCTGCTGTCCTAAGCAATGCCAGACCAAGGGGAACCTGTGCTGCGAAAAATTGGGGTCACACATTAGGAACTATATAGTGCAACTTGTACTCAATGCTTATATGACATGCCATGTTATAGAGAATAATTGGGGCTCTACAAGAAGCATCCTCAACCCGGATTTTCTTTTCATTGTGGATCCTGGGCCTCATTTTTAGGATTTTATATTACTTTCCTTATATATATTGTATAATGTATAAAGAAAGTATTGAGACAGGATCGAAAATTCGAATTTTCAACGGGAGAGCACGTTTCGAACATCCCTGATTAAGAATCGAACATTTTTGAGGTGATGTCTGTGTATGTGTGTGGGGGGGGGGGGGCGGGGTCTGCGAAGACGATATATCACGATCGGAGTGTTTCAAACGAAATTTGGTACAAAATATACAATCCGTGAATACTAGAAGCCTATTATTTTTGTACGCAATCGAATGTTCAGATCCCCCCTCCCCCAAATTTTCGAGTGGAATTTTGAAAAATCGTCAAAAATCAAAACCTTCAGTAAAGTTACGTTAACAGCTATTTCTTATGTAATTTTTCATTGAAAACGAATGTCATAAATTTTATAACGCTAGCATGAACCCGTTCTCAAGATATTGCACATTTTTTTTTAATTATCAAAAAATCTAATAAAATAAAAAAGAATATTAATTATTTTGAAATACGTTCACTTTTCATAAGTAATATCATGCGATAAATTTCTTGACATCATTCTCGTTAATCTAGAGCGTTCCATTCATGAGAAAAGATGATAGGTAATACTTTTGTATTTGCACGCCACTAGTCATTTATCTGCTATAAGAATAACTTATTTCTCCGTCCATAACGCTTGGCGAGATATTGGGGGAATCTCTCCAACTTGGCGATATATTTAAATGTTACCAAATTAATGAAAATATTGCCAAATTGATAAAAATGATGCTAAATCAATAAATATAATGATTAATTGGTGAAAGTTCAATATCTTGGAAAGAACATAAGAGTAGAATATTAGAATAACCCATTTCTCCGTCCATTCGTAATGCTTGGTGAGAAATTCAGCGACGTCGCCAACTTGGCGACTATTTTAAATGCTGCCAAAGTGTAAAAAATTTCTCCAAATTGACAAAAATGATGTCAAATGGGAAGTAATGTTTCGTAAATTCTGATTTCCATCATATGACGGACATACCTTCTAGTATGTAAGAAATGCTCTTATCTTCGTTTGTCTGTAATACTTGGTGATACATTTGACGAACTTGGCGAATAATTTTACAAAGTATCGCCAACTAGTCGATATTTCGCTCCTGATTGACAAAAATATCGTCAAAGGTCTAGCTGGTTCCATTCATGAGAAAAGATACTTTGAGTAAATCTTTTGTATTTGGACGTAATTAGTCATTTATCTGCTATAAGAATAACTTATTTCTCCATCCGTAACGCTTGGCTAGATTTTGGCGACGAATTTGGCGAAATGTCGCAAACTTGGCGACTTTTTAAATATTGCCAAATAAACGCGAATGGTGCCAAATTGATAGCAATGATGCTAAATCAATGAGAATTACGACAACTAATTGACAAAAATGCAATATCTTAGAAAGAATATAAAAATCAATTATAAGGATAACTTATTTTTCCGTCCGTAATGTTTGACAGAATTTTAGTGACGAATTTGTCGGAATATCTCCAACTTGGTGATTTTTTAAATGTTGCTAAATTGACGAAAATATCACCCAATTGGTAAAAATTTGCCAAATTGATGAAACCGACGCTAAATCTATGAAATGACGACTAATGAAAGTTCAATATCTAAGGACATAAAAGTAGACTATAAGAATAACCTATTTCTCTGTCCGTCTTTAACTTTAGACGAGAAATTTAGCGGGACGTCGAAAACTTGGCGACTATTTTAAATGTTGCCAAATTGACATTAATGTTGCCAAATTGATAAAAAAATGACACCAAATGAGAAATAATGTTTCGCAAATTCTGATTTTCATCATTTAACGGACATACCTTCTGGTATATAAGATATGCTTTTCTCTCCCTTTATCTGTAACACTTGGTGATGCACTTGGTGAACTTGGCGAATTATCTAGCAAAGTGTCATAAACTTGGAGATATTTCGCCCCAGATTAACGAAAATATCGTCAAAATTGCAAAAATGACATTAAATTAATGAAAATGACGTCTAATTGATAAATTAATTATTAAAATATTTTAATATATGGACTATATCGCTTATGGAGGATGCTATCAATATTGATAATTGTTTATTTAGAATTGCGCAAAATATAAGTTAATTGGCTACGTTGAAATAGTTTTACATGTTGTCATCCAGAAAATCGCCGAATGTACAGTTCAACGTTAAAAACACGGTACCGTGTATCTTATAGATTATTTTTTACTGTAAAAGGAGTAAATTCATTGCATTATATAAGGGAAGTCATGTGCTGCCCACATCAGATTTTTTTATATTTACTTTAAAAACGAATATTAAATCTTTTATTTATTGGTATTATTAAAATAATGAATTGAAAGTATCGTTAACACTAAAATTCACATAATTATGGCACATCTATGTAATGTATATTTATGCAAAATAAACAGTATACGTTATGAGTTCACAAATATGGTGACGCATAATGCCCTCCCCTTCAAAATAATAGTACGCCTAGGAACCCCCCCCCCCCCCCTCCCGATCATGTACATCCATTCTTGAGCGAAGAAAGATGAGCGAGCATTTCTATAGATACTATCATGTGTAATTGGAACGCTATCCCAGTTTTGAGAACAGTCCCTTAAGTAGCTTCTTTAAATATTGACTTTATAACATTCCGTCCGTCAGTCAGTCTGTTAAAAATCCTTACATTTTTTTAAACGATTTTACAGAGTAAATTTAAATATCGAACAAAGGCATAAGATAGAGTATTAAATATTAAGACGAAAATAACAAACAGCCTGAACTAGATATCGAACCAAATATCTTACCCTTCGATTTTGTCCAAGGATGCTAGGAACTATATCATTCCAGCCACGATAGAAAATCCCTTGAAATTTTTACAAATATTACATAATTATGGAGGATGATTTTCTGTTAAGCTGGCGGTGGCCGCAAGTAGTGCATATACATCCGCATATTGCAATATGTTGCAACATTTTCAAAGCTACTCAGCTGAGCGTAATTAAAAGAATTACCTATATCCTACACAGTATGAGCAGGACATTGCCAATATTTTGAAAAGCATTTCAGAAATAATATCAAAATTTACCCTATTAAGATAACTTTATATGGGAAACTTAAAAAAACTGAAGTTCGATCTTAATAAGGGCATCGCAACGGCATACTCAAACAGCGCATGTCTAGTTTGAAACATCCTACATTATCCTATTTGCATAAAATTTCGCGTACTACTGTGATTTTATGAGTTGTATTCAAAGTTATATACTCTGTTATGTTATATATTACTTAAATTGAGCATGCTCAGTAAATACCATAAAATTTCTCCCTGGTTATATCAAAATTTGTATTCTACAGTGTATCAAGAAATTGCAATTTGATATGAAAATCTTGAAAAACCTATAGAATCTCAATTTAATTAAAGTAGGAAAGCTATCATCTCCGCAACTGAATGAGTAGAACATCGTCTTGTCGTCTTGTCTAGATGAAGATCAACGTGATTCAATTTCCCGAAGAGTTTTTCAAATTAGTTTTGAACCTCCGAAGTTCGATCTCATAAGAAGCACTCCACCGCTTGGTGTTTCTGAGCCAGAAAACTATATAATTTATCGGCTTATTTTATTTACATAAATTCATTCTATACACAGAACGCAAAATTAAGAAGTGTCAAGTAAAACAACGTTTTCAATGAACTAGAATTTATTATCAGAAGAATAAAATTTTTTATCGGAAGAATAAAATTTATTATCGGAAGATCTTAAATAAAAGTCGTATATATATAATATTTAGATGATCGGTTAATTGTACAAGCAGACGTGCAGACGTCCTATTACACCAATATTACTGCTCAATGAAAAGTTGTAGCTTTGAATATTTTCAATTATATTATTTCTTCAGCTTCTCTCGTTAATCAAAAAGACTTCTTGCTTCTCGTAAGATCAATTTGGAATACAGTACTTCTCGTAAGATCAAGCTGTAGTAGAGTGCTTCTCGTATGATCAATCTGTAGTATATTGCTTCTTGTAAGATCAATCTGTAGTAGAGTGCTTATCGTAAGATCAATCTCTAATTTAGTACTTCTCGTAAGATCAAGCTGTAGTACATATCTTCTCATAAGATAAATCTGTAGTAGAGTGCTTCTCGTAAGATCAAGCTGTAGTAGAGTGCGCCTCGTAAGATGAATCTATAGTGCTTCTCGTAAGATCAATCTGAAGTAGAGTGTTTTTCGTAATATCAATCTGTAGTAGAGAACTTCTCGTAAGATCAATCTGTACTAGAGTGTTTCTCGTAAGATCAATCTGTAGTGGAGTGCTTCTCGAAAGATCAATCTGTAGTAGAGTGCTTCTCGTAACATCAATCTGTTGTAGAGAACTTCTCGTAAGATCAAGCTGTAGTACGGTGCTTCTCCTAAGATCAATATGTAGTAAAGTGCTTCTCGTAAAATCAAGCTGTAGTAGAGTGCTTCTCGTAAGATCAATCTGTAGTAGAGTGCTTCTCGTAAGTTCAAGCTGTAGTAGAGTGCTTTTCGTAAGATCAAGCTGTATTACAGTGCTGCTCGTAAGATCAAACTGTAGTAGAGTGCTTCTCGTAAGATCAAGCTGTAGTAGAGTGCTTCTCGTAAGATCAAGCTGTAGTAGAGTGCTTCTCGTAAGATCAAGCTGTAGTACAGTGCTGCTCGTAAGATCAAACTGTAGTAGAGTGCTTCTCGTAAGATCAATCTGTAGTATAGTACTTCTCGTAAGATCAAGCTGTGCTAGAGTGTTTCTCGTAAGATCAAGCTGTGGTAGAGTGCTTCTCGTAAGATCAAGCTCTAGTACATTGCTTCTCGTAAGATCAATCTGTAGTATAGTGCTTCTCGTAAGATCAAGCTGTAATACAGTGCTTCTTGTGAGATCAAGCTGTAGTAGAGTGCTTCTCGTAAGGCAATCTGTAGTAGCGTGCTTCTCGTAAGATCAAGCTGTGCTAGAGTGCTTCTCATGAGATCAAGCTGTAGTAGAGTGCTTCTCGTAAGATCAAGCTGTAATACAGTGCTTCTTGTGAGATCAAGCTGTAGTAGAGTGCTTCTCGTAAGATCAAGCTGTCAAAAATTTTGCAAAAATCGATTTTGGATGAACAAACTACATCGATCTTCATGTGGTCAGTCAAAGCTCTATTTATTGAGTTGCTGAGACGATTATATTTTCCTTGTCTATAATAATAAAGGAATATGTTTGTCTGTTAATCTGTGCCGTCTGAAGCGGAAAATATAAGCTACATACGACTATGAAATTTGGTACAAAAGTAATATAGAACCCGGGAAGGTGCACAATAAAAATTCGTAATTTAAATTTCGAATTAGTTTTCCAGCTATTTTATATTTCAGTACAATTTGGTACAGTTTTGAACGATTTCTACCCGAATCGTTTCTTTAGAGCCCAAAATATTAGCACAGAGTATCCATCTTAACAACCACGTTAAAGAACAAAAAAAAAATCTTTCATATAAACTTTGAACGGAATCCATACTATTTATAGACGAACATCAGTGAATTTTAAAAGAATATACAGAGTGTCTCATAAACATTGATCTCGGCTTTTATTCCTTAAATATTGACCTTAGACATATATGATAAATTACAAAGTTGCGTAAAAAAAAGGTACAGAATTTTATGAAATCGATTAAAATTTTCAAGGGAATTAAATTTTAAGAAATACAAAATTTAAATATTTATACGGCCCCCGTCCAAAAACAATTCCAATGAGTAAAATGTGCCCCATATACTGATGAGGGGATGTACCAAATTTCTGCATTTTATCATAAAAAGTCCCAAAGATATGTTTAAACAAATTTGGTGAGTCACAAATTAAAATGTAAATGTTTACAGCAAGAGAGCAAATGACGCAACGCAGAAATGCATCATAGGTAAATAATATCTGCCTCTTATATTTAGATTTATTTACAATTTTTCAAAAATATGCTTCCTGAAAAATACCTTAAAATTTTACATGATTAATTACAGAATAAAACTTGGAAATGGAACAATCAAAATGAACATTAAAACAGCTTAGAAATGCATGCATATGCAAATATCTTCTGATCTGTGCGTCACACAATCGCAATAGACGCATCATCACATGAGAAAGTTGTTTTTGCTCTGCCATTGATCAATCACCTCAATTGCGCAAGCGTGGTGAGCGCAGCCAGGCAGTCTGAGCAACCCTTAAATATTTCACATTTCTGCTACATTTTGAGTGTGTAGTTAGCCGGTATCGACAATATGTCGGAATACAGCACTAAAGAACTTTTTGAAATGTTTATGCTGTACAATTTATGCAATCGCAATGCTAACGAAACTGCACGGGAATATCAACGTACTTTTCCCAATTCTCGACATCCTTCTGGGAGATGTATTTCCCGATTGCAACGAGTGCGTGAAAGAGGGCGCGCACATCGTGTAGGTGGACTAGGTAGGCCCAGACTTCATTCAACTCATGTAGAAATTGATATTTTGGATTAATTTTTTCAGTCATCCACTTAGTAGTGTTCGTACCTCTGCTTCAGAAATGAACGTACCATGTGCAGCAGTGTAAAGAATACTGAGACGGATTAAATAGCATCCGTTTAACATTCATAGTGTGCAATGACAGGAGCCAACAGATTATCAACGTTGTCTAGATTTTTGTAATTGGGTTCTAAACCAGGAAAATGCAAATCTCTCTTTCCTGCAAAACGTAATTTGGACAGACGAATGCTGTTTTAAACAAGATGGATGCATAAATCCTCAAAATCCTCTGTATGATGGTACGTTGACGAATGACAGATATGTTAATGAGATTGTGAATACGGTTTTTCCGGATTTTATGGATGAACTGCCCCGAACAGTATTTCCACATGTATAGCTGTAACAGGACGGATCTCCAGCTCACCATACTACATTTGTGAAACAATGGTTAAATAACGAGTTTCCAGACAAGTGGATTGGTTTACATGGGCCAGTCGAATTCCTCCCTAGATCGCCTGATTTAACTCCTATGGATTTTTATTTGTGGGGTCGTTTACGCACAACTGTTTATCTGTCACCTACCTCTCTTAAATAAAGCAGAGTTGCAACAACGCATTCAAGATGGTTGTCGTGACATCACTGAACAAGAACTTGATCGAGTGAACTGTTATCAGGCGAATGCAGCTCTATTGGCGTGGATGGAAAACATTTTGAACAAGTTTTGTAATCTTTGTGTAAAGTTATTGTTTCTACACTGTGTAGATATTTTTGCACCAATAAATATCGAAATTATTATTTATTTATGTAATCATCGTTTTCTTTCGTAATTTATGTATGACCCCTGAAACGCGATCTGCCGACATAATTTTTTCCCTCTGAGAACCCATGTCGATGCATCGAAAAGTGGTTTAAGTCAGAATTTTTGTCTTTTTATATCGCTGGGACTTTTCATGATAAGATGCTGAAATTTTGTACATCACCTTATTAGTGTATGGGGCACATTTTACTCATTGTAAATGTTTTGTACGGGGGCCGTATAAAATTTAAATTTTGTATTTCTTAAAATTTAATTCCCTTAAAAATTTTAATCGATTTCATAAAATTCTGTACCTTTTTTTACGCAACTTTGTAATTTATTATATTTGTCTAAATTCAATATTTAAGGCATAAAAGCCGAGGTCAATGTTCTTGGGACACCCTGTATACTTTTCGTGTGTTAAAGAAGTAATCTCCCGCGATATAGGATGGAAGTGAAGTATTTTAACAACATTCGCACTCCTTTTTACTTTCCTTATATACATAATGTATAAGGAAAGTATTGTGACGGGGTCGAAAATTCGAATTCGAGTTTTCGACGGAAGAGCACGTTTCAAGCATCCCTGATCACGAATCAAACATTTTTGGAGTGATGTCTGTGTGTGTGTGTGTGTGTGTGTGTGTGTGTGTGTGTGTGTGTGTGTGTGTGTGTGTGTCAGTGAGTCTGTGGAGACGATAACTGACGAACGAATGGACCGATTTGAACCAAATTTGGTACAAAAATCACAATCCGTAAACATTGGAAGCCTATTGTTTTTATACGTAATCGAATGTTCAGAACCCCCCTAAATTTTCGAATGAAATTTTGAAAAAAATATTCAAAAAATCAAAACCGCTAATAAAGTTACGCAAATAGACATTTTTTATGTAATTTTTCATTAGAAAACGATTGGCGTAAATTTTAGAACCCTAACATGAACCGTTCTCGAGATATTGTACATTTTTCAAAAAAATTATGAAAAAGTCACAAAAAAAAATTCCTATTGAGAAACATGTTCACTTTTCATATGTAATACTATGCGATAAATTGAGTGACATCATTCTCGTGGATCTAGCTCGTTCCATTCATGAAAAAATATGCTTCGAATAATACTTTTGTATTTAAACGCCAATAGTCATTTATCTGCTGTAAGAATAACTTTTTTCTTAGTGCATAACGCTTGGCGAGATTTTGGCGACGAATTTGGCGGAATGTCGGCAACTTGGCGACTTTTTTGAAATGTTGCCAAATTAATGAAAATCTCGCCAAATGGATAAAAATGATGCTAAATCAATGAAAATGACGACTAATTGTCGAAAATTCAATATCTTGGAAAGAATGTTAGTATCTACTATAAGAAAAACCTATTTATTTACTGTAAAAGTAGTAAATTCATTACATTATATAAGGAAAGTCATGTGTTGCCCACATCAGATTTTTTTTTATCTTATTATTGTGTTGCTGTTGTAAACTGGTATATTGCGTTCTTTGGTTTTCAAGAATTCGCTATAAGTTCCGATTCTATTTACAAATTTACAGTCACAAAAGTTTCTATTTTAAATCCCATCAATGCCAGTTACATTTTCTAAAACGTTCCGGCGTTATCCAATATTTAAAGTGCAAATGCCTGGTAAATATTACAGCGGAACTCGCAGCGAACGTTCGAGTAATATCTGTATCGTAATATCTGTATTTTAGAATCCAGATCGTGAAGAAAATTGATGAAATTTGAACCCGGGTGATCAAAATGAATCATCGAAATACCATCATCTATCATATTTTTATTGGTGATTGTTTAAGAATAATTATTTAATATTAATTTTATTTTTTAGAATATTTATTACTTTCCTTATATACATAATGTATAAGGAAAGTATTGTGACGGGGTCGAAAATTTGAATTCGAGTTTTCGACGGAAGAGCACGTTTCAAGCATCCCTGATCCCGAATCAAACATTTTTGAAGTGATGTCTGTGTGTGTGTGAAAGTATGTGTGTGTGTGTGTGTGTGTGTGTGTGTCAGTGAGTCTGTGGAGACGATAACTGACGAACGAATGGACCGATTCGAACAAAATTTGGTTCAAAAATCACAATCCGTAAACACTAGAAGCCTATTGTTTTTATACGCAATCGAATATTCAGAACCCCCCTATATTTTCACGTGAAATTTTGAAAAAATCGTCAAAAAATCAAAACCGCTAATAAAGTTACGCAAATAGACATTTCTTATGTAATGTTTCATTAGAAAACGATTAACATAAATTTTAGAACGCTAACATGAACCGTTTTCGAGATATTGCACACTTTTCAAAAAAATTATCAAAAATTCATGTAAAATAAAAAATATATATTTCCTATTGAAAAACATGTTCACTTTTCATATGTAATATCATGCGATACATTAGGTGACATCATTCTCGTGGATCTAGCTCGTTCCATTCATGAAAAAAGATACTTTGAGTAATACTTTTGTATTTGAACGCCAATAGTCATGTATCTGTTGTAGGAATAACTTATTTCTTCGTCCATAACGCTTGGCGAGATTTTGGCGACGAATTTGGCGGAATGTCGCCAACTTGGCGACATTTTGAAATGTTGCCAAATTAACGAAAATCTCGCCAAATGGATAAAAATGACGCTAAATCAATGAAAATGACGTCTAATTGTCGAAAATTCAATATCTTGGAAAGAATATAAGTATCTACTATAAGAAAAACCTATTTTTGTACTGTAAAAGTAGTAAATTAATTACATTATATAAGGAAAGTCATGTGTTGCCCACATCAGATTTTTTTTTTTTTTAAGTACACAGAGTTTCTATTTATGTATTTTTTTTTTTTCGATCAAAGATTAGTATGAAGCCAATTTCTGAAAAGTTAATTTTATTTAAAAATAAGACTTAGCAACTAAGGAAGTCATATGATGTTCAATAAATGACTAGTGGTCTGTCACGATTCAAAACTTGCAAAAAAGCATATTCATTATTCCTGCACATATTTTTCGGAGCTAATTGAACACTGCTACACGAAAAGGAATTAAATATTGTTACTTACTTCCAAAAACATTAAATAATTGAATTAAATAATGTATTCTTACTTACTTCCAAAGGCATTAAATAATTGAATTAAATAATGTATTGTTACTCACTTCCCAAAACATTAAATAATTGAATTAAATAATGTATTCTTACTTACTTCCAAAAACATTAAATAATTGCATTTAATAATACTTTAAAATTCGTAAATAATATGCTTAATGTATAACTAAATAAAATCTACTAATCTATGAGATTTTTAAAATTCAGAAAACAATCCTCTTAAAGTATTCAGAACTTTCGTTCTGAAATACACTCAGAAGACATTGAAATGTATGATTTCTATACATAGAATTTGTTACCCATGAATTAATACTGTGATCAGGAATGTTTGCTTTTGCTTTATCAATTCATATGTTTGTTCACTACTTCAATGACCAATTTAAGGTATCCGCTACCTGCTGTTCGCGTTCGATAACTTGGTGTACGAAATAATTTCCTATCCTCGTATCTTATGAAGAAGTCAAAGTAAACGTATATAAATATTTTATAATAATCAGTTTAAAAAATTGTTATCAGAGTACACGTCAGCTATTTATGTTGAACATTATCTAGAAATCCAAATTTAGTAGCAATTAAATGTGTTGTCACGTCACTTTCGGGTCACCAATGTGTCGAACCTACATGTGATGGTCATATATTATCGTGATGAGCTAAAAAATTCTCCACCTCGTGACATTTAACATTACAATAAAAATGTGCTTTTACGATTATAATACACGTTTTTCTTCTATTTCAGGATTTCTTCGTGCTTAATACGAATATTTGATTCTCCACATACATTACATTCAAATTTCTCGAAATTGCTATATACACAATGCTGCTTCCTTCTTTGATTCAATACCGTAATTTAAGTCCTATTGTTTGTCATCTAAAACCAATAATCAAATAATTATTCCGCAAATGTAGCCAGCAAAATGATTTTTAAGCATATTTAATTACTTGTAGACACCGTAGATACTCACAATACTTTCTCAATTTGATCCCACAACAATTACAGCATACAAATATATTCTGATATTGTACTTGGGCTTAATATCTTTAATATCTGATATGTCATGTATTAGTCCGCATAATGTTTCCTCGTGTAAGATTTACTTTAATACAGCATCGAAACAGCTGAAAGTGAAATTCGAATTCTCTAAGGGGATTTATATTCAAAAGATAACATCAAGTATTAATTTCTTCGAATACATGGTTTTAATATCGATGTTGTTTCGAACTAGACATCTCTCTCGACAGTTACGCATTTATAATATCCAGAATTGAATTCTACCTAGAATGTAAATATTGGAATATTGAATCTCTTATCAGAGCAATCACTGGTGAATGCTAAATTAATAAAACAGGAGGTACTTAAATTTTTATTTATGTTCCCAATGAGATTTCTTGTATATTTATTAACATTAATTGTGTTTTAAGAAAAAAGAACGCCGTTAGAAGCTGAAAGTCATTATTTCTGATGGAACATTTAAAATTTTATAGACCTAGCTTAATTTCTTCAAATGATGTAAAATTTTAGGGTGTGTTTTCATACTTTTTTATCTGTTACTACAAAAAAAGCACATTAAACAACATTTTGGTAGAATTGTTTATTTTTATGATAAATTGATAGTTTTATAGTCATAAATTTTGCAGTAAAATTGTTTTTGCGGAACATTTTTGTAGCATCTATTTCTTAGGATCTACAATAGATAAAGCTTAAATAATAAATGATATATATTTAGCAGCAAGTTACGGAGGGAGTCGGGTCATTCACTAAGGATTTATACTTCCGGTTATTTTTTCATTTCCTATTCAATTATATTCATTTTCATTTAAACATCTATTTATTCAGATTGCTCATAAATAGAGCTCATATGATAACAGATATGGATTTCACATCAAATTTTCAAAGAAGTAGGGTAGTTTACTAAGAATTTCCACTTTTGATTCCTTTTGCCACTTGAGGTTCAAATATTTTCCTTGAAATATATATATTTCTCAGGACTGGCTATAGATAAATCTTAGATAATCACTCATATGGAATCAGCATTGAATTCCGAAAAAGATAGAATGATTCACTAAAGATTTCCACTTCCGGTTGTGGATAGATCAAGTCCGATTTAAAAATTTGCATTTTTCTTGTAACATCTATTTTTCGGGATCGGCTATAGGTAGAGCTTAGATAATGACTGATATAAATTCATCATCAAATCTCGAAAGGATTTTTCTGCGAAAAATTTTCCTTGAAACATCCGCTTTTTATGACTTGCTATAAGTACAGGGTTTAGATGATAATTGATATAAATTCAGAAGAAGGTAAGAAGTTTTTGAGGATTTTCACTTCTGGTTTTTTTCCTAATACCAGTTCAAAATTTTCAAATTTCCTTGAAACATTTATTTCCCAGAAACAAGCTATGGATAGCCCCTAGATGATGATTGATATATATATTGCATCAAGAAATCGGTGAAATTCAATAATAATGTCAACTTACTGTTCTTTTCTATTTCTGTTTCAAAATTTTTCCGATAAGCGTCTATTTTTTTTTCATAATTGACTAAAAATAAAGATTAGGTGATAACGTATATAGATTCAGCATTAAATTCTGATGGCGATAGAGATCGCACTTAGGATTTGAATTTCCGGTTCTAGAAATATCACCCCCGATTAAAATCATTAGTTTTTCCTGCAATAACTATTTTTCAGGATAGGCATAGAGCTTAGTTGATGACTGATGTGGATTCAACACAGAATTTCATAGGGGGGGTAAGGGACTCAACACGGATTTCCACACTGCATCCTCGTTCAGTCTGATTTCAATCGTCTCTAAACATAAATATACCAGCGTGGTATATCTGATTTCATTGACTACCACAGAAGTTCACCAAATTAGCAATTCTTAAGTCTACCATAATACTTATTGACTGTTCAGTGTTGAAGAGTTAACAAAACCGGTCATGATCACAAAATTGGTTCCCCAAGGTTGGTCCAAATATTAGTAACACATCCTATCAACAAATCTGGAACTATGAAAAAGGATCATCTTCGGTTTATTTTTACTAGTGTTAAAATATATACTTTTTAATACAAAATTCATTGTGCACTCTAATGAGGAAAAAATGTTTTTTCGTGAATAAAGTCCTATACATTGAAACTCCGTAAATTTCAATAATTTTATTATTTGTTTGTCTCTAGTCTCATTTGTTTCATTCACATTAGATAATAGGGGATTATAGTGAATAAATATAGATACGTAATTGAAAAACCTTAATATATCCAAGTTACAGGTGAAAATCAAATCTTTGAACGTTGGTAGTTGAGTTTACAGGATATTATAACCACTATATTTAGAAAACTAAAATCCAATCCAAAATCCAATTACATATATTTTAGTACTTTTAAAAGACTATAAACTTCTTAACTATTTATAGCTAGCTTTTTTTAATTTTCAAGATATAAGCATTAGAAACATTTAAAAATGAATAATAATTCTTCTTCTTCAGCGTGGAAAAATTATTGCTCAAGAACTGTAAAAGCTTTGTATAAACAAATTATTGATCGAAAATTAAATTTCCCACATAAAACGTTTGCTACTTATTGTTTTATATATATATATATATATATATATATATATATATATATATATATATATATATATATATATATATATAAAAATTAAATGATTTTAATCGAAAATTTTTTGCATAAACTACTGTATGTACAAAAAAAACATATATATATATATATATATATATATAATATAATACACATATATATATATATAATATAATATATATATATATATATATATAATATATATATAATATATATATATATATATTATATATATTATATATATATATATATATATATATATATATATATATATATATATATATATATATATATATATATATACAAATCTTTTACACTTTTGAAAATATTTCCAATGAAAGTAACCAAAGTTAAACGAAAACATGCCCGGGAAAATTATTTATAAAAAACACAATTCAAAATAATAAAATATTGAAATTATTTTATATTTTCCAGAATAATACCCTATTTCTGACACACGAAGTATGAACTGCTTATATTTTTATCCTTTAGGTCCTGAAATATAACCTTCCAAAATGCTTACAGTCTTCGTAAAGCCAACATTTCAACCACATACCCCGACCATAGACGTTGTCCACGTCAAAATTAAAATTCTTTCACCGTTCCTACAGTCTTTTAATCAAGATCTAGAGACAAATAATGAAAATTATAACAACAATCTGAATTCACATACACTAAACAACTCTCCCTCTCTCAAATTTACCTGAACATTTTCATTGACTTAATCTTGTTCATTGTTTATAAAATGAAATGAAATAAATTACAGACAAATGTATTTCTTAAAAACCAACAAATCACTTATAGATCAATTTTCCAAAAGATGTATATCATTCTCTACAAAGCACAACTATTTCTTCTTATAAATACCATTTCTCTATTTTTGCAGCAAAATAGCAGAAAGCTATAATTAATACTCCTTCATTCTATATCGCTTTATTTTCCGTAAATAAATTATTATTATTCTCCATCGGCCATCAATTCCCAAAATGAGAAACGAAATCTGCCACGGTTATTAATGCCTTCCCATTGATAAGGATCACAAAGACAATCGCAAAATTACAACCAGCCCGTTATCTCTTGTAACAGTTCAAGTAGAGCATGATTCATTCGACTTCTATTTGGTAAAAATCAACAAACAACTATTCTTATCTCCTGTCTTTGCTTATTCTTGGAAACAATTCAATTAATTTGCGTTTGTAAATTAAGTACTTTCAAGGATTTTTTGGATGACCTCACAGTATGCTATGCGATTTATTAAAATCATTTTATGGAGAAATAAATTTTTTACACTGACTTATTTTAATGGAGAGAAAATTATCTGGGGTGTGAATCTCCACTCGTCTATCTCATATTCATATTGTAAAGACTAATTTTATCATAATCGGTAAGGGACTATAAAAAAAATTTACCCTTTTTATCAGCTTTAGTTTAGAAATTATTATACAATTAGTGTATAATAAACGCAATATCGATCCATGGATGACTTTGTCTGCAGTGCAAACGCGATCTTAAAAAGCAAAGTTGTCGAAAATTTGATTATGGTTTCTTATTTCTTTTCGAATACCTTTCCTATGCAAATATATTGAATTCTGTTGGGAAAACTAAAATTAGAAACTGTATTATTCTATGAAAAGTATATTCTTCTAAATATTGAAAAACTTCGGTTATATTCAAATAATTTAAACAATGGGGTTCAAAATTTCAGAAATAAATTAAACTTCTACTCAGTAAAGAAATCATAAAAGAAGTTTATGGGTATGCTTTTTTTAACTTTCTATAGGCTGATGTTTGTCAAGGCATTTGCATCTCAAAACCTTAATTAAATTTCAACCATTAGTAAGAAAAAAATATATTTTAAATAATAATACAAACAAAACTAGCAACTCCACTCTATGCATTACATTTTTCCAATTAGAGAGGTGCCACCTGTGAACATTAGTCATGTGCACATTAGACAGTTTAATACACAATTTCACTAATCTGTAGGATCATGCTGGGCCCATTAATCAAATATTTCACTACACTTCATCAAGGTATGTCACTGAATACCAGTGGTTAGTTAATTAAAGCTAATTTCTAATAGTTTATATGTCACACTTGTTACATCAAACTGTAAATGCCTGTTTAATTAAAAGATCTTCTCCAATTATATATACTTAAATAAAATTTTATAGCAAATCTTGTTGCTGTATATATGCGTTGAAAAGCTGGCGATAATCAAACTGAGTTCCTCGATGACTTTCTTGGGGTTGCACAGTGGATTATATAATGAAATAACAGTATTGGTTCTTGTGAAATATGCATAATCACAGAAATAAATAAACTTGATGAAAGCCAGAACTCTATTTACAAAAAATTAAATTCAGAAACTTCAAAAAAACTTCAAAATCAAATTTTTTTAAACAGATCTGACATCAATTGCTCCAGCTCTTTTATTGCAGAAATCAATCGTGGTTGGTCTCAATTATTATAAATGTTGGTCTCAATTAAGGAATAATCGGTGTTATAGAATTTAAACCTTTATGACTTTCATTCTGTATTTTACCCTACAAAAAATTTATTTAAAGATACGTTTTCAACCTTTTTATAAATTTAAACCCGAAAATTTGTCCCCAACAAATTCCCCAAAGATAACTGAACACGACACTAAATTTTCCCGAATATTATTTTTTCTCTATATTAAAACAAAATACTAGGTGCGCGACGCCCATGCTGAACAAATCCTTTTAAAATAGAGAGGGTTTCTGTTACGGTTAGAACCGGACCTATCGCGTCAAATAATTTACATTTTTGTATGATGTTTTAGAATTAAAGCGAGATCCGAAAAAATGAAGAACTCCACCAATCAAATAGCGGAGCCCAGCGGACATGTTACGCCTAAGTAGCAGACAGGAAGGTCAGGGAATAAGCGAACATTAGCGAACTATAGACTTGGGGTGAAAGAGCCCGAGAAGCGAGTTCCGAAGATCTGGGAGCGTGGGAGAACAATGAGCTAAGTCCTAACGGTTGTAATACACCTGCGTAGCAGGCAAAACGAAAGAGCTCGTGGAGAGATCTCTGCCGGAGGTTGGGTATCGTCAGAAAACAATGCGTAAAGCTCCAACTTTTCCGTACTGCATTTTGAACAAAAAGCGAAACGTTCAGGTTTGAAATTTTATATCATTTTATGTTCTCTGTATCATATTACAAACTCGTCTCAACTGGCCATGTTCCGCACTCTTTTAAAATTAGTAAAGTTTCTCCGATCTTCAAAAAAGATCATACTCAGAATATTATAAATTATACACCTATTACTATCTTAAATGTTTTTGCTATGGCTTTTGAAAAATTACTCTGCGTTAGACTTTTTTATTTTTTGATAAAAATAGCATCATTAATCCCAACCAATTTGGGTTTCGAAAACGTAAATCGACTGAACTTGCACTTTTAACCGCTTTTAATACTCTTAAGTGCAACCTTGTTACTAACTTTATACTCACTCGCATTGAATGGCAGCAAGAAGACTTGCTATATATTGCAAACCTTTATGGAGTCCAACAAATTCAGTCCTACGATACAGCCGGCTTCAAATTTCTTTAAAATTGAGTTATATTTTATATGTTTGTATTCAGTGCCGTAATTGACAGATAAACTGTAAATTTGTAGATTCGATCCAGTTTCAAAAACAATGAATTTCAATTCTATCGTGTAGGGGGTTTCAATATGTTTTCTTTAAATCAAATTTACGCCCATCATTTCTTGATTTTGAGTTTATCCAATTCGAACTTTATATTTGAGGCTAGTGGTGCTATATGGTCGACTTTTTTGGTCACAGCAGAGACTCGTAAAATTGCAGTTTATGGCTTTTCGATGTACAAAACTCCTAACGAAAACGCAAATCGTGTCCCCGCTACTGGTTACTATACTGTGAGGTTTGATTCTAAATTATGCCTCATTAACGAGAATTGAATGCCGAGAGTATAGGATACTAATTGCGCCCAATGAAGGCAAAGCAACAACAGCAGTAAAGTTGTCTAAGTACTGCGTGGGAAATTGGGTCGACATGAGATATTTCAAATGTCGAATTTAATTATATTAGAAGAGCTTGCTTATATGCAACTGCATACACTTCAAAATGCCCTTTTATGCAACAACTTGAACGAATATGTCGGCGTTGCCCGTATTCTAAATAAGAGTCCAGTAAGTATAAATAATTAAGTAAGCATCTGCTGCTTAAACAATGCATTTGAACCCAAATTAAAATGGTTTCGATCCGAAAATTGCACGAATCCAATTGCATGCGCTCTCCGCAAAACTGAAAATATGATGTGAGCAGCACATAACTTTCCCTGCAGATTCAAATTTATTTTATAATTTTTTATTTCATTATGCATTAAATTGAGTTTAATTGCAGAAAATCATATGGATTATTTTCTGATATTATATTCGATTCGATTTTTTTATTGCATCTTATTTTCGTTTGGCAACCTAATTCACTTTAAATTCTTCTGGTCCTTAAAATTCTAAAAGCTACAATATCTCGAGAACGGTTTATCCTACAGTCATAGGATCAGATTTATTCGCTTTGTTGTCACATTTTACATGAAATACAAGTACTTAATTAATATGTTTCATCAAATTTAGGCACTTATTTCAGAGTTTCAATATATTGCACATGTATTGCGGGTCATTTCACAAAAAAGGCAGATTGTTTTTTTTTTTCGAATCGTATTAAAATCTAACCAGCATGTCAGTATCCTACGAGCGACTTATCTACCAAATTTTGCGTAATTTGATCAATTAGTTTGTCAGCTAGAGCGGATATATACAATTTTTGAGCGCCATTTCGTAAAAAAATGCAGGTTCTTCCTCTTCGGATCGTATCAAAATCTAATAAGCACCAGGGTGACCCACACGTGACTTATCTACCAAATTTTGTAAAATTTGATGAATTAGTTTTCAGTTGAGTGGATACAGGCAATTTTGGGGGGTCATTTCGCAAAAAAAGGCGGTTGTTTTCTCCCGAATCGTACCAAAAACTAATCAGCACTAGGGTCATACACAAGCGACTTACGTACCAAATTTCATGAAATTCGACCCATTAGTTTTTGAGTTAAAGTCGACACATACATTGCACAGACAGACACACACGCAGACGTCACTCTAAAAATAGAATTTTCGTATTCTAGAGGTCTGAAAACGTGTAGATCCGTCAAAAACTTGAGATGTGATTTTCGGCATGATTCCAATACTTTCCCTATACATTACGATGCATTGCAGGGAAAGTAAAAATCTGATGTGGGCAGCACATGACTTTTCCTGCAGACTCAAATGCATATTTTCTTTATTTCTTAAATAATTCATTGGATTGAGTTTAATTGAACCAAATAACACTAAATTTGCATTTTTAATTCAATTTTAATTTTTATTTGGTAATTGGACATTTTGCCGATAGCGGCGTAACAAAAATGCAAGAAATCTCAAATATCTTGAGAACGGTTAGACCTAAAGTATAATGGAGTGTGTTATATTCTTTTCCTCGTCAAAAATTGCGTATAAAGCAAGAATTTAATTAATGCATTTCAGCATACGTAGTCTTTTTTTTTTTTAGATTTTGGCGATTTTTGAGGGCCATTTCGTAAAAAAACAGCAGGTGTTTCTTTTTCGAATCGTACCAAAATCTTATCAACACCAGACTGCCCCACAAGTAACTTATCTATCAAATTTTATGAAATTTGGTCCATTAGTATTTTAGCTAGGGTGGACACATGAAATTTTTGCAGGCCATGTCGTAAAAAAGGCAAAAAGGCAGGTTATTCTCCAAATCGTACCAAAATCTAATCAGCACCAGAACATCCTACAAGTAACTTATCTACCAAATTTTGTGAAATTTTGTCAATTAGTATTTTAGCTAGAGTAGATACATGAAATTTTTACGGGCCATTTTCACGGGCCTTGCACAGTTTGTTTGAAATATAATTTTCGATCTTTCTGGTGAAGCTAAGATTGAAACTCTGCAATAGTTTACGTAGCTAATAAATCGATTTGTATGAATATCGGCCAAATCGTTGTGAATTGGGCTAAATCATAAAACAACTAAAAGAATAATTCAAAATTTAAACAAGAAAGATCAATCATGCTTAAAGCATTGATGATGAAACACTTTCCAACTTCAATGCAATTTTAGTTAAACATGTCTAAAATGCAATACATTCCTCGGTAATATTTTAAAACTTATCGCAATACTACATTAATTTATTATATTTGAAAACTTAACCTTCATCGAAAAAAATGAATTCAAATGACGACATTGAAATATAAATTGCCTGGTTTAAACATCTCTAAAATGTGATGCATTCCTCGGTAATAATTGTAGAATTATCATAATACTACGAGAATTTATTATATTTGAAAACTTCATCGTAAACAACTGAAATTCATTCAAATGACGTCATAGAAAAAATAAAACGCCTGGCTCTCTATAAAAGCAGCATTTCATTCATAAATAATTTCCCATTCATGTCATTCATCACAATACTATAATAATTTATTTTATTTAAAAATTAAGACCATGGAGCTGCAGGTAATTAAACTCTATGCGTAAAACTTCATTGAAAAAAATCGTCCTTCTCTTGTAAAATCAATGAATATTTCATTCATATCAGCTATGCAGACTCCATGAACTAAATGATTTTGTGTTAAACAAATACAGCAATTCTAATACAACTCATTCTACTTATTTTGCTGTTTACATTTTACAGGTGAAAAATAGGCTTCGTTGTAGAAATAATCAAATTTAGATGAGCATTTAAACTCAAATTTATTGTAATTGCGTTGTTTCAGTATGTAGATGCACAGAATTTAACCAAAAATAAAGTGGTTTTAGGACAGATACAACACTCAATATGAATTAAAAAGAACTTTAAAAATCACGATTTTGAGACAAGATGGATGCCATATATCATTTCGAAGTGGGTCACGTGATCGCTTCATATAAGAGGTGTTAATATTATTTTAATTTTTATTTAAAAAACTACTGAATATATTTCGCTGAAATTTTTTTTATATATTTTATGGAACAATTTGAATATTACTTAAAATTTTCGAAGCAATTTGTGAATTTTAAATCCGGTTAAAAAATGTTTGAAAAATTAGGTCCCATAGGGCTCAATGTATTTCATTTTTTCAACCCGAGTTCAATCCAAAACTAATTGGGTGATATTATTCATTTTTACTCCCATAGTTCCTACACACCGTCTGAACAAAATACCAAAATTTCATTTTGATTAAGTCATTTTTACGGCCGTTATCGTGCTAACGTACAGACAGACAGACAGACAGAATGAACAAAGTCATAAACACTTTTCAACTTTGTTGTAAAGTGTTAAAAAGAAATGACGCCGAGGTGCACCTATTCGGGTTCTGAAGTACCTGTGTAATAAATTTCATGGTCGTACGATGCTTAGATTTTACGCTACACTGCACACACACACACACACATCTTCATTTATTAAATAAAATAAAGAAATGCATATGAAAATTAATTTATCTAAATAACATTTTTGACTGGATTACGTCAATTACGGCTTTTAGGTTGAAAAGTTATGGGTATACCATCAGATTTTTCGCTACAGACTGCATCTGCACAGACATCTTTATTTAGTAAGATTTGAGTACGTTAGTTTTGCAAATTTCGATTTAAAATATAGCTTTTAATTTACTGCTTAGTTTACAGAAGACGTGATTTTAGAAAACACACTTTTTGCATTATATCGTAATGTTTATTCGAAGCACTTGCTTTTCCTGCGGTGCTTAACCCAGCTGAATTTAAGCAAAACTTTCAATTCTTCAAAAGCGTCATTGATTATTCCTACTAATTTCAATACCTGTTAATCTAATTCTAGGTATGCTCAATTTCACCCGTTTGCTGTATTAGTATCATAAGGTAAAATGTTATTTTCATTAAAGAACATAATAAGAAACAATAATGGTGATGTACACAAACCTACGCTTCCTCTCTTTACTAGAACTTTCTTATTGATGTAATTGGGTTATAAAACTAATTGCAATTAATTAGACAAATGCATTTGCTAAGAACCAACAGCTCACTCAAAATCAGTTTGCCAAAAAATGTATATCACCCCCAACCAATCACAATTATTCCTCCTTTTAAGTGTATTTTCTCTATTTCCATAGTAAAAGGAACATTAGAATTAATGCTCCTTCATTCTGTATCGCTACAGTTTTCGTAAATAAATTATTATTGTTCTCTATCGGCCATTAATTCCCAAAATGAGAAACGAAATCTGCCACAGTGATTAATGTCTTCCCATTGATAAGGATCATGAAAGCAATCCCAAAATTATAATCAGTCCGTTATCTCTCGAAGCAGTTCAAATAGAGCATATTTCATTAGATTTTTCAATAGCAAAACTTGTAAACTGACTGCTTTTATCTGATTTCTTCATTTATTAAATTATAAGTAAATTATGGCAAAATTTTGTGTGTGTTAAATATGTCTTCGAAATTTCTTCGTGGCTTAGCCTGTGTCGTGTGCAAATAATGTTTGCAAATAATTTCTTAGTTTCAAAAATTCTTTTCAAACTAGATATAATTTTAATTTTAAAGATGATGTGTTAATATGTCACATTATGATAATTTCCTTATTCATATTTTATTTAATTATTTTAAGTTTGGTTAAAAGTTAAGTGTTTTTAATCGTTTGAATGGTGGTAATAAGATTATGACAATTTAGTCAGTGGTAAATCCTCTACTAGCCGCTATGCAACCCGATAGTCAGTGCGGCATGGTGTCAATTAAGTTGCTTATGTCCCTCTGTGGTAGATTGTGCTACAAATGTTGCAACTGATCATATCATTCAGTGGTATTCTAAGACGGCACGGCAGCAATGCCGTCCCAGCATATTCCAAATATGTTCTATTGGTAGTAGATATGGGGACCTGGACGGCTATGGAAGAGCATTAAGTCTTCGAAGGCATTGTTGAGAAAATAGTGCAGTATATGGTCCAGCTTGTCTGGTTGGTACATGTAAGTTAGACAACTTTACAGTATACAATCAACTTTACAAAACAATCTTTACAAAGCAATCGGCTGCAGTATATCGTCGACGTGCAATCGAGCTGTCAGATTGAATTGGCGTACAACTAGAGAAGATTGGTTGTCCCACGAGATGGCGCTCCAGACTGTCACACCATGTGTGATGGACGTGTGCCGCTCGACAGCAAATGCGGGCTCAGAAGCGTGCCCAGTCCTCCTTCACCTCAATGTATGTGGCGGTCATTGACACTGCGAGATTCGTGGCTAAAGACAACATACCTCCAATCTGATACTGTCCAGGCTCACAGAGCACAGCAACAATCCATACGGATCTGCCGATGTTGAGTGATCGGTTGTCCTGCCTATGTTGAGTGGTTATAGACGTAGATACTTACTCCCATCTTCTGTCAATTGTCTCTGAATAGTATCCCATGATACAGGCATGGAAAATGGCAAATGCCTTTGAATAGCTGATAGCTACGCTTTGGTGTGGACATAACTCCTCTCTTGACTGCACAATCCTCTCAAGCAGTTGTCTGTCTGGGGCATCCTAAGCCTCTGCGATGGTTACATGTGCCTCCTCTGATCCACTGCTGCCAACACCGAGCAACTGCCATATCGCTCCGATCAAGACGGCGATGATACGTCTGTTGGACCAATAAGCTTCCCTTAGACTAATGCTGCAACCTCTCTCTAAATATGCAATTGTTCATAATAGTAATTGAGAACTTCTCAAGGGAATCTTTGTGCATCACTTACAGTATCAAAGTGGAAAGTCTAGTTCCAATTGTCCGTCAATGAGTACACCTTCGTTTTAAATGCTGGATTATGTGTCGTTCTCATGCGCGTTGCATGAACCCTATAACATCATTTGTGCTGACAGTTTGATCATTTGCATAACTCTCAAAACGACATTAGAATGTCGAGTTTCATGCTTGTAGGTCAATTTTTTATAGGTGGCTATTGCAACAGAGTGTATTTTTTTCTCCAACCTTTTCATGTTTATTTTTTAGCCTATCCCTACTTTTAGTGCTCAAAAGTCTCACCGATGCGGCTCCTATGACCAGATTCCTAACGCATTTTTATAAATTTCTTCCATAAAACGAATTTCTGCAAACTGAAATGTTTGCACAAGAACTTGCATCTGGTATTGGTGCAACATAATTATGTGAATTTTAATTCGAATTTTAATTCTCAAATTATATTTTTAAAATCAGTGTAGAACAGACACTAACTGATGAACTATTTGGAGATCCGGCTAAATGTACGAGCAAAGGATCGATATTTCCATATCCACTACTAGTGTTGTTAGAAAATAATTTATTTGAAATATGTTTTTGACATTTTTAATTCTAAAAGATATATTTATTTTATTGTTCAATTTGTTAATTTTTGCACTTTATTTTACAAGTAAATTTCAGGTATTACTTTTTAAAAGTTATTTTGGCTCACTAAATGTTTGGAAACTGTTAATATGTCCCGCGTGTCAAAAGTTTGGGGACCGCTGCTATACGTGGTAGCCAATTTAATGGTTTTGTCGCAAGAATTGGAGATTTTGATTTTCATCTAAAATTTGTGGAAATCTGAGCTTTACAAAGATAATGCAGATGTTCCAAATAAATCCGAACATCACTCATTATTCTGGCTCCTAGAGTTTTACAGTCAAATCAAAAGTATAAGCATAAAATTAAAGACGCACATCATAGATAAAAAGGTCATTTAATCAAATAAAACCATCCTATAAGACGTACAAATGTTAAAAGGTCAGAGCGTTTTCGGGTATCACTATACTCTTCATCAGTGGCTATATGAAAAATCATCGTGGAAACAAGTTCATATGTAGACCAGATCGGCAGACAAATCAAATTTGAATAAATCAGCTACAGAATAATGATAATATAGACAGGCTGTTGAAGATTAATCAATTACAAAATTACAATAATAAGTATTATAAACGGGAGATTTAAAATTTAAACAAGTGTTAAATACAAACACAAAGAAAAGACAATGAAAAATGTCCAAATTACAGCCAAGCAATAAACAGAAACGGTACAGATAACTGTGTAGAAGTTTGATGCTACAAACCCTTTGGGGCAGTCAAGTAGACTGGGTTTGCAACACATAGAATCGAGAACGAGTCCCCAAGCGTAACTTGTAATTTGCACAGGATCAAAATTATAAATGGAATCACGGTAGATATAAATAAACAGGGATTCATAAAGAAGAATATTACGAGGATTATTATATATATATCTATAACGTTTCAGTCTATTGTAATTTATACATGAGTACAATTTGAATATTTTTCATTGTCTTTCCTTTGTATTTGTATTTAATACTTGTTTAAATATAAAATCTCCCGTTTATAACACTTACTATTGTAATTTTGTAATTGATTAATCTTCAATAGCCTATTTATATTATCATTATTCTGTAACTGATTTACGCAAATTTGTCTACATATGAGCTTGTATCCACGGTGATTTTTCATATAGTCTAAAGGTAAGCAATTTTATAAAATGTTAATGAGAGATAGCTTTGGATATCCGCTTTGTGCAACGTGGGCATAGTTTTGGCAGGATAATGACCTTGTTAGCAGCTTGATATAGTGGTGCTTGACATAGTCACTGATGAAGGGTATATTGATACCCGAAAGCACTCTGGCCTTTTAACATTTGTACGTCTTATAGGATGGTTTTATTTGATTAAATGATCATTTCATCTATGATATGTGTCTTTAATTTTCTGCTTATATATCAAAATAGACGTGATACCATCTTAATTACCAAATCAAAAGTGTCAATAGACTCGAAATAATGTCTAAAAAATGTGCATCTATTTTGCATAAGGGGTCGTTTTCATATTTAGTTGCCCATTATTTCCGACAATTTAAATGGCAACACTCCTTTTATTTATCATCATAAGATTTCTCATGACAACATTATAATAAATATAAATTTGTGTGAAATTGCTACCATAAATAAATGAGATAAATATACGGAATAAACCATTAGAGTTTCATCTCCTTATTTAAAGTAGTAAAATGAAGGTAGCGCATACTTTCAGTTGCACCTTTTTTAGAGTTATTGTCCTTTTTTCCATCAATGTCATGGAAATATGTGGATGATGAAGTTTTTTAAGCACCACTATATCAAGCTGCTAACAAGGTCATTATTCTGCCAAAACTATTCCCACGTTGCATAAAGCGGATATCCAAAGATATCTCTCATTAACATTTTATAGAATTGCTTACCTTTAGATATAGTAACGAAACTTAAATTTTGCACAAGAAATGTTCTTTGCAGTCATCATTATGCTTTCCTCCTAAATGAAGCTAATAATTCGAAAGTAATTAAAAAAATTATATTAATATTTCTATTTTCAATGAGATAACCCAAATATGTTGTGCACCACATAAAGTCCCAAGAATGCAAATTTAGTCTTTGCCTACAAATATTCTTCTATTTAGTTTAATTTGCAACTTCGCCATTTTTTGTTGTTGATTTCGACTTTTGAATGAAATTTGAAATTAAAATTATTTTATATAAAAAAAGCTTGTATAATATTAAACGTAAAGTTAAAGTCATATGACGAGAAACAGATATAGCACGTATTACGGCATTCAAATTTGTCACTTCAATTTAAATTATGGATTTTTTCCTAACACAAATGCAATAACAATATCTAATCACTCATTGCACGAATGTCAAAAGTCTAAATTTTGCATTGCAGTGTAATTTAAAAAAAAAAATTCTGATTATTTTCCATCGGAAATTGATGTATGGAAAAATCTTCAGAATGATGCAGTTTTGAATATAGATCTGTATTTTGATAAGTACTGAAAGAAATGAGCTAACATTTTGCCCGCCAAGGTTTCCGACAATGCTGCATCAATTGTCATCAAAATTTATCTACATTTAAAAAAAAAATACCTACATTTCAAATCATATTTTTTTTCAAATATGATTTTCATAATTATAATTAAAATAAAATCTTTATTTCGAAGATCATAAATTGTATATATTTTGTTTTGGCTTTTAGTGTCACAATATAAAATTAGAATTACTTTAATAATTTCATAAATATGGCAAAATACATCTAAATTCAAATATTTTCTATCAAAGACTACAAGTAATTTGTAAACTGTATTTAAAACACCATCTTGAGATACTGGAAGTATTTTACATTTTAAAGTGCCATAACGCTTTCATATATCATGATATCCATCATACTTTGATAAACTAATTATTTCAGATAATATGTAAGAAAAGCTGCAACACCAATTTAACATTAGGAGTTCGAAATTTCAAGCAGTCATAACTCCCCTTGAGTAAAATATATATTCTTTTAATTTATAGAATTTTATATGAATCCGGGGTGCTTTGACCATGAGAATCAGAATCAGTTATCAAAAGCCTGTGCTGCCCTTTGAGAAAATAGAGTTGGTGCAATTTTTAATATGAAGACGACCCCTAATGCAAATTAGTTGCTTATTTATTTATGGCAGGTATTATTACG
Source organism: Amaurobius ferox (assembly GCA_951213105.1). NCBI lineage: Eukaryota > Metazoa > Arthropoda > Arachnida > Araneae > Amaurobiidae > Amaurobius > Amaurobius ferox. The sequence continues at coordinate 63,012,201 of OX578134.1, forward strand.
AGGCTAATGATATATTTAGTTGTACTATACGACCCAAGAAGTCAGAGCGATTTTCGGATTTTTTTTCCTTCTAATCTTGGGTCGACTGTTGTTGTTGTTGAAACCCAGACCGTCCGACCTACCAGAAAGGTGTAAGGTAACCGTTTGGACGGTCGGGAAGTGCCACCCAATTTAGACCGGAACCCAGTGGGGGAGGCATCCACAGGGACCGTACCCTCCTTCCCCTACCACCAACCTCTCGGAAGGACTTTCGGACCCACATGTTTAACGTGATCGTACTCCGCATGAACACGACGACAGTTTTGGCAGTGACTGGAATCGAATCCGGGCCTACCGAGTGCAACTCCAGCGCGCTAACCAATGGGCTACCGCGCCCCCTGGGTCGACTATGCATGCCTTCAAAAATCTTGCTATTGATAGTCTGTCTAGGATGTGAACTTACACCTGAAATACTCTCCTTTTGACTTTGACATTACATATCTAAGATTTAAATAGAGAAACTGTTTATTTCAGCGTGTTTCCTTAACATTCCTCTACACTGCCGTCCAAATCGTTGCTCAAGTCCTCGGACGAGTCGGACTGTCTGTATCTTCAACGTTCTTCTACCAAAGTATCAAATTTCATTTTTGGCTTCTATAGTTTTTTCGAAACAAGACAGCTATGCTTATTTAATTATTTAAGAAATGTACAAGATTTAATTGTGAATAGCTGGGACGTGTATCAACTGTGTGTATAGCCACGCCCACATTTGTCCACTCCCATTTTTAGCTTTCGATGTTTGAAGTGTTTATTTGCAATAAATGTTAAAGTGGAGGTACATTTTTAAGCAGATGGTTTCATTTTTAAAATATCTTCTTTTCTGTGAATAAGAAAATAGAAATTGAAATAACTTTTCAGTGTGGATTCCATATTGACACTAATTCTGTAATGCTTAATCTACATTTCATTTTACTTATTTAGAACCCGACAGTTTATAAATAATTTTTTTTTTTCAATAGTAGCCATTAGGGCAGCCCTTAGTTAAGCTAAAAATGGAACATAATTCTATTTCCTCAAGACACAGAGTATGAAATTGCGAAAAATTAAAAATTAAATAAATAAATAAATATTTTTGGGTACTGCCCGTTGGCACCGTTAATATTTTATAAGTATATTTTATACAAAAAATTATTTCGTTCAATCTGAAATGAATAATGGAAAATTCTAGCAATCTAGGAAGCTGCTACGTAAGTTGCAGCCAATGAAAAACGGTAGAACAAATAGCTGCCAACCGTCTTGAGAAAGGCAGCATTAGCTGGCGCAGGATGCATGCAGCCAATGAAAATCGGTAGAACAAATAGCCGCGAATCGTCTTGAGAAAGTGCCGCATTGACTGGCTATGGGATAGATGCTTGCTCTGAAACTTGTACTTTTTACAAAAAGAAGACAATTTGCTAGATTTGACAATTACTCTCCCTTTCTTTAACTTGATTGTGGATTGAACTTCGTTTCCATAGGATTGAAGATTAACATATCATCAGAAGGAGGCATCTTTCGCTTTTTCTGGCATACTATACTACAAAAGTAGCTTAACATACGTTGTTCAAATTTATTTGTATTTATTTTAAATTTAAAAAGTTTCCATAACATTACTTTTTTTAATTAAAATGATTGTAATTTGTATTTTATCTCTTAATTATTTTTATTTGATGGATATGATTATATAAATTCAGGGTATTTGGATTGTAAATAGCGTTTGTTATATAAAAGTCGTAAATATTTGTCTCTCGGAGTTTGATGGAACTAACCGTTTTAATCATACATGATTACGAATCAATAATGTTTTCAATTTGTGTATATGCAGGTTATCTTTCGAACAAATAGAGTTATTTGAATGAAAATAGTTACAATAATTTCAATCATTAACTGTAAAGGGATTTCTGATTTTCAAACCGTTCTGTAATTTTAACGTCAAATTTTCCATGTTCACAGGCAGTGCGATATATCTAGAAGTAATTAAGCAATTTTTATGAAATTCGGTATGTTTAATTTAATCAGTGGCAGAAACATGTGCAGCAAAATCTATTAAATATAATCTCTAATTTGCGCTATTTTCCTCCATAATGTTTATTTATTTATTTATTTATTTATTTATTTATTTATTTAAAATAATACAATCTGCAGGAGAAAGTCACAGTAACAGCGTTCAAGATAACATACAATACAAAGTATACAGATTAAAATATAATAAAATACATTAAAATGCAACCTATTGACAACAAATTATTTTTAAAATCACTTGTATATGAATAAATACATTACAATATAAAGTATTTATATCAAATTATTATTTTTAAAAGTAATTTCTATTGAATAAAAGACATCAAAATTATCGGGGACGCTGTTGCAAAGTTTATAGAAATTATTAATCACACAACCAATACTTGTACTAAAATTCCTTTCAGCAATTAAACTCATGCTAATGGTAGAATACTGGGAAACATGAAATCCGATCCCACTCAAGACAGGGGCACAATCAATTCTGCCATTGAACAGATTCCTGAAGAATGAAAATAAAATTAAATTATTTCTATTCTATAAGCTTTTAACACTAAACATATCACGAAGAAAAGTACTAGATAAGGTATAACAAAAAATACCAGTTTTCTAATAATAAAGATATCTCAAGAATTTGTTTTGAATAATTTCGATCTTGTTTTGTCTAGAGAACTTTCTAGCCAAAATAGAGTTGCTAATGCCATAAGAAAATAAAATAGGCACTTTTCTACGAGTAAAAGACACAACACTACATTTACTAATATTGAGATGAAGACGGTTATTGCTACACCAATTAAAAAGGACATGCAACTCAGACTAAACATTGATGCAAGAACCAGCATCGAAAATCGGACAGAAAATTTTCAAATCATCAGCATAAAGCAGGCAACTTTTAAAACAATCAACAAGATCATTAATGAAAATAATAAATAACAAGGGACCAATAACAGAGACTTGAGTCAAAAAAGAGGGTAGACATTTTACACGATAGTTAGTACTTTTAAATTTTCTGTATTTTTTTTTATAAATTTATGCAAAATGAATGTAATAACTCGATAACGTCATTATGGTAACATTGAAAAGTTTGTGCAATTCCTTTTCTAATGAAAAATTAGAAAAGGATCCAAACATTTGTGCAATTCCTTTTCTAATGAAAAATTGCATAATATATGATTATTTATATAACATTACCGAAGATTATGAATTTATTGATATTTAATTTTAAAATTTGAGGATTTTCCAAACATTTGATTGATTTAAAATTGATAGGTATTCACCAATTGTAATACTTGTATCAATTTTTGTTCGAAACGCTCCTTTCGTTCGGGAAATACCGCATCTAAAGAATCACAAACACACATACACTAATATGCCTGCACTCTAACATACACACACAGCCATCAAGTCATAAACGCTATTTTCGCATTCTAAGATGCTTGAAACGTGCTATCTCGAACTTGAAATTTCGATTCTATCACAATATTCTCCCACTATATATATAGGGAAAGTAATTATACATTTTATTTTCATTTTGATACTAATTCTGATATAAATTGAAGTATAAAATATTGAATATAGATACAAAAGAAACACCAATGGATCCTCATGCTCCAAATAATTTTTGTTCAACGAAATGAAACAAACTATAGCATTACCTCAACACGGCTACATTATAGTTCTCCAACGATCAACAAAAATTTCATAAAGAATCATCGCCATTTTCACAATGACTGATTGCTGATTTGTTTGAGCTCGAAAGATATTTACCAACAGCTTAAAACCACTCACTTTCTCGTGTGTTAAGAAACCATATCATTTAAAAGATGTTACATTATCTAAGAATAATTAATCACAACTTACAAGTTGCAAATCACATTTTAAGCTCTGGCAAATGTTTAAGATTATGTTGCCCTATAGCATGATCACTGATATTTTCTGCACGTATTGAAGTAAATAGCGGGATTACGGCTGAGACTCTTTACCAAGACTTAAGAATTTAACTGATAACTTAAATGTGTTTAAACTCAGAATGAATTCTTGAAATACATGCATTACTCATTTGATGCAGTTAACGGGTTAAATATAGAAAATAATTTTTAAGAGATTTTAAGATGAAACTTGAAGCTTTAGGATATTAAACATTCAATTTTGAACATAATGCAGCATAGGTTTGATTACAAATTAAAACATTGAGTAGAGCTTATGGTGTTTAAAACTTAAGCTTAGAGGTGCTTAAAATTTAAAATTTTAATCTTGGCAGATCAGAAAATTCGTTTTGGGACTTAATTAGGTTTTCCTTTTTTTTCATGGTATAAAATAGTATTTTCCAGAAACTTTAAAATTTATTAATCATCATTTCCTACAGAAAACAATGATAATTTCCGAAGCAATGGTTGTAGGGAAGTTGCAAAAGTTTCAAAGCTGCAAATTTTGAGTCCAAATTTATCGTGAACAGGTCAAGTGGGTGCATTGCAGAGTAGAAAGTACTCGTACAACCGTGAAAATTTCATAAAAACCAGAGCAAAAGTTGCTAAGGTAGAAAATACGATTATGAAAAGGGACCCCGGCCCCCTCTTAAGGAATCCCATCTTTTGGCCGCCCTGCTCTAACCCCTCTCATGCCCCCTTTTTAAAAACAAAGATTTTAACCCCCCCCCCCCCTCCACACACACACTCCTGAAATGTTGTACATCAAAAGGTCTTTATTTTACGGTCATTTCGATATGAATTGATTCTTATTTAAATGGAATCGAATTAAAATCTTAATTACTAACTTTAGAAGTTGATGTATAAACGTGAATTTTTCAGAGAATTCTTATAATACTGCTACAATCTTATATTTCAAAAATCAAATCTATATCTGTAAAACTCGGGATAAGTTTCTGAATTTTAAATCCATCTACTCAAGCGGCAGAATGTCTACGATTTCCATTTTCGCGAGCGAGACGCTTCTCTATGATCTCGCCGCCGTGATTCAAAAGAAATTCAATCCGCATTTTTCTCCAATGAGTTTTACGGTATTTTGATGCGATTGCAAAGGAAATTCGAGTAGTTGTGTTGTTCTCAATCCATTTTACCGTAGTTTTCGGGATTTTTAAAAATCTGTATAAAAAATTCAATGGACTTTATCGAAAATCCGGACTCTAATGGACCTCCGAAACTTTTCTGTCTATCGTTTAAAAACATTCGAGGTTCTAACTTTATTTTTGAATGGAGAAGATACATTTTCCGTACACACTTGATTTTATCCCCTAAAATGTTTTTTTTTTTACAAATATTTAAAAATCTAATAATTTTTTCGACTATTCCGTTCTTAGTCCGCTTCTAAGGTTCGATACATACGTTTTAAAAACACACACACACTTCTAGACCGAGTAGGGGTTTTGCAAATCGATGTACACGATCATATTTTTATAGTAAGATTCATGTAAAAATGTCAATGCGTACTTTCACAAGCATTGCGGCAACCAGTCTTTCAGGACTTTTCGGCCGGGGTGGGAACGAATGAAACTTTAGGGGAGGGGGGGACAAGATTTCTATTTGCCCTTTATAAATATATCTAAATACTGTCACATAAATAGAAACTAAGGTAATATAAAATGTCTCCGGGGGCTTTGCATCCCCAGCTCCCCCGGATGTATGCCTGAAAGAAACATTCTTTGCTGGTACCATCATGTTGCAATCCCTAATGATACGACTTTTTGATAGGTATTTATATCCTTTCATATACGCGTTTCGTGTGTTTCCTGGTGTTCATTCATACTAATTAGGCAATCCTCTGCAACATAGTAAGTGATATTTTTCTTCTATCTCGCTTTGTTGTTAATTGCGTTATCATCACTTTTAAAATGATCTGTTAGTGGCGCTGCAATTACTTTTATTCGATCTGGCATGGACACTTTTATATAGATAGGCCTAACATGTATATTCATGAAACGTTCCTTGCAAAGTTATCGGGTGCTTAACGGCTTTCCAAGAAACCTTGTATAACTTCAATTATGAGATATCACATTAAACAATGATATCACATTAAATAACTTCAACTATTTGATATCACATGAACTTTGGTTGCTTAAGAGCTTTCCAAAGAACTTTGTATAACTTCAACTATTTGATATCATATTACATTAAACTATATCGCATGCACCATAATTTGCAGCGCAGTGTACAATACAAACAGTATGCACGACAGTAACTTTAAGGAGCAGAGACAAAATGTTAACATCATTTCAGAAATTTAAACTACTTTCGATTCCAACGAACATTTTCATTATGGCGTCATTTTCCAGTTGTAGTCCTACCATTACTGAGGCATTTTTCAACAAGAATATAAAACGATTACTTAAATGCTACTTTAAACGAATTTTCTATACATTTAAAAAGTTTTTAATGTATAGGAATACATCAAAAACTAAGAGCTTTAAGGGCGCTTAAGGGCTTTCCAAAAAATCATGTATAACTTCAACTATTTGATATAACATTAAATAACTTCAGCTATTTAATATCACATTAAATAACTCAACTATTTGATATAACATTAAATAACTTCAACTATTTAATATCACGTTAAATAACTCAACTATTTGATATCACTCGGAGGTCTATGGCTGCACAAGAGGCAAAACATACCTAAAACTGTATTCTGTATTTCTGAAGTTTTTCTGGATTTCTCACACTCTATATTCAAATATTTGATATCACATTAAGTAACTTCTACTATCTGATATCACATCAACTTTGGGTGCTTAAGGCCTTTCCAAGGAACTCTGTATAACTTCAACTGTTTGATATCACATTAAATTAAACTATCCGCAATGCACCATAATTTGTAACGCATTTTACAATACAAAATGTATTCACGACGGTAATTTTACCTGCAAAGAGAAAATGTTAGCATCATTTCAAGAAATTTAAACTACTTTCGATTCCAACGAACATTTTTATTACGGCGTTATTTTCCAGTTGTAGTCCTACCGTTACTGAAACATTTTTCAACAAGAATATAACGCGATGATTTAAATGCTGCTTCAAAGGAATTTCCTATACATTTAAAAAATTGTTCAAGTGAAAAGCGGAAACATTCTTTAATATTTAGGAAAAGGACTTAGAAACCGTCTAGGCAGTCCTTTACAATAAATATTAAATGCAGAATTCGAGGCATCCTCGCGTATATTAAACTCAAAATAATGTATAAAGCTACAAACTCCTAAAATGTACTTAGAGCGACACCCAATATTACTTTTCTTATATACATAATGTATAAGGAAAGTATTGTGACGGGGTCGAAACTTCGAATTCGAGTTTTCGACGGCAGAGCACGTTTCAAGCATCCCTGATCGCGAATCAAACATTTTTGAAGTGATGTCTGTGTGTGTGTGTGTGTGTATGTGAAAGAATGTGTGTGTGTGTGTGAAAGTATGTGTGTGTGTGTGTGTGTGTTTATGTGTCGGTGAGTCTGTGGAGACGATAACTGATGAACGAATAGACCGATTCGAACCAAATTTGGTACAAAAATCACAATCCGTAAACACTGGAAGCCTATTGTTTTTATACGCAATCGAATGTACAGGACCCCCCTAAATTTTCGAATGAAATTTTGAAAAAATCGTCAAAAATCAAAACCACTAATAAAGTTGCGCAAATAGACATTTCTTATGTAATTTTTTATTAGAAAACGATTGAGATAAATTTTAGAACGCTAACATGAACCGTTCTTGAGATATTGTACACTTTTCAAAAAAATTATCAAAAAGTCATATAAAATAAAAATAAAATGTTTCCTATTGAGAAACATGTTCACTTTTCATATGTAATACCATGCGATAGAGTGACATCATTCTCGTGGATCTAGCTCGTTCCATTCATGAAAAAAGATACTTTGAATAATACTTTTGTATTTGAAAGCCAATAGTCATTTATCTGCTGTAATAATAACTTATTTCTTAGTACATAACGCTTGGCGAGATTTTGGCGACGAATTTGGCGGAATGTCGCCAACTTGGCGACTTTTTTGAAATGTTGCCAAATTAACGAAAATCTCGCCAAATGGATAAAAATGACGCTAAATCAATGAAAATGACGACTAATTGTCGAAAATTCAATATCTTGGAAAGAATATTAGTATCTACTATAAGAAAAACCTATTTTTTTTACTGGAAAAGTAGTAAATTAATTACATTATATAAGGAAAGTCATGTGTTACCCACATCTTTTTTTTTTTATTTATGTAATCTAAAAGTTATAAGTTTTATATGTTAATTTACTATATTAAAACTAACACCTTTAAAGCATTTTTTAAACAATGGTTTGTATGGAATTGAAAATAAAGGATTTCTAGGAGATCACCCTACTAACTTTGTAAGCAAAAATTCGTGAGTGTACAATATACGGTAGATCAATCTGCAGTACAGTGACAGTGTCCGAGTGACTGAAAGTGGTCGAAAGTTAAGATCGACGACGATAACAAAGTGAGAAAGACAATTACAAGGACAACATTCGTTGTGCATTGTCTAATTAGCAGAAATCGATGCAGGAAACATGTGAAACGTGTATATGGAGGGTAATGAATACCTGTTAAAAAGTCGTATCATCAGGGAGCAGAGTGACACCTGCAAATCAAAGAACATGGTAATATTCTTTCTCGATTTTAATTCTCCACTAGACGGCGCTACACTCCCTTTTATTCAATCGGGCACTGTCGCTTCAGTATAGATAGACTACACATTTTTATTACGTTATTTTCCAGATGTGGTCCCAACGTTCAAGAGGCATTTTTTAACAAGAACGTAACAGGATTGTTTAAGCGCTGCTTCAAAGGAGTTTTCTATGCATTTAAAATGTTTTGCAAGTGAAAAGCAGAAACATACTTTAATACAAAGAAGCAATAACTGGAATCCATTTCAATAAGATACGAGAGCTGCAAGATCAAACGAACTACGTTTTCAGTTCTTCATTAACACATACACATTAACATTTTGTTTCAAGGTTTCAGGCTGAATATAAGAGCTCGTGTCTTTGATATTTTATTTGCATTGCCACTGGTGCAGGACGTTGTGGTATCCGAAAGCACCCCGGCTTTTTTGTAACTTTTTGTACGACTTAAATGGTGGATTATTAAATACTTTTCACAGAAAATTTAGTCTTTATAATAATTATATTTTAACATAAAAACATTTCTACATCATGCTGGATTTCTTTATCCTGGAAGATAGATGGGGGCATATTTTAATGCACATCTCGCTTCACTGAACAGAACACTTCAAGTTTTGTCAACAGTAGGTATGACTGTAAGTAATATCCTACACCGTCGCTGAATAAAAATAAATATTTCAAAATTTCTACCAGAAAAATTCTAAATTATCTTCTTTTATATTGAGGTATTTTATCCATCTATTATTTCTTCCATAATGCTCGTCAGATCAGCCATCCAAGACAGCATCTTCATCTCATTTATTCCATAGCAAGCTACTACATCCGACAGTACCCTCCAAGAAGCAGAGTGCAATGCTAGATCCAAATATCGCTTCATCCAAAAGATTGCTATACATATTAGATGTGGGGTTGCGCATCAGGAGATGCAGGCACCCCGTAACTATTCGTCTTGGCCTCTTCCATAATTATTACCAGGTGCTCGCTCTTGACAAGACTGACTTAATTAGTTTTACCTGGTTCTGCGCATGTGATGCTATGAGTATTATCACAGAATACCATTTTCAGGAGGTTCACTCCCATAGGAACCTATGGCAACATTGTTAACATAGGATTTCGCATAGACACTAACGTTCGAGGAGCCAACCATCGCAGCTATGACGTAAAAAGAGCTCGACTGCTAGATTTGGCGACTATCGCTCAATTGGCGATTTTATGTTAATGCAGCCAAAAGAAAAAAGAACCGTACTTTTATAATTTTTTTAAACTATAAACATGATAAGCATTTAAAAATAATTTTTCTATAATATGTGTAAATTTAAATAAATAAACATAGATATATATTTAATTCATGTAATCATAAATTGAATAAAAAAATTGACGCATTACATCACTGCAAATCATTATGCACCAAAAATTACAAGCTAACATACCCAAAAGACTGAAATATTATATAATATTTTCAGCCTAAAAAGTATATGTTGTGACACGTCACAACACGTTATATTTTTTTATTATTCAAAATTAACATTTTTTTTATAATTCATTAAATATTTTATTTTAAAATTTATTATTCAAAATTATTCTATTCAAATTTGCTTTTATTTTATATACTCATTAATAGGCCAATTGTCTCTTTTACTAAATTAAATTATAACACGCTGCTGTATTCATATTTTCATGTACGGTCTACGCCCTTTTTCAAAACTGCAGCAAAACGACATCCCTTTTTTTTCGATGATTGGCAAAGGAACCTCCCCGGTTCAGCGAGAATTTAGTTTTTTTGGTATGGCAACATCCGGTTAGCGCGGGAGAAATCGTGCTGACTCGCTCTTCTCTCAAAGTTTCCTGGCGAGTGTAGGTTGTGTTAAAAGAAATGGGTCCCTTCGGGGACATGTCTTCGCCATTTTCATTTTCTTAATATACCATGTGACAACTGAGTATTTTTTTTTTAGTGTGTGCATGTCAATTCTCCAAGCATCAAGTCATTTTGTGTAATTCTTAAATCAGCTGTAATATTGCAAATAATAAATTTCAGTATGTCGAAGTTTGTACAAAAGACATCGTATTCTCAAAATGCTGTAGTTATTATCTTTTCTAAAATGTGTCCAGTGCAGAAGGGTAGAATCAAGGTATGAAGAGGAACAAATCATATTTTAGCGCTTTTCTAGGATTGAGAAAATGCTGTGGTTATTATCTTTTCTAAATGTGTCTAGTGCAGACGTGGGAAGAGATGGTTAAAATGTGTATGGTCTGTGAAGCGATAGGCTACAAGGCAGATTTTATTTATATTCATTCATTGAAATTTTGCTCAGAAAGGAAATTTTCAACAGCTGGTGATTTTCTCATCAACATTTTTTTAAAGGTTTATAATCTTCATATATATATATCCAATTCCAAAAGAAAATGCTGTGGTTAAAGTAATTTTGACTTTAAATACATATACAACATAAGTATACTAAAGAACCTTGAAAAAGCTATTTTAAAATTTAATGACTGAATAATTAGTTGTGACTAATAGTTACAAGATGAATAATAATTCTGTTTGCAACATTGATAAAAAAAATAGATTGAATTAGATCAAGTTACAGGTAAGGAATTTTAGGCGCTCACATACAAATGGTTATTCTTTATATTTTAATTACACAACGCATTGTTATTATATTCTAAAATTTTATTCCCCACTGTACGGTCCCATTCTCATTAAAAATTAACTATTAAATTAATTAATTCCCTCTTTTAATTGTATGTGAGTGACCGACCCAACTAGATGTGTGATGGGGATTGCAAATTAACTTTTATATTTCTTAAAGATCTCTCTTTACAGTCCTTATCACAACAGTATACTAGCGTGTTGTTAAATTGCTGAGTTCCTAATTTATTCTGGGATGCTGTTAATATATATATTTTTTTAAATGGACTTATATTCTTATAATAAATAACAAATTTACATAAATGCATTATCAAAGGTATCGAATTTCAATATCAATATCAATTTTTATACATTTTATATAAATGCGGAAAAGGTTTTTTAACTAATAATGCCACTGCTTCTTGATAATAGTGCACCATTTTCTTATGATGAACACTCTCATAGGATGAAATATGGGATGCAAAGCAAATAATCTTTTTATTTAAATAAAAATAAATTACATACCTTGTAACCGTAATTCCTCTTTTTTTAGTAATCCATAAAACATAAAATAATTGATTATAAAATGCGAAATAGAAGAGAAATGTTTTACACGTATAAACATATGATCGATGATAGAATAAAGTTATTCCAAGTGCTTCGTTTAGTGCCAAATAGGGTTATATTAGCAGAACGTCTTGACGAAAACCGCCACAGACCATCGCTAAGCGGGCCAATCTTGATATTTTATTTAACTTTGGTTGGCGGTTGAGGGCGCTAGGGTAGCAGTGAAACATATGTATATATTAATCTGTAGCTATTATGAATGCGCGCATTTTGTTTTCGGGTTCTCAAGAGAGACCACTTTACTCCGGAATGTGCATACGGCTTAACTTAAAAATAATATGGCAACTTCATCTATTCCATCGTTTATCAAAAGCCAGGTCTGCTACATTTCATCTGTAAGTTATATTATTATATTAAAACTGAAACTTTTATGGTATTTTTTTAACACTTTGTTGTGTAGAATTAAAATTATAATAAATTCTGTTTATTACATTTTGATATGTACGTAATAAACAACATACATATATTATAAACAATAGTTGAAATTAATCAAATGTTGATGCAAGTTAATAAAGCGTGAAACAGATGCAGCACTAATATGAGGACTTTGCTGATACAAAAACGAGTTCAATAGTCTGCCTAACTTTAGATTTATTAAAGAAGCAATAACAAAAACAAGAAAATCGTATTCCTAAAACACTAATGTTTTCACAATCACCTGGTCAAATCCCATTAGCCTAACTTCCCAAATATTATCCCGCCCAATACCGCAGACAGAATTTGCAATGCTCTATACAACAAATACGCCAAACCCTTATACTACCTCCCCCCCCACACACACACACACACACTTTTTTTTCAAGTTATTGACCTTTTTCATAAACTATTTATGTCCCTACTTTCTTTTGATGATGAGGTTCTTCTGTCTTTATATCCATAAAAGGGAGGCTGCTTTTGGTCTCCGAAATCGGTCAACGCCATTTCTGTTTTTTTTAACCTGTGACTAAAATCGAATATTTTACTTTCCAGTCATTATTTTACTTTCCAGTCATTACTTTACTTTCCAGTCACTCCTATAATATACACCCTGCTTATTGTCATTCTATCGATGATTCACGCATGTAATCCCTTGCGAGCAATAAATCTCATTTCTACAGAAAGTAATCATTTATACTTAAAATACATTTCTTGAAATGCGATAGTGTCTAAAACCTTTCGTTTCCGTTCCGCAAAGGGTTAATTGTAGTTCCAGCGTTGTAATTAAAGGAATGAAATATCATCTAAACACCTTTAATCCCAGTATGTTCAGCGGATATTTTAGGAAGTCTTTGCACAATTTATATATGAATGAAATGTAAATGCAGCGGCTTAATCTCTGTTCCATTCAGTGTTTGTGAAGAAGTGAGAAACCGTCCTGAGTCCCACATCTTTTTCTCAAATTGTACAGTATTGTATTCATTAAATAAATAACAATTCAATTATATATATTATGAATAGTAGTTCTTAATTGATTAATAATATCAGTAAGCTTCTTCGTAACATTTTTGGATTTTAAACTTTTGACTTAATATTTTTTAACATTTTACAACATAGTTGAAAAGTGTTTATGACTTTATTCATTCTGTCTATCTGACTGTCTGCCCGTTAGCACGATAACTGCCGTAGAAATGACTTTATCAAAATTAAATTTTAATATGTTGTTCAGACGGTCTGTGGGACCTATAGGAATATAAATGAATAATATCACCCAATTGACTTTTGACTGAACTCGGGTTGAAAAAATGAAATACATTGAGCCCTATGGGACCTAATTTTTCAAGCATTTTTTTAACCAATTTAAAATTCACAAATTGCTTTGAAAGTTTTAGGAAATATTTAAATTATCCCATAAAAAATATGAAAAAAATTTCAGCAAAATATATTCAGTAGTTTTTTAAATAAAAAATTAAAATATTAATTACACCCATATTATATGAAGAGATCCCGTGACCCACTTTAAAATAAAATATGGCATCCATCTTGTGTCAAAATCGTGGTTTTTAAAGTTCATTTTAATCTATAGCTAGTGTTGTATCCGTCCTAAAACCGCTTTATTTTTGCTTAATTTCTGTGTATCTATTTGCTGACACAACGCAATTACAATATATTTGAGTTTAAATGATCGTCAAACTTTGATTATTTCTACAGCGAAGCTTAATTTTCACTTACTGAGAATGTAAACACAGCAAGATGTAGGATGAGTTGTATAAGAATTGCTGAATTTCTTTAAGGCAAAATTATTTAGCTCTGGACTTTGCAATATAGCTGATATGAATGAAACATTTATTGATTTTACATAGAAAAGCAAACGATTTCACAGCAGACTTTTTCGATAACGTTTTAAGCATAAAGTTAAATTGCGATTACCTCCATGGTTTTAAGTTTTTAAGTAAAATAAATTATTGTAGTATTGTGATGAATGAAAGGAATGGAATAAAAGTGTATGAATGAAATATTTACTGCTTTTACATGGAGAGCCAGGCGATTTATATTTTAATGACGTCATTTGAATAAAGTTCATTTTTTTCGATGAAGTTTTAAGTTTTCAAATATAATAAATTATTGTAGTATTGTGATAATTTTAAAAATATTACCGCTAAATGTATCACATTTTAGAGATGTTTAAAAAAATTGCATTGCAGTTGGAAAGTGTTTCATAATCAATACTTCTTGCATCTATATTCTGCGCCAAAGCAATTACAATATATTTTTTAGTTTAAATGGTCATCCAACTTTGATTATTTCTACAACGAAGTCTAATGTTAATGGTTGCAAGATAAGTTGTATAAAAATTCCTGAATTTTTTTCACGCAAAATTATTTAACTCTGAATTCTGGAATAAAAGTGTATGAATGAAATATTCACCACTTTTACATAGACAGCCAGGCGATATATATTTCAATGACGACATTTGAATAAAGTTCATTTCTTTCGATGACGTTTTAAATTTTCAAATATAATAAATTATTGTAGTATTGTGATAATTTTAAAAATATTGCAGCTAAATGCATCACATTTTAGAGATGTTTAAAAAAATTGCATTGCAGTTGGAAAGTGTTTCATAATCAATACTTCTGTGCATCTATATTCTGCGCCAAAGCAATTACAATATTTAGTTTAAATGGTCATCCAACTTTGATTATTTCTACAACGAAGTCTAATGTTAATGGGTGCAGAATGTAAACAAGTGATTGTAAAATAAGTTGTATAAAAATTCCTGAATTTTTTTCACGCAAAATTATTTAATTCTGAATTCTGGAATAAAAGTGTATAAATGAAATATTCACTACTTTTACATAGACAGCCAGACGATTTATATTTCAATGACGACATTTGAATAAAGTTAATTTTTCTGGGCGAAGTTAAGTTTTCAAATAAAATAAATTATTGTAGTTCTGTGATGATTTAAAAAATATCCCCGCTGAATGTATCGCATTTTAGAGATGTTTAAATAAAATTCCAAGTTTTCGTCACGTCAAGATGATGGTCTTAATATTAACTTGACTTCGCTAATGAAAACACCAATTCTCAAGCCCATTGCAAGATTCTGACTGCTGTCTAGCAGGATCGGTAATGATGAGAGCAAAACATATCCACCGATGTGATCTGCTGAGCTGAAAGCACAATTGCAATTGAAGCAGATTTAAATATGCATCTTCGTATGCTGAGCATTTAGTTGTTCATTTTATATTTCTCATTAAGAATATTTTACTGCTCTTCCAGCATCGATCAATATTTTAACGAAATGTTATATTTTCAAGAAATATTTATTATTAATATTCTCAAAAATAAAAGAATTTTTCGAAATATTTTGTCTTTTCTGAATATGACTACTTTAGAGTGTGAATCTTAATTTGGCTGTAAATATCAATCCTCTTAAACCGGGGACAGAACCCAGCTTTCTTAGATTGCACCAAGGCAATCTAGGAAAGCTGACTCTACATCTATATATGAGATGAATACATAACTCTACATCTGTGAATAATAACTCATATAGAATAATAACTCTAGATCTATGTATGGAATTCCATTGAATTAACCTACATTCTCATCTTCAGAAATAAAACCAGAGATCAATCTCCTCCACCTGAATCCACACTATATATATTTGTTTAATCGCCAGTTGTACAGTATGAACACAATGAATATAGCTACTCCTCGTGAGAATACAAATTCCATTTACTTCCTTCATAGAAGAGACATATAAGAATTAAGTGGCTACAATTGTTTCATGTGCGTTAGAAGCTTCTGCATTAGGTCGTGAAAAACAGTGTATACTAACCGAAAGACATTTCTACTCAATCTTCTTCAAGGCTTCTTCTATCAAGTAATAATAATTTCTTTACAGTATTTTCTTGAATATTATTTGAAATAACTTACTAGAACCAAAGAGCAAGTCCGGGTATTTTGACTTGTATCGTGGTCTGAGTAGACCACCATCTAAACTACTCAAACCATGCAACGAATTACTTTATGAAATATCTTGCAGTACCATGATCATTAAATATAAATCAGACTAACTGCTAATGGTAGTGCAAGAAATATATTTCTCGATGGAAGCTAATAATGAATATCTTCATCTTTAAATATTTACTCCAGTTTTCAAATTCAAGATCTCAATCAGATGAGTTTGAAATACAAGGGCTGGCTGGCATCGACAAAATCTTCGCTGTGCGTAATTGAACAAATTTTTATTCGAATTATTAGGTGATTTTAATTTTTTCATATTAAGATCACAATGAACATTTGAAAACATGTATTTTACATATGTATGTAAGTAAAATCATGGATCAGTCCAATAACTCAATAAGTATTAGGGATTACACGATAAAGCAGCTTTAAGGGGAACTGGCCCATTTTGGGGAGTTTCAGGGAGCTATTTTGCTCCCTGTTACAGATAGGGGGCCAAGTCAATTACATAGCGTTGGAAAATTGGTATTAAGCATTTTCGCCCCCCCCCCCCCTCCTTCTTAAATTATTTTGGAAAAGCTCTCTAAAAAGCGGTGTATCTAATATATCCCTTTCCCCAAATCGAACATTTAGACAATGCGGAAGAATAAATTTGACTTTATTATACATAAAATGCGAAATGTTCACCATTCAGCAACGATACATGCTTTTCTACACGTGTATTAAGATATCTCCGCATCTTTTCCTATGTCTCATCGTTTGCACTGTTACATGTAGAAATATAAAACGGTCTCTTTTGAAATCGTTACTTAGAGAATATATTGCAGCTTATGTTGTGGGTCAAATATGCTTAGTAATTATTTTGCAACTCTCTCTAACTTTGTAATTGACCCCCCCCCCCAATCTGTAATAGGACGCGATACAATTCCCATAACCCTTTGAAAAACGGGGTTTAGCCTTCCTAAAGTTGACTCATTAGCCAGGGGTTTCTTATACACATGCTTTAAATATGCAACAAACCCAAATACTTCTCGAGTTATTGGTCTATTCCATGACTGTCCTTGACACCCTGTATATAATGTCGAGCATTTAAGCCTCTCAAGAAACTGGGAGACTATCACTCTCAAACAATTCAGCTGATTTAATTCAAATCAACAAAAAATTCAGCTGAATTCAATTTATTTTATTTAAGAATGAGAATCTTAATTCCTCCTCACCATTTTATCCATTGCAAACAAATATACTGGAATGTGGCCCAATACGACTTTCTCATACCAGAATTCATTTTTCAGTAGCTTGTGATTTATTTTATTTTCAAATTTTGCAAGACAATTTTTGAAAAATCTGTATCCTAGGCCCAAATTATCACAATTATAGCATGTTACCCTTCTTTTTAAAGGACTTGAGAAAATATTTCGATTGATGCCAAGTTTGACAATGTATCTCCTGGTAGAGGGTAACTTGCAGGGAGCCAAATAACACCACTATCACAAAAATTATATCGCGGCTATTATTAACTACAATGATTGAAACTGTGAAGTTTTGTGGTCTTTAAGCCATAAATAACCTTTTCTATGCATAATTATGTCAAATTTTGACCTATGGTGCCATGTTAAAGAAATAT
This sequence comes from Amaurobius ferox, assembly GCA_951213105.1. Lineage (NCBI taxonomy): Eukaryota > Metazoa > Arthropoda > Arachnida > Araneae > Amaurobiidae > Amaurobius > Amaurobius ferox. The sequence goes on from OX578134.1 coordinate 63,030,157, forward strand.
AATTTCGAATAAACTTTAATGTTTTCGCTCGAATTTCACAAAATTCTATCTAGTTCTAGATTTCTTGTTAACAAAGTCGAATATAAAGTTTCGTGAAAATTCTTTCATATTTGTGGAAGCTAACCTGTACACAAGACATCAAATACAAACAAACGACAGTCTAACGTGTTCAGGGGGTCTTAAAACAGTATTGGCATCATTATCTTTAAATCGAAAGTTTTCGTGAAAACAATACTTTTTCTGTACTATATTCTATAATATAAGAAGTAAAAATTGATAATCTGGCTCCGATAAAGGGTTCGATAAAGGGGTCGATACTTTAAGTGTGCAAAGATTCAGTTCAATAAGCCACCAGACATCTGTTTGTGTGTCTGGAAAACCTTTTTTTCGTATCTCATAATCTCCGACCCAATAGGAGAGATCGAAAATCCGACAACGTTAGTTTCTGTCCGATTGTTGATAATTTAAGTGTGCAAAGATTCAGACTTCTACCATAGGGCTTCTAGAGGGACTGAAAAGACTTTTAAAGAAATCATTTTTTCAGCCCCCATGGCGTAAATAAGAAATCTGGCTATTGTCTATGTCTGGTACTGCAATTGTGCAGATTCAGATTTTTAGGTCATCAGGATGGCTTCTAGGTATCTGAAAATACTTTTCTAATACCCACCCCCCTCCTATTTTCTTCTCTCCATAGGTAAAAATCTAAAATCTGGCTCGGTTAGATTCTGTACTGCAGCCGATACTAAAAGATTCAGACTTTTAGTTCAACGGAAAGATTTCTGGGGGTCTGAAAATACATTTCAGAAACCCAATTTTCTTCACGCCGGGGCAGGGGATAAATAGAAAACTCGACCCCGTTAAATTCTACACCGTAGTCGATTCCATAGATGTGCAAAGCTTCAGTCTTCTTAGTCATTAGAGGTCTTCTGGAGGGTCTGGAAAGACAAAAACACGTTAGACAATTATGTACAATAATGCATAATTGAATTGTACTGTTCTATTTTATAAAATAAATTATTGTATTTCTGTATTTCTGTTTCATCAAGAAACATTAAAAGGCTAAATATGATCACTTTTCTAACGTACAAATTCTTGTATGCAATTGATAACAAAATCTATACTTTTGGAACAGAAACCTGAAAACTAAACACAAGTTAATCGCTTTACCATTTATTATTGAGCTAGCAGTAAATCTAATATTACGTTTTTATTGTTTTGAAACATAATTTAAGTTTGCCAGTCCCTCACAAAACTTTAGTTTAAAGGTGTTTTACCAGAATTTATAGTCATAAAACTACTGAAAATAACAAAATGTCCTTGAAAAAAGCAGGCATATATCAATTTGGTGACGACAAATGTTTCGAAGACGTTATGAACCCTCCTTTTCATGCTAATATAATATGTACGAATTTATCGTTCCCATTTATCTGAAGATCCGTTAATCAGGCAATCCGGTCAGTGGCTTTCACACAAAGGAAATTTTTGAAGTATGCTAAAATTGACATCTACTTACTCTATTGAGGGCATGATTAAAATTAGTGTCAAATGATGGCGTTTTATGTCCCGTCAATAAATATGTAAGTATGGCAGTCATCTGAGGTGACAGCTTGGAGACATCGATCAAATATCCCCATCGAAACACATGGAATTCTCTAAAATTATCTTATATTCCCCTGTTCAAAACAAGGCGGTAGCAGGGAGAATAACCTCCTCTCTCTAGACCTCCTGTGTGACAGAGGCTCCCAGACTGTACTTTGTAGACTAGCTAGCGGTCACATCAAGTGCCTCTCTATTAAGGGTGAGCGTCAGTAAATCTTCTGCCCTATCCGCGCTTTGTTAACTTTCGCGGCACACATTTTTCGCCGAAATCCTGCTCAAACAGTTGCGAAATGTTTTCAGATAGATAAAATGCAATGCTTAGATTATATTAAAATTAAATTTAATACCCAATAAAACATAGAATATATTTTTTATTTTAATTCAAAATATTTTTGGTGCTGCCATCTGTTGTAGTAATTTAATTCATACCGATTACTTTTATTTATCAATGAACATTTTTAAATATCTATTCCTTCTAATACGGTATTAAATACAAAAACAGATCATATATAATAATACCATAATCACGGAAAGGTAATTTCTTATTCTATAAATTTGATATGGAGATCTGAATGTACATCACTGAGGACTGTAGTTTTGTCAAGTTCCTTTGTCTTCAAATCCAAGTTCAATTACGTTTCCGTGATTGTGGCATTATTATATATGATCTGTTATATTTAATACCGTATTAGAAGGAATAGACATTTAAAAATGTTCATTAAAAAATAAAAATAGTCGATATGAATTAAATTACGACAACAGATGGCAGCACTAAAAATATTTAAAATTAAAATAAAAAATATATTCTATGTTTTATTGGGTATTAAATTTAGTTTTAATATAATCTAAGCATTGCATTTTATCTATCAGAAAACATTTAGCAACTGTTTCAGCAGAATTTCGGCGAAAAATGTGTGCCGCGAAAGTTAACAAAGCGCGGCTAGGGCAGAAGATTTACTGACGCTCACCCTTAATGAGGGCAGGAAGGTCTTCGCCGCCTGCACCAAGTGCCACAACCATCATAGGTCTGCAGAGCATATAATGAATTGCATGGCTCTCTTTATGTATCGCGATCCACTTCTTGTGCTCGACTTTCTGAGAGTCAACGGACTTATAGATGTCATCTGACTTCGTCAGATACTGGAGGATAAGCAACAACTACAACAACAACATAACCTCCTCTAGATGCAATCACATTATAAATTTGTTCCATCGTTAATTACAGCCTTGACCTTAATTTTAGTTGAAAAGGGCGATCATTCAGAACCGGAGCTCGACCTCGGGCTTCTTGGAATACCCCCCATATATACCGCTCCTTCCATGTAAGGAACTTCTTTGAAGAACCTTTCAATATGATGATTATTAAATATTGATCGGGATAACTACTTTGGGATTTCTGCAACAATTATATTTCCCCATGGAAGAGAATAATGAATTTTCTCATTCATAAATATTTCTTGAATTTCACGCTTAAACAACTTCGTAAAGTATCATTGAAATAACGATCCCTTCAAAGGATTTCTTTTCCCCCCAGAGGAATGACTGCAATTTAAATCTCCAATTAACAAAGTGGATGGAATGACCTGCTGAATATTGATCATAGTTCTGAACGCTGTTAATCCTGCGCTATTTATGAAATGTTTTACACTCCCAAGCGCTGAATAATGCAATATAAATCATTAAATAAAGACATTGGGTTATGATTTGGACCTAAAACCAATAAAAAACAAGAAAATTATGAAGGATTCTTCTTACGGTTGCAAACACTGTTTACACTTCATTTTCGGCGGTACTGTTGAGAATTTTAATTCGGTCTTATTTTTTATAGCCATACGAATTTTCGAACAAAGCGGAATTAACATCGCTAGAAATGGAAAGGAAAATCCTTAGTGATCCCCCTCCCCCCAATCCCCCTGGAATTCGATGCATATCAGTTATCAAAGCTCTATCAATAGCCAATCGTGAAATGGATGTTTCAAGAAATTTAAACCAGAAATGAAAATAGAACCGAATAAGCGCCCCTCCTCCTCCTCCTCTGTATTTAAAAAATATGAGTTCGAAAGATATCGCTGAGAAATGATAAGGATTTGCGTGATTGACTGCACATTCTATTTTTCGTACTGTTTCTCTGAAACTGAACTGTAAGATGTGTTTTGACGTCTTTTAGCTCTGATTTAATGTGGATAAAGAAAGGGTCATTTCGGTGCTGTATGATCATTTTATGTACGAGAGATGAAGAAAGCCGCTTCGTAGGCAGCTTAAGGGATGGGGGTTTACACAGGGATTGACTTGCAGAAAATGGGGCCCAGTGCTTAGATTTGGGGCCCACCACCAAATATTTTAAAATGTATGTGCACGTCAACCGTAAATGAATTTTTTAAACAAATAAAATAAAATGTTATAAATCAGCATATAAATGCAGATAATCATTGCTATGCGAATGTAGCTAAAAATCAAAGTTTTAAATAATAATAAACAATTTTGAAGATTTTCTTACACATTGCTATACTTTAGCTTAAAATCACGCAATTATGTTGTAAACAATAATAATTTTTCCAGAGATTTTCTTACGCATTGCTTATATTCAGTAATTTACTTTTTTTTAACTAGGGGCTCTGCCTCCTGCTCGCTACACTTCGACAACCCAGTAACTCGCTCCGCAAGTTGGAAGGCTTCGCCTTCTACTCCTGCTTTCGCAAAGGTCGCTTCGCGAGCTATTTCAAGCCAAGCTTAAATCGGTAAACGGTTTATTTCATCATATTTCTCTATTATTTCGTTATAAATGTATCAAATTAACAAATTTCATGTTGTTGTTTGCTACAGTTTTTGCGGTACGAGACAGAGAAAATGGATGGATGTGCCGATTTGAAACAACATTTTTCACTTCGGAAGTGCATAAAAAATAAAATATCTCGTAAACTATATCAAAATTTAAAAAAAAGGGGCTCCATCCTGCAGAAATTCAACTATGTAGGTACCTGTCTACAAAAATTCGTGGTCTTGCAATTGTTAATCTATCCAGGACGCGAACTCGCAGCTCAAAAATTGTGTCTTTGACATTAAATATTTCTTAAACAAAAAAAAATATATAAAAAACGGTTTATTTCAACGTGTTACCAAATTATTTTTCTACAGGTGTACCAAATTTTATATTTGTGTATGTTATAGTTTTTGATGTAAGAAGCAGAGAAGGTCGAGGAATGAGAAATTTGTCAAATATCGGCTACGGCCTTAACTACTTTATTTAATATAAAAATTTCAGATTTTCATTGGCTTTAAAATTCAACGTCTACCAAATATGGGGGAGCTCAGTGCTGTGGTACCGGAAGTCCGTGTGGAAACCAGCTCTTGGGTTCATAACAGTAATTTCCAAACACGTATTATTGTGAAATACTGTTTGTTAAATAGTATTTAAAAATCCTTTGTTCGTGATGAAACAATGAATCTACATTTTAAAGCGTTTACTGTTTCTTAGGGAAGATGCGAGAAATATACAAGTGAGGGTGTTGATGTTGTTGAGACCCAGACCGTCCGACCTACCAGAAAGGTGTAAGGTAACTGTTTGGACGGCCGGGAAGTGCCACCCAATTTAGACCGGAACTCAGTGGGGGAGATATCCACCAAGTGAGGGTGTTGTTGTTGTTGTTACCCAGACCGTCCGACCTTCCAGAAAGGTGTAAGACCAAGTAAGGGTGTGAAGCATTTTCAAAGAAGTATTGGACAATTAATTTAATTCATTCATCAAGTTTTTCGAAAGGCTTAGTTGTCTGTCGCTCGAGAACACACATAAATTGCAAGACGCATTTAAATTGCAAAACAAGCTTCAATTGCAAAACGCGGACTTCGCCGATCCATCGTACGTGGCGCGGCTGTATTCCCATACAATTTCCCATTCAATTTGAACACATAAAATTATTGATTAAGAATGATCTGAAACCATAGAAGACGATTACGAATTTCGTAGAAATGCTAATTAACAAATATAAATTGATTAAAAGCAATTTTCCAGATGTGTATTCTGTTTAACAGCTGGTTTTCACTCATCCGGTACGAGTAACTTCTGTTGAAAGGTCATTCAATAAATTAGAACTAATAAAAGACTACAAAAGGAATTCTATCGGACAATCACTATAATTTAATTAGCGCAGAGTTTATTGTTAAAATTTTATGCTGGAAAGATTCGATAAAAAATTTTTTTTACAAATGTTTTATTAACATATTTATGTGATACAATCGTATTTATTAAACAAAAAAGATCAATCATGTTAAAGCATTGATTATGAAACACTTTCCAACTTCAATGCAATTTTATTTAAACATGTCTAAAATGCAATGCATTCCTCGGTAATATTTTAAAACTTATCACAATACTACATTAATTTATTATATTGAAAACTTAAACCTTCATCGAAAAAAATGAACTTCATTTAAATGACGGCATTGAAATATAAATTGCCTGGTTTAAACATCTCTGAAATGTGATACATTCCTCGGTAATAATTTTAGAATAATCACAATACTACGATAATTTATTATATTTGAAAACTTCATCAAAACTGAAATTCATTCAAATGAAGTCATAGAAAAAATAACACGCCTGGGTCTCTCTATAAAAGCAGCATTTCATTCAGAAATAATTTCCCATTCATGTCATTCATCACAATGCTATATTAATTTATTTTATTTAAAAATTAAGACCATGGAGCTACAAGTAATTAAACTCTATGCCTAAAACTTCATCGAAAAAAATCGTCCTTCTCTTTATAAAATCAATGAATATTTCATTCATATCAGCTACGGAGACCCCATGAACTAAATGATTTTGTGTTAAAGAAATACAGCAATTCTAATACAACTCATTCTACATATTTTGCTGTTTACATTTTACAGGTGAAAAATAGGCTTCGTTGTAGAAATAATCAAATTTGGATGAGCATTTAAACTCAAATTTATTGTCATTGCGTTGTTTCAGTATGTAGATGCACAGAATTTAAACAAAAATAAAGTGGTTTTAGGACAGATACAACACTCTATGAATTAAAAAGAACTTTAAAACTCACGATTTTGAGACAAGATGGATGCCATATATCATTTTGAAGTGGGTCATGTGATCTTTTCATATCATGGTCACGTGATCGCTTCATATAAGAGGTGTTATTATTATTTTAATTTTTATTTAAAAAACTACTGAATATATTTCGCTGAATTTTTTTTATATACTTTATGGAACAATTTGAATATTACCTAAAATTTTCGAAGCAGTTTGTGAATTTTAAATCCGCTTAAAAAATGTTTGAAAAATTAGGTCCCATAGGGCTCAATGTATTTCATTTTTTCAACCCGGGTTCAATCCAAAACTAATTGGGTGATATTATTCATTTATATTCCCATAGGTCCTACAGACCGTCTGAACAACATATTAAAGTTTCATTTTGATTAAGTCATTTTTACGGCAGTTATCGTGCTAACGGACAAACAGACGGACAGACAAAATGAATGAACAAAGTCATAAACACTTTTCAGTTTTGTTGTAAAGTGTTAAAAAAAAACCCTAAAAGAATTTATACGAAATACTTTATAAAAGTAACTTTAAAAAAAAAATCTATAAAAGTCAACATATTTTCTTTTCATCCTGATAATAATTGGTATACAAATAAAACTAAACACTGTGGAATCTGAATGTATGAGCAAGTTGAGACTTACACTCCTCATATTCCATTTCAATTACTATTTTTTTCCATTTCCTTGTCTGTAAACAAACGCCCAGAAAGAAATAGCAATCCCAAAGCAATATAATTATGTGATAAAATTACAGATGCAATGAAAATAGCGAAATGTTGGTCTTTATATAGTTAATAAACCATAAACCTTAACCATAATCAATCACCTCAAATGATAAGCGATGATAATCCCCTGCTTTGACACACAATTTACATACGAATTAAAATATCTCCAAACGCAACATATCTCATGAAGTCTAACTCCTAATCTGTGGTGGGAAGATTGGACATTTATAAGAGAGAAAGGCCAGATCCTAAGTTTTATGACAAAACTCATTAACAGAGAAAGATTCAGTGACTTGAGAATCGCAGTATTAAATTAAACTCATTCAGAAAGTCGTCAGTCCTTGTAAAGACCCGTTTATAATTGGCTTGTCATATGCCTTATTGAAAATGTGATTTATAATATATACATCCTCTTTTATTAAGTAAGATTTGATTAGCAGATATACAGGACGTTGCTTGTAATTTAAAATAAGCTTAAATTCTAACAATAATCATATTCAATATAAATTGCTTCAACCACTCCCAAAATAGCTAAAAAGTGAAACTTCGTTTAAAACATAGCATTACGAATTTGTTATACACTGTGTTTTTAACAAACAATTTATTATTTAGCATTCCCATTATTTTTCACGTTTATATTATATTTCACATTCCAAAGATGCTCGTGCATTTGTATATATCAGGTTGCGATTATTCCCGACTTAATACAAATCCCGTGACTTTGTTGCATTTTTTAACAGCTTGTCATTTTTTTATTTGGCCAACCTCTAAGAAACCAGTATTACCAATGATATGTTATAGAAACTTCTTATGTACATCTATCTCTGTAATTTCTTAAAATAATCTACATCAAATATGAAGCCAGTCAATCTATATATTAATTGTCTAGCGTATTTTGTTTTTCTTGACCTTCCAGATGCCACCTGGAGACCAGAAGATTAAATCCTTACACACTTATATTATCAACCACGTGAAAGAACATGAAGAAGTCTGGTTTTCTATTTTCACCTTATTTCCACCAAAGGCGAGGCGTACAAGATCGACCAGTCAATAACAAGAAAAAAGTCCATAAAAAAGACAGAATTTTTTAACTCAAGCGCACGCCTAGCCTTCCTATCGGTTGTCAATTTCGCCTCAGCATTCCTAGCCTCTAATAAAAACTCAGCGTAAGACGATTATTTTTTACTATAAACGCCATATGTTGTTAAACAGAATATCTTACTATTAATGCGTTAAAAACCCATGTATGCAGAAATGTATGTCCTTCTTACTCCGAAGTCAATAACTAGCCTAACACCTCGCGGTTTTTCTAAAATGTAACATTCAATCCGAGAAGTTGCAGGATTTTGGTAAGATTATTACAATAGGTGAATACTGGAAATCTATTAATTTTAAACGCGGTCAAACGTTCAGAAGCCCCTCCAATTTTCGGATAAATTTTGAAAAAAATCGTAAAAAATAAGGACTTTCAATAATGTTAATTAAATAATCTTTTGTTATGTAATTTTTAGAAAACGAATGGTAAAAATTTTAGAATGATTTCATCAACAGTTGTCGAGATATTGTCCATTTTTCTAAAATTAAATTATCAAAAAAATAACATAAATTAAAAAGAAAGAATTACCGTTAAAGAGGTTGATATTTCTTATGCAATATTATGAGACAGATTTACTAACATTCTCGTGGATCTAGCTTGTTCATTTCATGATGACATCTATTATTACTTAAACCATCGAAAAAATATCCTCCACTTCTTGTTTGTCTGTCTGGCGACACTATGACACTATAACACTTGGCGACAAAGTAAGCGACAATTTGGTGAACCTGGTAAAATATCACCAACTTGGCCACATTTGAAAATATCGCCAAATTAGCGAAAATGTCGCTAAATGGAAAAATTCAGTACCTTGAAGAATGAATTTCAATTTCTTTGATAATCCTGGTCACTTTGGGGAAATTAAACTCTTAATGTAAAGAAAATCATGTGCTGCCCGCGTCAAATTGTTTTAGAAGATTCCATGTCTTTGACAGGCTTAAATACTAGTATTAAATACTTATTTATAACAATATTAATTCATTTACTAGAATATAAATTATTTCAATTTGGTAAATATGAGTTAAATCTAACGTTTCTAAACTCCACATTTTCTCATTTGCTAAAATATAAATTATTTCAATTTGGTAAATATGAGTTAAATCCAAAGTTTTTAAACTCCACATATTCTCATTTGCAAGAAAATAAATTATTTCACTTTGGTAAATATGAGTTAAATTCAACGTTTTTAAGCTCCACATTTTCTCATTTGCTTGAATATATATTTTTTCCAGTGGCCAGGCATTGACTCTTTCATCTTCGCCTATACATCGGCCAGAATAGTGAACCTCTTAGCCGTCAAATGACATTGCCCCAACGCACCAGTGGGGGTGGGGACACATTGCGTCCAACAACACAAACATCCATGTCTTACGTGGGACTCGAACCCACAACGTGGCGGCCGATCAATCGCTGGAAACGCTCGCCTTGACCGTTCGGCCATCACGTCGACTGAAATGAGCCAACAGTACACGGTGTTCCCAGGTGGTCACCCACCCAAGTACTAACCGCGCCCGATGCTGCTTAACTTCGGTGATCCAACGAGAACCGGTGTTTTCAGCACGGTAGAGCCGTTGGCTCTTGCTAGAATATAAATTGTTTCAATTTAGTAAATATGATTTAAATCCAACGTTTTTAACCTCCACATTTCCTCATTTGCTAGAATATACATTATTTCAATTTGGTAAATATGAGTTAAATCCAACGTTTTTAAACTCCACATTTCCTCATTTGCTAGAATATAAATTATTTTGATTTGGTAAATATGAGTTAAATTCAACGTTTTTAAACTCCAAATTTTCTGGAATTGGAACAAAATTGTGGAAGGCTAATTTTAGACGCTATTTTATAGTTAGAATAGTTACAGAATGCCAATCTAACTTTTGATTGTTTTCTGCACAAAGAGGTTCAATTCGATTGAATCCCTTTGGTTGGTGATTGAACTCCTTTGTGCAGAAAGCAATCAAAAGTTAGCTTGGCATTCTGTAACCATTCTAACTTTAGTCTAACATATTTCGCTGGCGATCATAGGTGTAAGCTATCTGTTTGACGGCCGAGACAGTGCCACCCAATTTAGACGGGAACCAGTAGGGATGGCAACCACAGGGACCTACCTTCCTTACCCTACCACCAATCTTTCAGCAGAACTTTTGGACCCACAGATTTAACCTGTCAGTGCTCCACATTCTTCTCCTTCAACCCAGACCGACCGACCTACCAGAAAGGTATAAGGTATCAGATTGGACGGCCGGGAAGTTCCACCCAATTTAGACCGGAACGCAGTGGGGAAGGCATCCACAGGGACCGTACCCTCCTTCCCCTACCACCAACCTCTCCAAAGGACTTACGAACCCACATGTTTAACGTGATCGTACTTACTCCGCGTGAACATGGCGGCAGTTTTGGTAGTGGCCGGGATCGAACCCGAGCCGTACGAGTGCAATTCCCGCGCACTCACCACTGGGCTGTCACGTCCAGTGCTCCGCATTAGCACTAAGATATTTGCGGTAAAGCCGGAAATTAAGCTCTACACCTCAGAGTATGACATTTGTGCCAAAACCACTGTACTATCCCGTCCATTAGGGCTTCGCGTCTTGTTCGCTGACGCTCAACAATCTCCGGAAATCACTTCTCTAGCTCTTTTACTTGTCTTGAGATATGCTTAGAGTCTTTGGCTCGAGATATATAGATGCATGTACGATGCTTTTGGGGTAGAAGCATATTTTTATACTGATTCTAAAGATATAGATTACTCTGGTTAAGCGGTTAGCCTAAAAATATTTCTGCTAACTGGCTACTGAAAATAGCAATTCGACTAACTACTAATCTCAATCTTCCGTGCAATAAATAATTAACCTACGATCTAAAAGCAATAACAAATTCATTTTAAACACAATTCTCCGCTAATCAGATAAACCTCGTTGACATTCTAATTTCTTTCCATGCCGCAATAAAATAAGTTTTATTTTAACTTAAGAAGAGGGAGAAGAGATACAGGCTGCTTCCGCCTTTTTTAGTAAATATTTAATTAATTATTCTATTTCCTCTTTATTTTACCCTCAGAGACTACAAACAGTTTCATTCCGTCCGTTATTGAATTTCTTGCTTTTCCTTTTTATTCATGTTTTATTTGTACCATATTTTATCCCAGAAACACACAAACTAGGTTCCATTTTGCATTTAATCGTTATAACTTAAATAAATGTTATTACTTTTTATTTCCTGGAGCTAGGTCAAATAGAAAAGAGTTTTTTTTTTATCATTGTCTTTTAGTTAAATACGTGCTTTTCCCCCCCATTTGTAGGAGATACGGAATAAACTTCAATTTTAATTATACATTTAAAAAATGTGAATTGCAGACTGAAACTTAACCAGATAATAATGTAATAAGACCTGAATAGTTTTTATACTACAATAACCTCGAATAAATAATTCTATCTTAGTCTTTGTAAATGTATGTTTTTAAGAGTATTTCAAATATTGAATATGATAACACAGTAATTCTTTGTATAAAAACTGTGTTATTTAAAAACACAGTTATTTAATGCTTTAAGACAAGTACACTGAAACACGAAATTTACATAAACTTCATATGGTAACAAGTGGTGTACACTTCATTTTCAAGAGAACTATTAAGTATTATTATACTCTATTTTACATTTCTTCTATACAGTTATACAAATTTTCTAAAAATCGGAAATGACATCTACAGAGCCGGAAATAGAAAACCTTAGATTAACACAGAACGGAATTTAATACTGAATCCGCATTAGTTATAATCTAAATTCAATATATAGCGAAGAAAATTTTTGAACTGGACGTGGTAAAAACATAGTGAACCAACCCCCTGTCCTCTCTGGAATTTGATGCTGAATTCAAATTAGCCGTTACCTAAGCTCTATCTATAGTAATTTATATACAGCGTTCATGCTAACCGTGAAGTATAGGTCAAGTGAAAGATATGTTCTTATCTTATTTATGAACATTTATTCGCTGGTTTATATACAGTGTATTCATACTAACCGTGAAGTACAGGTCACGTGAAAGAAACGTTCACGATTTTGTTTATAAACATGTATTCACTTGTTTGTATACAATATGTTCGTGCTATCCGTGAAGTATAGGCCATGTGAAAGACATGTTCACTATCTCATTTATAAATATTTATTCACTGGTTTATATACAGTGTATTCGCGCTAACCGTGAAGCACAGGTCAAGTGAAAGATACGTCCACGATCTTGTTTATAAACATGTAGTCACTTGTTTATATACAATGTGTTCGTGCTAGCCGTGAAGCATAGATCATGTGAAAGATACGTTCACTATAGTAGCACTGACTTCGTTCGAAACAATTTTTGAACCCACAATAATTCTGTTGTGAGTTCCTCAAACCCCTAATGTTTTTTTGCATATTTAGTGAGGAAAATGTACACATACATGCATAAATTCTATTTTGTGCTATTAATTCTCCAAGTTTATCATTATTCATTTCCTGTTTACTGTATATAAAGTCGCGTGTATAAAAACTTCCCCCTCAGACTGTTTATTGTATTCTGAATACAAGATTTTAACTCAGAAATGATTTAAAAAGAAATTTGTTGATATTTTTTACATTGGTAAAAGTACCTAAAAATAAATGTTACATTTTTTGTTATTTTTTATAAAGTTAATTTAATTGGAAATTCGCACAGTATTTATATATTGTACTATAATAATATTGCGCCTACAAAAACAAAATAAATGAAATAATTATCTAGAGAAAAAAAAATTCTGTACTTAACTACAATTTGCTTCATCTTAGCATTTCAGACATCTCATTGTGCTAGATAATCTGAATGAATGAAATTTAAATTAGGCTTCAATCCTTTGGAAAATACATGGGTTACTCGTCTTAAAATTTCTGTAACCCCCAATAATATTTTGAAGTCAACGCCTATGATTCACTGTCTTGTTTACAAACATTAACGAAAAATACGAATAACATTCAAATGAGGTGTGACTTATTTCCAAATATATACATATATATATATATATATATATATATATATATATATATATATATATATATATATATATATATATATATATATCATAAAAATGAGGAGTAAATGAACATATTTTGATCACGTGGGTAGCTGTGAAGTAAAAGATGCTGAAAATATCCACTGGTTTATAAGAAAGGTATTATCAGAAACATCGTTGAAAAAGATAACTTTCAATGACACATTAATAATTTTAATCTTCCATATATACATACATATGTGTAGAATGTGTGTTCAGTATGTATGTATCAATAATATTACAGTGTGTATCAATATTACAGACAGTGACAAAAATCTCAAAACTCTAATCCCCTATTATATATTTTTTTTTAGAGAAACTTATTTTTATTTCTTTTACTATTAGTGTAGCATTTTCCATACATACAACAGATAAATATATTTATTCTTTTAGTTAAAATGTATAAATCAGAATAAATTTCAATTATGCTGTAAAAATATCTGACACAAATCGAACAATTTTAGCTATATATAAACTGCATAATAAATATAAACTAAATAATGTAACCATAATTTTTGAGCAAATGAAAGAATGGGGGAAAATGTGGTTTTAAAATATATAAAATACATGAATATGATATTAAATCAAAACAGATTTATTTTGTATTCTAAAAATCTTCCAGGTTCATATAATCGAAAGATTGGGATCATATTCTCCATAATGCTACAGAATCAATAACTTAAGTGTTTTATTTTGTTTAAGCTCCTCCTCAGCAACGAACAACAGTTGGCTGCACTTTACTAGTAAACAGTTTTTGTGTTAACTGTACAAATCAGACAGACAACGATAATGATTATATTTTGCGGTACACATATTTTAATGTTATTATAGTTCATGGTGGTCCAGCCTTGGCTCGCGAGTCGCATGTGGCCCTCGGCAATATTCTACACAAATTTAAGTCTAATTACTGTTAACATATATTGAATATTATATAACATATATATATCATATATATTTAATACTATATAACATATATTTAATATTTGTAAAATATATTTTGCGGTACATATATTTTCATTTTACCATTATTAACGACGATTCGTAGTTGATGAACCTTAATAGTAGAGGACCCAATCCAATGGTGCTGTTTGCTTCATTGTAAGCAGGATTCTAAAATTTTATTTCAGCTAGTTAAATTTATGTTCTGCATTTACTTTGATGTTAGTAAAAAGTGACATATTTTTTTCTCTCCGCCTGCATTTATTAGCAAATTTAAGTCATCCAAATTCTAAAATAATGCATATATGTCACTATGCATACAAATATATATGTATGTGCGTATATATGCATACATATATATAAATATGTATATAGTGAGTACCCGTGAAAAATCACGGAAAAATTGTTTTATTCACTGCATTTCAATAAATGTAAAATATCTTTAAGTTTGATTTTTATGTCAAAAATATCCTAAAAAGAATATTTTTTGTATACACTTTATATAGTATTATTTACCTTATTAAAACGACTCAAAATTATTTCATCAAATGAGTTTTGATATTCTCTTCATTAAGTGAGAGGAGAATATAGGCGGAATCGCAAAGTGTCGGTTAGACCTAACTGTATGCTTATGGAGAAACTTTGGTCAACATATGGAACTTTTACAATTTTTAAGATTTAATTAATGAGCTATATTTTATAAAATAAGTGAAAAACATTGAGTATAAAGTGTCATTATTGCAAAAATATGTTTTAAAATAACGTAATTTCATACATTATTAAGAGCGAATAACTAAAACAAACCCAAATCGCCGAACATGTGCTTACGCTTGCTACCATTCAGTAAGCGATAATAATGTGCTTAAATTACTCGTACTCGAAATTATATTGTTTGATAACATATGCTTTATCGACTACTTGCCAGAATATTTTGATGTCTGTCAATATATTTATTGATTTGAAATCGAGAATATACTTACAATTACTCTAGTCATTTAAGAGCAGAAGATGGCAGTTTGACCACTACGTTATACGTAGTAGTGTAAATAAAATAAAATATTTAACAGAAAATCAATATTTTACGATACAAAAAAATCAC
Source organism: Amaurobius ferox (assembly GCA_951213105.1). Taxonomy (NCBI): domain Eukaryota; kingdom Metazoa; phylum Arthropoda; class Arachnida; order Araneae; family Amaurobiidae; genus Amaurobius; species Amaurobius ferox. Next base: position 63,045,735 of record OX578134.1, read on the forward strand.
AAGACGACTGTGATTAAAATATCACTATTCAAATCCCACTGAAAAGCTATATATAGTCGACGAAATTTAACCGAAATAGTAGAAATAAACTTCTAAGTATGTAGAAGAAATTTCAGAAAAATGATGTTACAAAAATCGCCACCAGGTGGCAATTTGGCGCTAAAGAGGTAAAACACACAAAAATGTGTTATCTTTAGTCTCGTAATTTTGAGGTAAATGAATCGAAATTTATATTTCAAAGCATGATTTATAATTTCATTGCTTTTCTGAGAATTCACGAGTACAGAACAGATTCGTTGTTTTTCTAGCACAACTTTAAAAACAGAACACTTTCAGATATGTGGAAGTTGTCGTGCTTTTTCTACAAGTTAGAAAATACAAAACATATACAGTGAAAATCGTAAAGAAAGTGTTAAAAACAGAATATTTATGGAATTAGTATTTAAATTTATATGATAGTATATTCGAATAGAAGGATGTTTTCAAAATACTACAATAATCTTCCTCCACTTCTTGCTCTTCAACTGTCTCTTCCTTCAGATAGGCTTCATTGATTTCTTCTACACATCACTTCTTCTAAACAAAGCCATTGCATTGTCCCTACAGAATCAATCTGAAATAGATTCACGGATGAATTTTCACTAATTTGGCTGTTCATATAAACATAATTAGCTTTCTTTTCCTCATTTGTTTGGAACTGGGAAATTTCCTCTTAACGATTCCTAGACTTTCTATGTTTTTTTATCAGTTCCGGAATTTTGGAAATGCGTTGGAATGTTAATTGCCCTTTCAGGAAATACAAACTTTGGGATATTATTTATCGTTTCAAAGTTTAATAGTTAGTCAACAAAATAACTTTTGCTGAAAGAAATGAATTCTTCTATAAGGAATTTTCCATTACAATAAAATTCATTTATTTTTTTATTAATTACGCTTTATTCATTGAGAAAGTGTACTAGGCATTGCTCGGATTTATAGCAGGGATTAATTATATTCAATTTTTCAAATGGCGTAGTCGTCTGCTAAGCGATCACAATACACCGTAAATATTATCCTAAACACGCCTTAGCTAATAACTCTGCCATGATTCCCTTGACGAAAGCAAGATTTTTGACGTCAAGACTTTGGACGTGGGCTCGACTCCATCTCTGTCCTGCTTCATGTCCAAAAATCAAGTTCTGGAAAAAAAAAGTTACGTTTCGTACCTCTGTTCGACGAGCTTTGAAAATTTATGAGAAGTTTTACTTAAAATTTCATGAGAAATTCAGGAATAGAGTAATTAATTTTTTATTAGAATACAAAGACCTAAATCCATATTCATATCAAAGGATAGAATTCTCCAATCTGCCGATTCTTCAATTTGCAACTCTTGAATTTGCCGATGCAAGAAAATTAAAATTACGATTTATTGATGAATTTTCAATCTTTTGTTTTCAAACAGGAAGGCATTGTCCAATGGATTCAATATAAAGCTCGTTGAAAAGATAGTTCTTTGATATTTATAATGGTGTCAAGATAAAAACTCTAATAATATTTTTGAACACTTGTGAGGTCCAAATAACCTTTCAATTATTATTTCCCTCAGTTTCACTGTAATTTATGTTATTTATTCTAACGATCCTAACTGGTTCACTTATTTAGACGAATCACCTGCCTAATCAGCATTTTGTGCATTCCTACTTTTAAAGTAGGATAAGTTTCGGGAAGAAGGTGACTGAGAAGAGTTCCAAGTGTTTTCACGAAAAAGTCTGGTCGGGTCGTGATTCAAGAGTTGGCTTGGATTGAGCGCTTTTTGTCTGGCGTGAGTTCGTGATGGCTGGTCGTGATTTTAAGTATGTTGTCGTGAAGGAGGCCAGTGGTAAGCATAATAGCTTTAGGATCATATCCATTTAAGAGTGAGCACAAGGTAGTTCAGTGTAGTACCATGTATATGATGTAATTTAGTATGGACGTATACAATAAGATTTATTGAATACGTCCATATTAATTCCATATTATTAAGAACTGTCCTTATGTGAAGTTCATAATAAAGATTAGCTTGATTCAATCCTGTGTAGCTACCCTTGGACCGAAATCTCAAAGTTTGAGTTAAGCCACTATTGACATAAATACAACAGATGCTGAAATAGGAAATTGAAAGTGCATAAGTATATTAGAGTATTTACGAATAGAATGTTACGAACTTTACACACTAAAGAACCTCCTGCCATCCATTAAGTTGCTCTATGTCTTAGGATGAGTCGGATGGTCTGGGCTTTCGACACTAAAGAACCTATTTGCTTTAAAATCATTCAAGCTTGCACTTCAACATAAACTATGTAAAAAGTGATTCGATTTTTTTTTTAAATCATGTCGTCTTCGGACCCGAAGTATCACTGCGCCAAATTCCATAGAGTGTAGCTTAGGTATTCATCTACGCTAGCAACAGATGAACAAACACACAGACAGGCATACTCTTTTATTATTATAGGTGAAAGGCTTTGATAGTAAAAAACACCTCATAACCATTAAAACTATACTCGGACAGCTTTGAAGGACAACTTTTAAGAATCTCATATATTAAATTTCGTGCTCTTTTAAATTTAGAGTGAAGTGAAGTGTATCTCTTGCAAGAATTTTCATGACCGAGTTAAACGTATTGATCTCTGTTGACCGTGCACATCTCATAATTCTTCTTCAACCCAGACTGTCCGACCTACCCGAAAGTGTTGAAGACCCAGGCCGTCCAACTCATCCGAAGACTTGAGCAACCATTTGGACGGCCGGCTACCCGAAGGTGTGAAGTATCTGTTTAGACGTCCGGGAAGTGTCACCCAAATTAGACCGGAATTCAGTGGGGGAGGCATTCACAGGGACCGTAGCCTCCTTCCCCTAATTCAAACCTCTCAAAAGGACTTACGGACCCACGTGTTTAACGTGATCGTACTCCACGTGAACGCGGCGACAGTTTCGGTAGAGGCGGGAATCGAACCCGGGTCGTCCGACTGCGCTAACCACTGGTTGTTGTTGAGACCCAGACCGTCCGACCTACCAGAAAGGTGTAAGGTAACTGTTTGGGCGGCCGGGAAGTGCCACCCAATTTAGACCGGAACCCAGTGGGGGAGGCCTCCACAGAGACCGTACCCTCCTTCCCCTACCACCAACCTCTCGGAAAGACTTAGGAACCCACATGTTTAACGTGATCGTACTCCGCATGAACACGGCGGCAGTTGTGGCACTGTGCAAATCCAGCGCGCAAATCACCGGGCTACCGCGCCCGAAATGTGCCAACAGCACACGATGTTCCCAGGTGGTCACCCACCCAAGTACTAACCGCGCCCGATGCTGCCTGACTTCGGTGATCTAACGAGAACCGGTGTTTTCAGCACGGTACGGCCGTTGTCTGCTAACCACTGGTTGTCGCACCACAACCATGCACATCTGAAAATTTTCTATGTATGATATGCGTTAATTCTTATTTTGAACTATTTTGGATAAGTTGCTTCGTGCCAAAGGAAGGCACTCAAGCCACCGACCTCTGGACCAGTGTCTGACGAACCGAACTCAAGAGAAAAGCACACTTGCTTCTCCCTCTACTTTGAACTTTGAGGTCAACCCTTTTTACTTCCCCTACTTACATAGTATAATGTATAGGGAATGTATTGTGAGAGGGTTTAAATTCGAACTCAAGTTCTCCACGGAAGAGCATGGGGGGAGGGGGGAACGTGAAAAGTGAAAGTGATATCTCATGAACAAATAGAGCGTTTGGAAAAAAATCAGTACGATTATTGCAATCAGTGAGCACTTGAACCCCGCTATTTTTTTAAAAATGGTCCCCGTTGTTCAAAATTATCTTTGAAGAACTTATTGATATTGAAATTAGTCTTGTCTGATGTGCCAGATTCTTACTATTTCTTGTTCTACCTGACAGTGAATTCTAGAATGATTTATGATTCATCATTTACAAGAACAGATGGTGATGCTCTAGAATGATATCTGCAGAAACCTTTCTTTTTATGGTCTACATACATTAACGCAACGTAATATGATCTATCTAAACATACCACCTCTTTAGAATGGGAAAGTTGGTACAGGATGTACAGGAAAGTACATGATGGGAAAGTTTTTCAGGGAAAATTAGGGAGCGATATAATTGTATATTCTTTGTACTGGTATATAGGAAGCCCCAATGGAACTGCATGATGAGGCAACTTTAGGGGATATGGCCCCTTTTTTAAGGGTACAGAGGTTATCTTGCTTCCCATTAGAGATAGAGGGAATGTCAGTTATAAAGTTTTAAAGAGTTAAAAAAGTAGAACAAAGCATTTCTATCCAAAGATGGGAAAATGGTAAAGATTAGGGCGATGGATTTTCGCGAACTTTCATGCTGATTTGAGCCACAGGTTAGCGTACTTTTCTTTAATCATCACACAGCATTGATATTGAGATACTTTCTGGATGTGCAAACTACCTTTGTTTTGCCTCACTTTTTGGACAATCTTTCTAACTGAATTATCATTTATATTTCTTAGGAAAGGCAAAAATCTCCAGAAGTTCCTAGCACCATTTCTAATCTCCAGATTGCATTTGACCACAAACCATCTTGGCGAATATGCTTTTATGTTGAAAGTCGTGAATGATTTCAGTGCACTGGAAAGTGATTTAGCGCCGACATAAAATAATTTGAAAAAATTTGGTTCGTAGTGATCAGCCACCTGGAGTGGGATAGTTTGCTTGGGTTTCTATTGGCTATTCGTTCAGAACATTTCTCAGAAGTTACGGCATGTGAAATTTCCAAAAAATAGTTTTGGTCTGTACTGTGTATCTTTTTATTGATATCTGCAAGTATGGGATTCAAAGGGCTGCGGGAATGCATTTGTAAAATACAAGAAGAAGTAAATAAGCTTTTAATAAAAATGTTCCTGTTGGACTGCAAAATCTTGATGGTCCAGAAGTTTTTCCATGTTCAATTAAATGCCGTAAAGGAAGCTCATTTCAATAAAAATGGCAAATAATCCATTGCAGTGGTCTTTTTAATTTTATTTTTTCCAATCGACGAATGATTTCAGTGATTCTAGCGTGTTTACCTACATCTGTTGGGCATCCATCACAACCTAGACAAACCAAATGAGATAAATCGGCATTTTCTTTTGCAAAATATTTCCAGATATCAATCATATCTTCAGTTGCAGATAAAATTGGTGCAACATGGCCAAAATATCTGGAGTTTGACTCTTGAACTGGTGTTACGTGTTACTCAAGGATCCATCTTGCATCGGCCAAGCTTGGATCTTCGGCCTTGGCCTTGAGTCCGTAAAAATATGTGTCTATGGTTATCAGTTCCACCAAGAGGGAAGGGCCAAATACCCGTCACAGAAGTTTGATATTTAAAAAATATATCACAAAGTGTGTAAATTCGTTGATTTTCATGAAATTCTTCAACTTTGCTGTCATATTTTAACATCGAAGATATAATTAATTTGTGTTGAATTCTGTTTACTCAATAACAAAGGTAAATAAAAAAACCTGATGTAAGCAGTACATGACTTTCCTAACAAATTCAATTTCATTTTCTTATTTTTTATTTCATGATGCAATACATTGAGTTTAATTGTAGAAAATAACATGGATACTTTTCTTATATTATATCCCATTTTGCAGTTTTAATGCATGTTTGTTTCATTTGGCACCTTAACGCACTTCAAAGTCTTCAGCTCTTCAAAATTCCTAAAAACTGAAATAACTCTAAAACGGTTCAACCTACAGTCATAGGTTAGTCCCATCCGCTGTGCTGTCAAAAATTACGTAAAGAACACGCTCTTAATTAATACATTTCAGCAGTTTTAGTCATGTATTTCACATTTTCATGATCATTGCTGGCCATTTCGCAATAACAAAAATTGTGGATAATAGTTTTCCGAATCATCTAATGAGTATCAGAGGAACTCGCAAGGGACGTAACTAGAAAATTTTATGAAATTTCATTAAATAGTTTTAAACGTTCCCCAGTGTATAAAACTTCAATATCTCGAGAATGATCCACCAGAGTAATGGGGTTGATCTTATTATTTTCGTCGTCAAAGACGTCGTAAAGTACAAAAGAGACGTCGTTAAGTATAGACGTTACGTATAAAAGACGTCGTTACGTAAAAAAAAATTCATTTAATAGATACATTTATGTAGTATTTTATTTTATATCTTTATTTTTGCGGACCATTTCGCAAAAAAGGCAGGTTCTTTTTCCTTTCCCTGCAATACACGGTAATGTATAGGGAAAGTATTGGAATTATGCCGAAAATCACAACTCGAGTTTTCGATGGATCTACACGTTTCGAGACCTCTAGAATACGAAAAAACTATTTTTAGCGTGACATCTGTGTGTGTGTGTCTGTCTGTGTGTCTGTCTGTGTGTCTGTCTGCGGGTCTGTCTGCGTGTCTGTCTGCGTGTCTGTCTGTCTGTACAATGTATGTATCCACTCTAACTAAAAAACTAATAGACCGAATTTCATAACATTTGGTAGATAAGTTACTTGGGTGAGACCCTGGTGCTGATTAGTTTTTGATAGGATTCGTAAAAACAGAACCCTCCTTTTTTTGCGAAATGGCCCGCAAAAAACTCATCCACTCTAGCTAAAATACTAATTGACCAAATTTTACAAAATATGGTAAATAAGTTACTTGTAGGATACTCTGGCTGACTAGATTTTGGTACGATTCGGAAAAAAACAACCTGTCTTTTTTTACGAAATGGCCCGCAAAAATCGCCAAAATTAAAAAAATAAGACTACGCATGTAGAAATGTATCAGTTAAATGCTTGTTTTATACTTAATTTTTGACGAGGAAAAGAGTAAGACCAACGCCATTACACTAGGACCAACCGTTTTGGAAATGTTTGAGCGCATTTTTGTTATGCCTCCATTGGAAAAATGTCCAATTACAAAATAAAAACAGAAATTAAATTAAAAATGCAAATTTAGTGTTATTTTGTGCAATTCAACTCAATTTAATAAATTATTAGAGAAATAAAGAAATATGAATTTGAGTCTGCAGGGAAAGTCATGTGCTACTCACATCAGATTTTTTTACTTTCCCTGCAATACATAGTAATACATAGGGAAAATATTGTAGTCATGCAGAAAGTCACAACTCGAGTTTTCGACGGATCTACATGTTTCGAGACCTCTAGAAAACTAAAAAACTATTTTCAGCGTGACGTCAGTGCGTGTGTCTGCATGTGTGTCTGTGTGGCTGTCTGTCTGTGACTGTCGCTGTCTGTGCAATGTATGTATCCACTCTAACTCAAAGACTAATGGACCGAATTTCATAAAATTTGATAGGTAAGTCACTTGGGTGTAATCCTGGTGTTGATTAGGTTTTGGTACGATTCAGGATAAACAAAAACCTCTTGTTTTGGCGGAATAGCCTGCAAAAATTGCCTTTATCCACTCTAGCTGTAAAACTATTAGACCAAATTTCACAAAATTCGGTAGATAAGTCACTTGTGAGTCACCCTGGTGCTGATTAGATTTGGGTACGATTCGGAAAAACATAAAATGCCTTTTTTGCGAAATGGCCCTCAAAAATCGTTAAAATCTAAAATAAAAACTACGTATGCTTAAATATATCCATTAAATGCTTGTTTTATACGTAATTTTTAACCATGAAAAGAAAAAGACCAACCGCATTACACTAAGACTAGCCGGGCGCGGTAGCCCATTGGTTAGCGCGCTGGAGTTGCACTCGGTAGGCCCGGGTTCGATTCCAGCCACTGCCAAAACTGCCGCCGTGTTCATGCGGAGTACGATCACGTTAAACAAATTGGGTCCGAAAGTCCTTCCGAGAGGTTGGTGGTAGGGGAAGGAGGGTACGGTCCCTGTGGATGCCTCCCACACTGGGTTCCGGTCTAAATTGGGTGGCACTTCCCGACCGTCCAAACAGTTACCTTACACCTTTCTGGTAGGTCGGACGGTCTGGGTTTCAACAACAACAACACTAAGACTAGCCGTTCTCGAGATATTTTAAATTTTTCGTATTTTCTCTACGCCACCTTTGAAAATAAGTCCAGTTACCAAATGAGAACGAAAATTTAATTAAAAGTCAATTAAATTTAATTAAAATAAAGAGAACGTATATAAAAGTCTGCAGGGAAAGTCATGTGCTGCCCACATCAGATTTTTTTTTTAATTGTACCAGTATCTAACCAGCACCAAAATCTAATCACAAGCAACTCAACTATCAAATTTTGTGGAAATTGGTGTATTAGTTTCTCAGCTAGACTAGATATATGCAATTTTTGAGAGCCATTTCGCAAAACAGGCAAGTAATTTTATTGTGAATCGCACCAAAATTTAATCAGCACCAGAGTAACTCACAACTGACTTCCCCATAAAATTTTATGAAATTTGGTCAATTAGTTTTTAAGTTAGAGTGGATACATATATCGCACAGACACACACACACATATAGACGTCACGCTAAAAATAGTTTTTCGTGTTGTAGAGGTCCCAAAACGTGTAGATCCGTCGAAAACTGGACTTGCGATCTTCGATACGACTCCAATACTTTCCCTATACATTTCCATGTATTGCAGGGAAAGTAAAAATAGTTTTGCACTAAAGCGTAGAATGTAGATGTTTGGATAATATAAGATACTAAGGAGAGATTTTAAGAATATTAAGCTAATCCAAACTACGCACATTAATAACCTAAAAATTTACTAGTGAATTATATAAATATCCATCATATTTAGTAAATGGTAGAGTTTAAAAGTTTGAATTAGCTTAATCTTCTTAAAATTCTCTCCTTAGTATCTTATATTCCTTAAATATTAATAAGTTATCGTGAAATATTAACATCACCATATATATATATATATATATATATATATATATGCGCACACATATATGTATATATGTGTGTGTGTGTGTGTGTGTGCGCGCGCACACATATATACACACACACACACACTTTATGACCTTGCCTCTTAATAATAGTCCCTCCCACTTCATTGAGAAAATAAAATATTCACCAATAGCTTGATTTTGAGATACGTTAGCACTTCCTAATGAACTTAGCAAAGACATTTTTCCTCAAAAATGCGTTTTATAATGTTTTCTTGTATTTTTAATTTATTTCGAAAATAACATTATATCATCTTTCCTTTATCTCAGATACCCAAAGGATACATTATGCTCAAAAGGTTTCTCTTTTCCTTGTGTAAAATGTACTCCCAATGCCTATGTTCGTTAGAAAATCTATACTGTAGTAAAACGCCAGTTCAGAAGAAAAATGAGCAATGCTCGGTGCACATGTTCACATTTTGACGGACTGCTTTTTACCTGGTATAACCTCCGGTTGGTACTTTCTTCGAGAAGAACATAAATCATCTATTCTCCAAACTAAGCTTTTAAAACTGCAATTAAGAGATATTGAAGTCACTTGAAAGTTCTTTTGCTTATGAATTCTTCGGAATATTTTGGCGCAAGATGTCAACTCTTCATGAATAATTCTAAACAAACTGAATAAATTGAGTTCAATGGGTAAAGAAGTATTCGGTGGCAAAATTTTTGCAGTATCATTATTCCTACCAAAAAAATTTTGAAGCATATTTTTCTCGGGATCTACTGTAGATGTAGAGCCTAAATGATATAGATGCATCAAATTCGCGAGAAGGTAGCTGGGTATAAAAATTCCCATTTCCGGTTCTTTTATAATTTTCGGTTCAAAATGTTCCTTGAAACATTCTGAGATTAATGTTTCAAAGAAAATGAAAATTTCTGAGCTGAAATTGGGAAAATAAGTGAAAATCATTAGTGGATTCCTTGACCCCCTTGGGAATTTGGTTTTGAATCCATATCAGTTATAATCTAAGCTCTATCTATAGACAATCCTGCGAAATAGATGTTTCAAAGAAATGACTGGTTATAAATAAAACTTAGATAATAACTGACATGGATTAATCAAATATTTTGTCGAAGTGGTTCACTAAGAATTTCCCCTTCTAGTTCCTTTTCAACCTCCAGTTCAAAAAAATTTCTTAAAACAATTTTTTCTCAGGATTGGATATAGATACAGTTTGGATAAACTCCGGTGGGAGTAAGGGGACTCACAAAGGATGTTTTCTTCACGATTTATTTTCCAAGTAAGGTTCGAAATATTTCTTTGAAGCATATATTTCGCAGGATTATCTATAGATAGAGCTTAGATAAGAACTGATATGGATTCAATATCAAATTCCAAAAGGGGTTAAAGAGTCCACTAACGTTTTCCACTTATTTTTCCAATTCCAGTTCAGAAATTTTCATTTTCTTTGAAACATCAATTTCTCAGAATTGGCTGTATATAGGAGCTTAGGCGATGACTGATGTTGATTTAGCATCAAGTTGCTGAGGAGGTAAAGGGATTCACTGGATTCACTGAGGATTTGTCCTTCAGGTTCTAGATATGTCATTTCCGATTTAAAAAAATATTTTGCCTTCAACATCTATTTTGTGAGCGTGGTTACAAAATAGATGTTGAAGGCAAAAAAAAAAGCTTAAACAATGACTGATATGGATTCTGCATTGAATTTAGAAGGGGTAGGGGCTTATTGACAACCTCCACTTCAAGTTCTGGATTTGTCACTTCCAGTTTTGTCACTTCCCGTTGATTGTACGAAATGTGTGCAAAAGAGTATACAAACGCTAATAGTTTAGCCAAACTTGAATTTGGCATTCCAATTTGCACCTAATGAAAGCTCGTTCATAAATTTTTTGTTTCGTGTTTCATTTATCTCAAACATCCAAAAAATAAATTATATTCAGAGGGTTTCACTTTCCTCGTGTAAAATGTATATTCTTAATGCATATGTTAGTGAAAATGTCTAAAATATTTATATTCTCACTAGCATTCCTGATTATGATAGCAATTTTCCAATGACCATATTTTTAAAAATAAATACCTTGTGTAACAGTATTATTGCAGTACGCAAGTAAAGCGCCCATTCAAAAGAAAAATCAGCAATAATTGAACACAAGTTTCCATTTTGAAAGACTGATTTGTTCCTGGTACGACCTCTGTTTGATGCTTTTTCAAGAAGAACATAAATCATCTTTTCTCCAAACTAAGCTTTTAAAACTGCAATTAAAAAAAGTTAAAGTCATTTTTAGAAACTGTCTATGAATTCTTCCAAGTATTTTGGCGCAAGATGTCAACTGTTAATGAATAATTCTAAAGAAACTAAAGGAATTGTGTTCATCTGAAATGAAATAGTTTTCAATACAGTGTTCCCAGGAAAGTTCTTAGAGACCTCAATAACTTTGTAAAGAAATGTCCACGAGTATACACATTAGCTCTATCTTTTGTAAAGTAACCCTTTCCGATCGAATAAAAGGGGTGGAAGCGCCCCTAGTGGAGAAGTTAAAGGTAACAAACGCGGCAACAAAGCGAGCTGGAAGAAAACTGTCAATTACAAAGTTGTAGAATATTATCTACTTAGTAAGAATCAACACCAGCAATGAAAAAACGAGCATATGGAAGGCAATAAATTATTGTCAAAAAATTGTATCATCATATACTGTAACATGATGACATCTGCAATTCTTGCCAAAGTACACCGCAATAATCTCCCTCGAATATTCATAATATCAAAAGAATTGCTGAATATGACAGAGATTCGCCGATGCACATGTTGTGTGAAATAAATATCTTCTATAACAGTTTTATTGTTGATTCCTTTCATTAGTAAATGATCTGAAATGTTATTATTTTTAATTTTTTTTATTTTCGTCCATCTCACTTTGCTGCCGATTTCGTTATCCTGACTTTTTAAATTCTAGAGGCGCTGCAATCCCTTTTATTCGATCGGATATGACCACCTTACTATAGATAGATCCGCAATGTTTACACTCATAGACCTTTCCTTACAAAGTTAATGGGGTGTTTGAGGACTTTACTAGGAACCATGTATACTGGTGTTCAAAATTATCTTTACATACACAAAAACACCGATTTCTCAATTTTATGGCGTGATTATATAGCATCATAACACATAAATACAAACTGAAAAATCGAAGATGAACGCATACAATAGAAAAACTAATTATGAAACAATTCGCCACCTCCATCAATGTCTGCCCAGCCTCTAAACGGCTGACGGCTCGCCACCTCAAATATTTTTTTCCAAATGATACTTTGAAGCCATAGAAATATTTTTTCAGTCGATAAACACCGAAATCGAATTCTGAATTGCAGAAGTTCACCCGGAAACATACTTCGTGCACATCGTTTGCGTCGCTTATATTTATGTATGTTAAAATAATTTTGGCAACTAGTAAACAGGATGGTCCCATAGATCTTCCTTATATACATATATATAAAACCTTATATAACCATATATATATATATATATATATATATATAACCTTAATATAACCTTATTATACCATAACCTTATTATACCATATATACCCTATATACCATATATACCATAATACCATATATACCATATATATACCATATATACCATATATATCATATATATACCATATATACCATATATACCATAATAACCTTATTATACCATATATATATATATATATATATATAAGGGAAAAAAATTTAATCTTATAGATTTCTACTGGTCAGTCTGAGCAGAGAGTCTGTCAGTCGGGGCAGAGAGTCAGAATTCGGGAAGAGTTTCAACTCATATTTGAAGAAATGTTACACATCATCGCAAATACGTATGTGCTGAAGACCCAAACCGTCCGACTCATCCGCAGGCATAGAGCATCCATTTGGGCGGCCGGTAAATACACATGTCTATACAATTTCAAGAAAATCGGCTCGGTAGAAGTGGGTCGAAAATTGACTTCGGGATTTGACCCAAACAAACAGAAAAACCAACCTAAATAAAACAGTGTAAAAAGTAAAAGGAAAACGGAGTATGTACGAAAAGTCATGCACTGCCCACATCAAAATTCTTTCTTGCGCAAAATGAACTTCTATAATGTTTGTATTCATTAAAATGCCAGTGTGAAAGAAAAATGAGCAACACTCGGGACAAGTTCAGCTTTTGAAGAGCAGCTCTCCCCTGTCTCGCACTACCTCCTCTCGATACTTACTCAGGAAGTTCATAAATCATCCTTTCTCCGGACTGATCTTTTAAAGCTGCAATTAAGAAAAGTTGAAACTATTTTAAGAAACTGCTTATGAATGTGGATTATTTGAATCATTTCAGAGAAAACTGTTAACCCTTCATAAAGAAGGCTAAGAAAATTTTTGTGTATTTTCATTCTCTGTGCTTAAAATAGTAATTCTAATTGAATTGCCTTGGTTTACGTTAACATTTTTGGGGAATTGAAACTGGATGGGAGGTAAAACTCAATTTATCTGTCTTGATAGAAGTTTGCAAAATTTAGGCACATGGCAAGTTTCTTGCTGCTATTGTAAGTAATTTTTAGCAAAGGAAGATCTAGATGGAAACTTAAACAAGAGACAAATTAATCATGGTTAACTAAATAGCACAGCAATTGGGAACTTTTTATTTACAAATAGCAACTAGAAAAGAAAAACCGTAGTCTTCGGCAAACCACAATTTCTACGTCGAAAACGAATAGTTAAATTTAAAAGAATCAGCATACCAATTACAACAACAGTTAATTACTTGATATTTGATAAGAATATATCCTTCATTCAACGCATAATAACCCTTTATTAACGTTCTCCTATAGAGTATGAAACAATCATCAACCTAACACCAACAACTTGGAGATCTAGTGCTGACCTCCGAAGAAAGCTGGTACCAAAAAGCGATATCCAGAATTTTTGCATACCTAGCAGGAGTTTGGACAACTAATTTTAAACACCATGCAAGCAGGCTCATATTTGCGCAAAAAATGCCGCTGCTCCGTGTCCTTTGGGTAGGCATATTGCACCAATTCAAACACAACACTTTAAATGATAGCACGAATATCACCATAAATCATAGTTTTCACATGGAAGCTCTTTACAATTATGTTATCCGACACAACAAGATATACATCTACAACATCATGTCACTGATCCCGACAGACTACGAACGTAAGCAAACAACATGGAATATTTTCTCCACCAAAATCACAAGCAACCTGCTCATCATATCAATACATACAGACAGCAAAGCAAGTATAGGCACTCAGAAACAGCACAGATCCAGTAATGGCAGAACACAACAGATCCGAAACGAAAACTGATCCATCAACATCCAGACAAATATTTACAAATCAAATGAATTCCAGAGCACAGAGAAATCATAGGCAACCCAGATCTTCTGTCACGCAGAGCAGCCAGCAACAAAAACTGTCTACCGTAGAAGAACCTGTAAAAGCTGATTCAACGAAAAACGACATCAACAATGGCAAGAGACTTTCATAAACATAAAAACAGAGGTGAGCCTTGCACCGGGATGACCCAAGTTCAATTCTCGGTTATGCCCAAACTCTCTTCCCGTTTACGGAATGCGGTCAAGTTTCTTAAATATGTGGGTCCGTTAGTCCTTCCGAGAGGTTGGTGATAGGAGAAGGAGGACTCGATCCTGGTGGATTCCGCCCGCACTGGGTTCCAGTTTAACTTGGGTGGTACTGTCCCGACCGTCCAAACAGATATATTATACCTTCTGGTAGGTTGGACGGTCCGGATCGAACAAACAAACACAGAAACGGATTGGATACTGCTTAACGTTATTCCACAAATATCCATAGATATGCTCATCAAAGGCAGTTACGTTCTCTAGTTCCTCACTAGATACGAAAAAGAAAGATAATTTTTACCTTTAAAGACAGAAAGAAAGAAATTGTCTATATAGGGAAAGTCATGTCCTACTCACATCAGATTTTTACCTTTTCATCTTAACCAATTTAAGCTGTGCGTTCATTATTTATTTGTTATTACGCAAAATCACGTTCTGTACTTAATCCAATCAATACTTTCCTTATAAATACAGAATGCATACAAAGAAGGTAAAACTCGTTTCCATGAAAAATATTTATAACATCAATTTTGCAACGCCCGGAAGTGGTCCGGTCTTAATTCTATTTATCCAAAGATGAAGCAATTTCTTAATGAAATCTGAGAGAACACTTTCGCTCTTTCCCCCACCCTACCACAAGGACCCTGAGGAAGGACAAAGAGGTGAGGGATGCATTATAATTTATCCACTGTCACCTCATATCACTTTAAACTCAAAAATAAATCGCTAACTCTTCTGATCATGCATTAATTAACAAATTGGAAGAATCTGTTCTCTGCTGTAATTAATGCATTGTCGAGAATAAATATCACAAAAGCAATCAGGGAATTACATTCGAATGGTTGTCGGGAAAATGTTTTGAAAGAACTAATTCTCATTGAAGAAAGTTAATATAAGTGCATTTTAAACAATCACATTGTTCTATGTTTTCGTGGAGTTTTCAATAAGACTAATGCGTTATCAGTGTTCAAAGCATTTCTTTAAATTGATATTTCGTTAATGGTATTTAAGCTGCTTAAATAATATTAGTTTTGCAAAATGATGTGTTGTTCTTAGTTTTAGAATTTTATTCATGCAGAATTCTGGGAAAAGCAGAGATGCGTTGCCAGAACGAAATTAAATAAGTTACAACATACAATGAAATAATACAGAAAGGTTCAATAAAAGTGTATATAGCTACGCTTAAAAATTGATGGAGTTACTTTACTCTAAAGAAAATCAATTTATTGCATCAATTTATTGCATCAATTTATTGTATTCATAGTATCATGTATATAAATATGTACAATACAATTTGTGAGAAAGATAAG
The DNA here is from genome assembly GCA_951213105.1 of Amaurobius ferox. Classification (NCBI taxonomy): domain Eukaryota; kingdom Metazoa; phylum Arthropoda; class Arachnida; order Araneae; family Amaurobiidae; genus Amaurobius; species Amaurobius ferox. Next base: position 63,061,510 of record OX578134.1, read on the forward strand.
AAAAACTTGAGCAACGTATAAAAGCACAAATAAAACACAATAATGCAGCATACAGATGTTTCGAGGATACGATAGGTTCCCTTCGTAAATGCAAGAGAACCAAACTCGAAGTCCATAAAGAAGAACGGGCCATTCCTCTCTATAAACAAAGGGGATCTAGCGTATTCTCGAAACAGCTGTATGCTGCATTATTGTTTTATTTGTGCTGTTATATGTTGCTCAAGTTTTTCTTATAATGTATATTACTTTCCCTACATACAAAGTATAATGTATAGACTAAAATGTATAACTTGGTCGAAAACTGGGTCGTAAACTTGATCGAAAACTGGGTCGTAAACTTTATCGAAAACTGGGTCGTAAACTTGATCGAAAACTGGGTCGTAAACTTGGTCCAAAACTTGGTCGTAAATGGGTCGAAAATTTAAATTTGAGTTTTCGGCAAAAAAAAAAGCCACGTTTCAAACATTCCGAACTCGAATCGAACAGTTTTGAGGGGATATCTGTGTGTATGTATGTATATGTGTGAATGAGATTGTAAAAACAATATTTTACGAAAGAATGGTGTGTATTGGGATTGGTACGATAATTACAAAATGGTACGATAATTGCGATCAGTGATTACTGGTAACCCTATATTTATTTAAAACGAACCCAAATGCAGGGATGATTCCAATTTTCGAAAGCTTTTTTGAAAAAAAATCTTTAAAAAACCAAGACATTTAATAATATTAAATAAACAATCATTTTGTATGTAATTTTTCATAAAATAAAAGGCGTAAACGTTAAAACGCTATATTGAACCGTTCTCTGGACATTGTACATTTTCCAAGTAAATTGATCAAAAATACTAAAGAAAATTGGAAAGTAGTAAATATCGTCAAATATGTTGTTCACTTTCCATATACAATATTACCCGAGAAAACAGCTAAAAACCTCCAGTTCAATCTCATTGATCTAGTTCATTCCATTTATAAGAGAAGATATTTTTTGTAATAGTTTTGTATTTTGATACCCAATAAAATAGCTAAATAGGTCACGGAATATTAATTAAATGTCAGTTGCATTTGGATGTTGATTTTGCACGTTAGTACGAATAAAGAATTCTGACTCATATAAAATCACCAAAACCGTCAAATTTCAATTTGATACATCACGATATATCACGAATAAGTAATTCTGACTTATATTAAATCACCAAAAATGTCAAAATTCAATTTAACCGATATTAACTGCATTCCCAATAACATTGTAGTATGGTTTTATTTATTTATTCGCACATTAGACGCTTTACGTAGGATGATTAAATAGCTGACTATTGATGGCATGGTATAATGTGTAGGGAAAGTATTATTACGAGGTCGAAAATTCAAGTGAAGAGCATGCTTCAAGCAACTATGAACTCGAATTGAACGTTTTTGAGGTGTTGGTTGTCTGTCTATGAGGGGGGAAGAATGCGATATATCACGAACGAATGGGGCGTTTCGAACGTAATTTGGTACGATTATTACAATCCGTGAATACTGAGACCCAATTGATTTTATACGCGGTTAAATGCTTGAACGTCCCCAAATTTTCGAAATGATTTTTTGAAAAAATCAAGAAAATAATCAAAACTTTCAATAATATTAAATAAATAATCATTTTGTACTTAGTTTCTTTATTCAAAAATGAATGGCACAAACTTTAGAACGCTAGATTGAAACTTGAGATATTGCATATATTGCAAATAAATGCATCTAAGAAAATACATAAAAATGGACAGTAGTAAACATTATCTAATATGTAATACTAAAAAAAAAAAAGACTTGGTGACCACCACTTGGTTACTTTTACTACTTACTTTTTTTAATATGGGACCAAATTAACGAAAATGTCGAATTGCAGACGCTAAATTTACTAAAATGGCGCCGAACTGGTAAAATTAAATTAGCATGTTTCAATACAATGGAGTATATTGCTTAACAGATGATAGCAATATTTACATTTGTCAAATTATATTTGCGTTAAATATAGGTTAATTTGGTTCTTCAAAATAATTTTACATATTGTCACCTCCTTTCTGGTAGGTCGGACGGTCTGGGCCTCAACAACAACATGTTGTCACCTAGAAATTTGTCAAATGTTAATGTACAATTCAAAGCCAATAATACTGTGCCGTGTATATTGCACATCATTATTTCGCTGTGGAAGAAGTAAAATCATTGAATAATGTAGGGGAAGTCATGTGCTGCCCATATCATTTTTTGAACAATGATTTTCGATCCAAGAAACCATTTATCAAAAAATTGCAAAGAGTCGCACACATAAACAGCATTTTTGAAATGCCATTCTAGACCATGCTGTTTAAACCTTCTTTTTTTTTTTTTTTTTTTTTTTTTTTAAATGGCCAGACACTTTGACCTTCGTCATTCGCCTTTATTACAGCGGCCAGAGTGTGAGCCATTTAGCAGTCCATTGACGTTGCCCCAGGCGCACCAGAGGGGGGCGGATCACATTGCGCCCACAACACAAACATCCATGCCTTACGTGGGGCTCGAACCCACAACGTGGCGGTCTAGCGATTGCTACGGAAACGCTTGCCTTGACCACTCGACAACCACGTCAGCTGTTTAAACCCCTAATTGTTCCCCTAAGCTGACAGATTTTATCATAGGAACGATTGGAGTGAAATGGAACGCAGACAATAAAATGACTGCAAACCACGAGGGAAAATTCCATTTGATAAAATTATCCCCCCCCCCCCCCCGCCCCGACATCCAAAATCGTTTCAAAATTCCGCGTCAAAGGACCTCATTTGCACCTCGAAACATGGTATACAACTGTTCGACAAAATCACAAAATCAAACAAAATCACATCTCAACAAAATGACAGACAATCCTCTTCTGAGACAGCTAAATGTAGACAGAGCTATAGACTTTTTATTCATAAAGGCTTTTCCCTCATCTTGATGTCTGTCTGCCTGTGGTTCCATTCATTCTCTGGGTTTCAAATTCAAAAATCCGGTTTGAATACCAAGTGTGGGTGGTGCCCTCTGTTTATGCAAGCATGCCCATAATGAATAAAGCTTGTGACTTTACACGCAATCAATACTACTTTGCAACGTTAAATGGAGCGCAAATCGAGATAAATAAGCATACATTATTTTCAGATATCAACTGGATTTTCTTCATCAGTCTGGATCTGAACGCTCAAATATGAGCAAGACTGACGACCAAACTGACACTTTACTCTAATCTATGGCTAATCATTATTGGATGACCAATCACCGGTTTGATTTTTCTTCTGCCTCCTTTATTAAAAAGTGTTCTTTAGTTTTCGATTTGGATTTTATTTAATCTTTTCATATTAATAAAAACTCATGTAATCTAGTTAATGATTTGTCAGTGACTCTATATTTCTCCGAGGTACTGCGTAAACACGTCTAATATTTTTTTATTATTAGGTCATATACTCTGCCTTTTAATTTTTACTTTTTTGCATCTCCTGTTCATATTCCTTGTTTTTTCTATTTTTCTAATTTCATTTTCTTTTCGTACCACTAGGTAGCGTTACTATAGATTTTTTTACCATTTAAGTACAGTGTCTAGAAGTACTGTAATTCAAGTTTGCTTTGCGCTCTTTTGGGCGTTAAGTCCAAACTTTTTGCGCTAAAGAAGGAAATACAGTCGATTTCTGAAACGTGTTTGTATCTCGATTTAAGCTGCATTTTACGTTGTAAACAAGTTCATTATGCCCGCAGTGGTTCGAATTTTTGTTTTATGAAACTGTATCTTCCGGTCGAATTAACTGATTCGTGTATAAAAGGAACAAAAATGAGTCCCAATAATTCAATCCTATATTCAATAGTAAAAGAGATTCATTTAAAAATGTAATTAATCCTTTTATCCAAAATCGTCTGCTCAAGCATTTCTGTTAAAAAATAAACCAACGAAAAGGAAATTTGATATCGATTAAAGCTTAAGAGGAGAAATTTAGTACGATAGAGTTTGAAAATAGTTGCACAATAAGTCAGCTAAATTTCAGCTTTTGATGGAATTGCCCGCGCTCATATTACGCTGTATTTAGCTGATAAGGCTTACAATTGCTGAGAAAGATTAGATCCAAGGAAGAATACGTTATTGTATTATCTCTATTGAAAGGTAATCAATGTTCACGATTCAGGTAAGAATGTAAACTATAATATGTTTATAAGTTATTACATTGCTGTAAAGTAATAAGCATATGCTTAATACAAGTATTGTGGTGAGAACTAACCCACAAAGACCATGTATGTCCAGTAGGAATTAGAAAGTGGAGTAAGACTTATTCTATGCGGGAGCTGAAAACGCGACTATTTCTCTAGCCTCAGTCGAACAAGTCAATGTCATGGATAAATAAAGGAGGTTATTAATGCGAAACTGTTATTTTATTTACTTTTTATAACAATGAAAAATGTTCTATAGTTCTAACATTAAGTTCAAATGAATTGATCACAGAATACATTTTCAAAACAACGAATAATTAAACAAAGTTTTATATTCTCTTATGCACGTTATATCATGGATAGAGTATATAAAACTAACCTGCTCAAAGCACAGTAGCTATTAAAAGGTCGTACTACTGAAACCACTATTTGGTGCGTGTATACCAGTGCACTGTAAAACATTTGCAAGCATGTTACTGACAGTTTCAGGGGAATCATCCGTCCGTAATGTATATGTTATGGTAATATATATATATATATATATATATATATATATATGTATGTATAAATACAAAAATAACGATTCGACAGACGATAATTAGCTGAATTTTTCAGAAATGAAGCTGGGATTGTCATGAACGTCTGTAATTGTGGCTTTTCTTATCAGTTAGCCGAAATTATCAACAAAGCAGCTGAGAAAAAAAATGAACAAAGGTTGCAGAATGCTTTTCTGTGTGATTTTCAGCATTCTATGAACCAAGGGCCACATTTGGGTCAGTTGGAGGCTAGCGGATCGCACATTCTAATATGCAAAGCATCTGCACGCATGTGCACAAGCCATGTACTCATACGCGTACATGTACGCAAGCAACATCCCCTTAATCAAACTTGACCGTTACAAAAATGAATCAAGCAATGCAGCAATCCCATACGCTTTCCTTGTGAAATTAACAGGACGGTTTTAATTTTTACAAATAATATGAAATAAAAAGGTTAATATATGAAAAATGACAACAAACAATAGTAGCGTAAAAAAACCAAAATCGGTTTACTTTTGTCTGCTATCTAGCGAATGCTTTCGAGGTTAGGTGCTGCCAGCCTTATACGGAGATCAAGCAAATCTGCAGGCATCTATGTTTTCATATAAGCTTTTAAAATAGTATATATATCTACCATAAATAATTTCATAGAATATTCTACAAAATTTAAAATTTCGCTTAAATTTTGTGTTTGATGGCTGGAAAAATGGCGAATAAAATTAAACCCCAATAAATGTCATTGGATTTATTTCTCTAGAAAACGTAAACCTCCGCCGCCTCTGTACATAAACAACCATGCCCTAAAAGCGGAAAAATCTACTAAATACCTAGGTGTAACGATAGATTCCCACCTAACCTGGAAACAGCACGTAACGAACTTAATCAAAAAAGCGTATATGGCCACAGGAGCCTTATACCCAATGATAGGAAACGGAAATCTAAGTTATCAAAATAAACTCCTAATTTATAAATCGGTCATCCGCCCGGGAATGCTGTATGCAGTACCCGTATGGGGATATGCCTGTAAAACTACTATAGACTTACTAGAGACAAAACAAAACAAAACCCTAAGGATTATAAGGAAAGCTCCTAGATACTTAAGAAACTCGGTAATTAGGAAAGACTTCAAAATAAAAACTGTTAGAGCCCAAATTAAAAAGCTAGCGCTTAAATTCTATAAAAATCTGCCATCTGTTCCAAATGAACTACTATTCAATCTGCATGACTATGATCATCGCAAAGCCAAATCACGTAAGAGACCCCGCGCGGTACTTAATATTGAAAATTGGAATTAGGTAAGTCCCAACTTAAATAGTTGATATTAAATTAAAACTCGATCAATGTTTTTTAAAAAAATGTTCTTAAACCTTAAACTGCCAAATTGATAGGAAATCCTTAGAACTGCATCAACTCCCCTGAAAACACCTGAAGGCCCAGGCCACTCGACTGGCCCTAAGGCTTGCAGCAGTTTTATGAGTGGCCGGGAGAGAGATCAGCCTAAGCCGACCTCTACGACAGGGTCACAGCTCCGACATCTTTTATTAAAAACTAATAATTATACATTGGAGAGATATTGTTGTAAAAGCAGTTTACAGGCAGTTTTACAAGCACATTGCGATGAAGATGAACAGGAAAAGCTGAATGGCAGATATAAGTGAAAATATATACATATATACATGGAATAAAATACTGCGTCAGGATGTATAAACAGAGAATATTGTACAAAATATACACCTGGAACAGCCGAAAAGTCATTGACCGAGGGAGGAAATAGGTAATGGGCACAAACTTGTCACTCAGCTTGATCAGAAATTTCACTCGCGATGAGAACACAATTTTTTAGCATATTTGTCAAGATCTTATTTTTCCTAACACCCGAGAACCAAGTCGCGCGGAGGTGGTCGGGGGGGCGAGTTAAATGAAATTTTGAGGTAAATGGGCAGGAGAAGACGTAATGATCAGCATCCCCGTAAGAGTTACAGGGGCAGTTAGGAGATTTTTTGCGTTTGAAATAGTATAGGTAGTCTAAAAAGGGGCCGTGACCCGTTAAAAAGTATATAAGATATTTATTATAAATTTGCAAGTTGGGATTAACTTTAGGGAGGTAATTTAAAATCCTGGCGGGGTCATGGGTACGGGGAGAGATATAATTATTAAGGAAAGTTTGCCAGTTATTTAAGAGGAAGGATTTACAGTGGTTAATTAGGTAAGAGTAAGGGAAAGGAATTAGAAGAGGGGTGCCAGAAACGGTTGCCTGTTTGGCCTGCGACTTCGTTACCTTGGATGTTAGCGTGGGCTTTGACCCAAGAGAGGTTGATTAGCGGTTTTGAAGCGAGGGCTGAGGATTTAATTTTGGATAGGAGTTTAGTTTTATTATTGGGAGATTTTAAGGCCGAAATAGATGATAGGCTGTCCGAAAAAATATTGACTTTGGATTTGTTTTTAGCAGCCCAGAGAATGGCTTGATTGATGGCTTCAAGTTCTGCTTGAAAAACTGTGTTCCCCGTTCTCAGTTTGTAAGTGAATGACTCAATGAGCCGTTCACGCTCGAAGACGCAAACGGAGAGACCGACATTCTCGTCAAGTTTGGAGCCGTCAGTATAAATGTTTATGTGCGAGAACGAAGAGGGGTATGAGGAGGGAAGGTTAATAATCCGAAGGGGAGGAGGCATGGCGGAACTTGCGCAAAGCGTGTCAAACTGGTCAGCAGAAGGGAGGGAGGGATCTGGGAAGAAATTTATTTTTTGTTTCCAAAATTGGTATTTGTTGAAAAGGGTTTTGATAACTAGATGAATTGGTGGGATGCCAGTAAGTGAGTAAAGAGAGACGTTTGAAGTTGTCCGGTAGCCCGCAGAGATTTTGAGTAGAAAGATTCTCTGGAGTGAAAGAAGTTTTGAGATTTGGACCTGAGTTAGATTTTTGCCCCAGACCCCCGAACCGTAGACAATGATCTTTTCTATGACCACAAGGTACCAAATTTTAAGTAGGGATTTATTGACTCCCCAGTTGTTACCTGCGATTTGTGCAAAGGTTGAGGACAACTTAAAACATTTCTCTTTGAGGTAAAAAATATGAGGGCTCCAATTTAATTTATCATCGATGATGATGCCTAGGTATTTTAAATTTTTTGCGATTTTGATTCGTTTATTATTAATTTTTATGGTGGGATTGCGAGCGCGTTTAGTTTTAGATTTGTTTATGACGATGCAACTTGTTTTATCGTGGGAGATCGAAAGTTTAAGAGAATTTAGTGATTCGAAAAGGAGGGCGAGAATTTGATTGGTATTTTGTGCAGTTTTATCGATGTCATTGCCAGAAGTGACCACGGCCAGATCGTCTGCGAAGGCCTGCAGGTAGAAAAGTTCATTGTTAAGTTTTAGAATACTGTTGAAATAGATGCTCCACAGGACCGGAGAGATAACCGAACCCTGGGGAGCGCCCATGGAGATTGATTTGGAGATGGATATATTGTTACCGGTAAAATAAACCGAACGGGCCGAAAGGTAGGAGAAGATAAAGGAACGGAAGGGAAGGGGAAGACCGATATTTTCAAGAACGGAGGGAAGGATGTTCCAATTTAGATTATCGAAGGCCCCGCATATGTCCACCGTGGTAAGGGTGACGTGCTGACCAGACGAACGAAGAGATTCGATGCGAGTGACAAGTCTGTGCGCAGCGTCCTCACAGCTGTGTAGCTCCCGAAATCCGAATTGAAGGGGATGGAGAGCATCTTCGGTGTTCAACCAAAAATTAAGTTTAATTGTGAAAAGTTTTTCGATGATTTTGCCAAACGTGGGGAGAAGACTAATTGGGCGATAGGAGTTACAGAGGGCTGGGTCTTTACCAGGTTTGCTGATGAAGAGGATTTTTGAGTTTTTTAAAGGGGTGGGGAAGTGACATAGTTTGAAGATTTTGTTGGTAATTTTGAAGATAAGGGAAGGGAAAGATTTAAAAACGTTTTTCCATAAGTTATAGTCCAGATTATCCATGCCTGGTGCTTTGCCATTAGGGAGGTGGTTGAACACAAGAAGAAGCTCCTCATCCGAGACAGGCCCCAGCCCGTCGGGAGAGATATTTAGCAGCGGGAAAGAAGTATAGTCATTGTCGTCGTGGAAGCAGTGGTCCAACAAGCGTTTCACCTTTTCATGGTAATTCAGATTGATGTTATCGTTGAATTGGAGTTGGATGTTATTAAATTTTTTGTTCTTTTGGAAGGTGTATTTGAAGATAGAGCCGAATTTAGAGGAGCAGTTAGAGCAATAACTTTTCCAAGATTTGGTCTTAGCTTTATTAATCATTATTTTATATTTTGCTCTATTGAGCTTATATTTGATTCGAGCTTCAGCTATAGTTTCAGGGGACGCTGAGGCCCTCTCGAACGATTTGACTCTTTTATATAGGGCGTTAACGAAGTTGCGGAATTTTGCCAATTGAGGGTTCCACCACCTGAAGTTAAAGTTTTTCGTTGACTTCTTTTTTCTTATGAATTTGTAGGCACATTCCTGGGTTTTATTAATGAAAAGTTCAATAAAAGAATCTAGGGAGGATGAATCGTTAATGGAGTTGATTGCAGATGTGAAATTTGGAATAAGGGATTTAAAATTGAAGAGAAATTTCCCTAAACTGTAGTTTGTTTTAAGAAAGAATGTGTTATCAAAGGAAGTATCTAAATTGAGGGAAAAGGATATATATTTGTGGTCACTTAGAGTGTCGTCCGAGAGGACCTCACAGTTTTGGATTTTATCAAAGAGGCCGAAAGAAACGAGGGTTAAGTCGGGGAAGCCTTTGCCAGAGTGTGAAACGAATGTGGGACCACGCTTGGGATCATTTACAACAATGAGGTTGTTTTCGAGGCAGAAGTCTATCATACAGTACCCCCGACGGTCAATGAAGCCATAGCCCCACATCTGAGCCCTGGAGTTAAAGTCACCGAGAACTATGTAGTCAGATGAGAGAAGTTGTAGTTCTGAGAATTCTGAAAGTTGGGCTGCAATGTCGTCGCGAGGCGGGAAGTACGTTGAAGCCAGATTTAAAGATATACCCCCAGGGAGCACCAATTCGATCAGAACAAAGGATTCGGATTGAAATTTGAGATGAGCCGTGAGGGCGGTGTTGAGTATAACAATTGTAGCTTTTTGGGATTTGGAGTGGAATTGTTGAAGTCCAAAAGGGGGGCAGAGAATATTATTTTTAAGGCGGTAGGGTTCCTGAATACAGGCAATGTCATATTTTTGGTCCAAAGCAAATTGGAAGAGGTTATTGTGGGCTGGTAAGGAGTGGTTTACATTAACCTGGATGACTTTCAGAACCATTGCAGAGAGAGTAAGTCCAGGGCACAGAGAAGGGCAAACACAATATTAAGACAATTGAATAAACAGAGAACAGACGGTGCACAGTAAGATATTGGGTAATAGCAAAATATACAGGGTAAAGAGTCAGCGGGAATGGGTTGTTGAGCAATAACATCATCATTGTTCATTCTGCAGTTCCTTGATCTTTGCAATTGCACGCTTATAAGAATTGCAAGAAGCATGGTCGCGTGCACTATGAGTAAAGTTCCAATTAAGGGATTTGTCGGCGTGAATGGCAGTGCAGCAATTAACGCATTTGGGCAATAAAGCTTTGCAGTCTCTGTGGGTGTGGTCACTGTCGGTGCAGCGGCTACAGTTTCCAGACGGGTAAGCACAGTAATTTGCCGTATGCCCATAATCTTGGCACTTGTAGCAGATCTTGAGGCTTATGTACCTTTTGATCTGGTAGTGCGAAAAGTTGTGGAACAGTTTTTTGGCGTCCAGCAACTGTTTGGCTGTGGCAGCGTTCAGCAGGATGACCCAGTTGAGGTTTCCCCTCCGGTTCGCAAAGTTGCGGGCGATGCTTATTTCGTCAGGTTTAATGGTGGGGAAGTTGTTGGTGATGAGCAACTTCACGTCGTCCTCCTGGAAGGCGGGAGGAACGTTGAAGAGAATGAGAAATTGCTTCCGAGGGGGTTCCTTCTGGATTGTGAACTTTTCGCTGATAGCAGAGTTAGTGAACAGTGGAAGCAGGTTTTCGTTTTTCTCATTGAGGCAGGTTAATTTTAGGGTTCCATTGGGTAGAGCTGAAATGTTTTTGAGATTAACTTCCTTCGGACATGGAAAGGAGATGAGATCTTGTTTTAGCTGGAAGTTGTTTTTCGTTCTGTCCTTACCCTGGAGGAGAATGCTGGAGTAGCTAGGCTTAGATGTGGTGGGGGAAGAAGCAGCAGCTTGTGTCTGAGGAAGGAGAGGAGGAAGCGTTATTGCCAGCTGGTCTTTAACAGTCTTGTTGATCAGTTCAGGGAGACTGTCGCTTAGACATTTTGTAAAAGATTCCAGATTGCCGGATATAGAGTTTTTTAAATTGGAAAGTTCCTCGTTCATTGTGGTTTTGAGTTCGTCTAAGGAGGCATCCGAGGCTGGCAGCACGGGCGGAGAGGCGACTTTAGCATGGCAAACGAAGTTAGATGTAGCGTCTTTGATTTCTGAGAACTTTTGTTCGAGGTATGCTTTCTGGGTAACGTTAGGTTTCATGTGTCGATTTATGTAGTTATGGATCAGGCCTATCCGCCTTTGTAGTGATAATATGAACTCGGTGCAGTGTTCGTTCTCCTCGAGGGTTTCGACGCGAAAGGTGGAAATGTAATTATTCTCAGAGCCAGCTGTAGAGTGAACAGGGGAGGAGACAGGAGACATTCTGTTAAATGGAGCAGAGGTGCTAGCAGGAATCGGGCTGAAGTTGCCAGCGGTGTCGAAAAAGGTGTCTTGAGAAATGGAACCGGAGGGCAAACCGTAGGCAGCTCTAGAGCGTGCAGATCTGTTGGCGGTGGCGTTAGAGTATGTAGGTCGGAGAGAAGCTGTAATTTTACTGTCTTTTATGTCGATGAGTTTTAGCTGAGGTTGGCAAATGGCAGAGGGGCTAGAGTCACCAGAAGGAATCACACCAGAAGCTTCAGAAGAAGGAGAGGGGGAAAGAACAGACAGACGGGAAGGGGAGGGGGGAGGGGGGGAAATTTGAGTCTGACAGAGTTACAATATCTTTTGCAGACATAATTAAAAGGACAGAAGATATATAGAAAATCACATATAAACACTTTAAAAACACATAAAATATACCATATTACACGAAAAAAGGGGGGGGAGCCTGACAAAATTACAGCGCCAAAATAAGACATAAAAGAAGGACAGTAAAAAGATAGTAAAACAAAATAGAACACCAATAGGATACAAATAATATAAGTAATAAACAAGGCAAAACACTAAAGACACAAGAAAGGGCAAAAAGAAAAAAAAAAGAAAAAAAAAAGAACAGCCAAAGCAAGGCAACGCACAAGTGCAGGCGCTTTAAAAAAACCGGTAATCGCAGAGCACTGCGAAACAAAAACACGGGAAGGCACGAGCGGGGAGGGAGAGGGGAGAAGTCCAAAATAAAAAGAGGGGTGGCTCGCACGTCCGAGGAGAGGAAAACAGAAAACAAGCATTATAAAAACGAGTAATACACAGATAAAGGCTGCTCCAGGACAAAAATTAAATATCATTTAGTAATGAGTACACAATAAAGCAGTATATATCACAAAAAAAGAATCAAAATCAGCAAGGATTAGACTAATTCACAGACGAACAAAACGGCCAAATTGGACACTTTTGCAGGACATTTCCCATTAAAATGGCGATACAATGCAGCGTGGCATGATAATACATAATTATAAGAAACATAAAAGTCGATATCTCACCAGCCGAAGGTCGCAGGACGAAAATACAGATACCAATGTGAAGCTAAAGAAACGGTGCATACAACAACACAAAACACAAATATGAACATAGAGTAATCACGCGCCCATTGCGCAAGAAACAGGAGCATAAAAAAGAACGACCGAACATCAACCGACCACCTCTTTCCACACCTGCATCAACTCCCCAAAATTACTCAAACTCTAAATGTGCAACAAACTGCCACACTAGGAGCTAAGTCAAATAATAAAAACAGTAAATCAAAAACCTCGAACCTCCAACTATGGGCAAATGAAATAATGTCACAGTATGAAGATAAGAACCACACCTAGAGATTGGAGATTAAAGGCGCTTCGGGCCTGGTGCTCTTTTCTGGACGAAACCCAAGTGATTGAATTTTGTGTTTCGTTTCCTGCTCGGAGCTCAGACTTCGAAGTGTGAGGTTGTGATTTCGAGAAGCTGCTGCTTTTATCTTGTGGTGACTTTCTTGCTTACGCTTGGGCGTGTTATATCTTGTTACGATAGAGCACGTCGGGCTAAGTAATCTTCAACTTTATTGTATGCGGCTTTTCGCCATTTCGTGCTTTCGACTTTGGATTAACACGTGTGTTTTTCCCACGTGGTTCTGTTTTTTGTGCCTTGGATTGACCCTGCTGGACTATGGAGCTGGACAGAGAAGTTTTGGAAGTAACGAGGGATGTTGCAAGGGAACTGGATGGTGATGATGCTCGGCCTCTCAGGGATGCCATGAACTCTTATTTTGACTCCCTGCCGGACGATGGACTTTCTCGCACGTGGACCCAGGAAGTGAGGGAAACAGTGAACTTCTGTGGATTACTGATCTACACGCTGACTCTGCATATCGGGGATATGCTCAAGAACGGACTCATCACCCAGGACAAGGACCAAGTCTCCCGGATTTTGGGTATGTTCAATTTTGTGAATTCTTTTATGTTAGGCTGTGACATGACTAAATTTAAGAGTAGTGATATGTATTTAATTTTTAATTCATTTGAGGATAGTAATTTAAGATTAAACAACACTGAAATTAAATCTAAACTGTTAGAGATAGGACTAATTAAAGAGATCAAACTTGTTGATAAAACTGAAACGGTTGAAAATCCAAGTAAAAGGGCTAGGACAGAGGAGTTTCCCACTAAGGGAACTCCTACTAAAATCCAGACTGGAGAATCTGACTTAAAACCTAGTGACCATGATAACATGGATTGTAATGATGTAACTGTTAAGATGTAAAAGACAAAAGTGTAAATGCAAATTCTAATGAAGTAAATAAGCCTATGACTTATGCTGAAATTGTCGCGCAACCTGTAGTGTTAAAAAGTGCACCAAAACCAAAAACGGTTGTAAATAGTGGTAGTGATAAAAGTATGGAAGTAGAGAAAAAAGACCCAAAAGCGGAATGTTTTTTCATTAAGTTTAGAGATAACTACCAGGCTCTCTTAAAAAAGTTACATGAGATCACAGGCAACAAAGTATCTGGCAAACTCTCAGGAGATATGCTTAAATTGATACCTAATGACGCTGACTCCTATAGGGTTGTTCAGCGCCATTTGACTAGTGAAAAAATCCCCTTCCACAGCTTAAACTTGAAAACAGAAAGGCCCAAAAAGGTAGTTTTGAAGGGGCTACCAGCAAACTATAACATTGAGGAAATAAAACTTACTCTAACATCCATGGGATTAGATGTAGTCCGGGTTTCTCAACTGAGAAACACTAAAACGAGATTCCCCCTACCGATCTTCTTACTCAGCCTTAGGCCCACGGAAGACTGGCAGAGGATTTACAGACTGACAAGGTTAGGATACTTGGCTGTGAAGGTAGAGGCCTTCAGAGCACGGGGCTTCAAAATTTGCTACCGGTGCCAGCAGTTCAACCACTCCTCTGAGAACTGCAGTATGCCACCAAAGTGCCTGAAGTGTGCTGAAGAACACTTCACACGGGACTGCCAGAGACCCAGGACAGAGAAGGCAACCTGTGCAAATTGTAATGGAGACCACCCGGCGAACTTCAGGCAATGCCCGAAGAACCCCTGGAACAGAGGAAAGGCACCGGGGTATGCCCCCCTCCCCCAAAAAATCAGATACCCCCTTGGAGGCAAAAGGCCCTCGGACTAAACCCCCAGGCACCCCCTCAGGACTCCTCGCACATAGTGCCACAGGAAAAAAGACACCAACCTTCAGCACCTACCAGATCGGTGCAAGAGCAGGCCCCCAAATCATCGACGTCCAGAGAATTGACCCTGGAGGAAGTAAGAGCAGCTACAGCTGCCATTAAAAAGAGATCGGAAATAGAAAAAGCCAGACAGGCAAAGGATAGGCTTGACAGGAAGGTTGAGGATTGGAAACAAAATAAACGAGTCAGGGGTGAAGAGATCGCGCAAACCCAGCTGTTAGTTAAAACGGGTGAAAAAAAGCAAAAAACTATCGAGTTCCAAAAGGACACTCACAAAAAAGTGCAAACCGCGGTTGAGGCTGAGGAAATGGAAGCTGAGACTGAACCGACTGATACATCTGATGCTGAAAAGATGGAGGATATCCTCAACCTCCTTAGAGGATTTATTAGCATGTTCAATCTAGACGACATAAAACACCTGTTGATGCAGTTCGCAGAGATAGTACAAAAAAAGAGCGATCCTATGGTAATGGTCTTTGAGGCCCTTAAAATAATCGCGGACTTTAAAAATAACAGTGAGAATCAAAACCGTCATGGCTAGGTCCCAAAAAGAATCCTTAAAAATAATATTTTGGAATGCGAACGGCATATCTCCAAGAATAAATGAACTTAGGAACTATGTAAATGAAAATGACGTAGACGCCTTATTAATTCAGGAAACTAAAGTTAGAGAAAGTAAAAAACTAAACATAGCCAACTACATATGCTATCATAATCTTAGCTCAAATACTAATGCTAGAACGCCCCATGGAGGAACAGCAGTATACATTAAAAGAAATATTCCCCACGAGGAACTAAACAACATAAATCTTCAAGGTATAGAAAATACTAGTATAAAAATTAAAATTAATAATACTAGCCCGTTTATCCTAACCTCAACATATGTCAAAAATATGAGTAGAGTAGACGTAGCTGCGCAACTGGAACTGCTTTTCGCGCGATATCCAAACACGATACTCGCAGGCGACTTCAACGCGCACCACCGAGCGTGGGGCTGTAGGAGAGCCAATTCACGCGGTACACAGATACACAGACTGCTGAACACGACAAACACTAACATTATTGTACCGTCGACACCAACCTGCTTCTCAGGCGCCAACGGCTCATTTATAGACTTTGCCCTAACGCGAAACATAGATTACGCTCACACTATTAGTACCCTGGATGAATTCGACTCGGATCATCTGCCGGTACTGGTGACATTCGACCTGAACACACCTCTTCAGCATCTTTGGGACAAGAGAGGGTCAACTGGGAAGTATTCAAAAGAGCACTCTTCGAGCCGCACTTAGCAGTACCTAACATAATGAGCCCGGCGGATATTGACTCTGCCACGCACACACTCACAACAGAAATCAAGAGAGCAATTGCCTCTGCCACAACACATCGTGAGTCTCCAAAAATGCCCACACTTTCCCACCATGTCAAACAATTAGTCAGGCAAAGAAATAGAATACGTAAAACATGGCAGGCTAATAGAGACACTACCCTCAAAAGGGAGCTTAACAGACTCACGTGCAAAGTCAGGGAAAAAATTGTCGCAGAAAAGCAGCAACAGTATAAAGAACTAATCGAATCCCTTAGCCCAGAAGACGTATCGCTCTGGCAATTCGCAAGAAGACTCAGAAAACCTCAAATTAAGCTCCCGCCACTAATAGATGGTGCTAAAATCGCGTACTCAGACGAGGAAAAAGCCGAGGCGCTCGCAAGCCATTATGAAAAACAATTCCAACCAAACCACGATCTAATGTGTCAGGACACCCTAAGAATGGTTAGTCAAACTTTAAATAACTTCAGGAATTCCCCGGTAACGACTGAGATTGACCCAGCCACCCCGCAGGAGATAGTAGAAATTATTCAAAATCTTAAAAACCGTAAAAGCCCAGGGCACGACAAAATCAGAAATATTGCGGTTAAAAACCTACCCTTAAACGTAATATGTTGCTTGACTATCTTAATAAATAAAATATTAAAACTAAACTATTTCCCCAATGAATGGAAGGAAGCGATAATTATAACAATCCATAAGCCTGGTGAGGATGCCACAATTCCAGCCAACTACAGACCAATTAGCTTGCTACCGACACTTAGTAAAATTACTGAGAAAATTATTCTTAAGAGACTGAACACGCACCTTAGTGAGAATGACATTATCATTCCGG
This sequence comes from Amaurobius ferox, assembly GCA_951213105.1. Taxonomy (NCBI): domain Eukaryota; kingdom Metazoa; phylum Arthropoda; class Arachnida; order Araneae; family Amaurobiidae; genus Amaurobius; species Amaurobius ferox. The sequence goes on from OX578134.1 coordinate 63,078,333, forward strand.
AGCAGTTTGGATTTCGGCCAAAGCACTCCACCACTCATCAATTGCTGAGAGTGGTAGAGTACATATCTTCTGGTCTCAATAACAAGACACCCACAGCTGCGATTTTTCTGGACATACAAAAAGCCTTTGATAAAGTATGGCACTGTGGATTAGCGTACAAATTGATCACTTTAAAAGTCCCTGACGCACTTGTCAAACTTTTAATCTCATGCTTAAATAACAGACACTTTCAAGTCAGAGTAGGAGGTAACTTATCTACACCCAAGCTCATTAAAAGTAGTGTACCGCAAGGTTCTACCCTGGGCCCGACACTCTTTAACACACACCTGAACGACATCCCTAGGTCTCCAAACACAGAGCTGGCACTCTATGCAGACGACAGTGCGATACTTGCAAAACACCCCTATGTCTCAGTAATGCACAGACAGCTACAACAACACTTAGACACACTCCAAATTTGGCTGGAAAAATGGCGAATAAAATTAAACCCCAATAAATGTCATTGGATTTATTTCTCTAGAAAGCGTAAACCTCCGCAGCCTCTGTACATAAACAACCATGCCCTAAAAGCGGAAAAATCTACTAAATACCTAGGTGTAACGATAGATTCCCACCTAACCTGGAAACAGCACGTAACGAACTTAATCAAAAAAGCGTATATGGCCACAGGAGCCTTATACCCAATGATAGGAAACGGAAATCTAAGTTATCAAAATAAACTCCTAATTTATAAATCGGTCATCCGCCCGGGAATGCTGTATGCAGTACCCGTATGGGGATATGCCTGTAAAACTACTATAGACTTACTAGAGACAAAACAAAACAAAACCCTAAGGATTATAAGGAAAGCTCCTAGATACTTAAGAAACTCGGTAATTAGGAAAGACTTCAAAATAAAAACTGTTAGAGCCCAAATTAAAAAGCTAGCGCTTAAATTTTACAAAAATTTGCCATCCGTTCCAAATGAACTGTTATTTAATCTGCATGACTATGATCATCGCAAGGCCAAATCTCGTAAGAGACCCCGCGCTGTTCTAAACATCGATAATCGGAATTAAAAGATCCCACCTCAAACATCTGATTTTTAAATAAAACTCGCGACTATTATTTTATAAAAAAAAAAATATTCTAAACTCTAAACTGCCAAAACGCTAGGTAACCCTTAGATCTGCATCAACCTCCCAAACTGCTTAAACTCTAAATGTGCAACAAACTGTCACACTAGAAGCTAGGACAAATAATAAAAAGTAGTAAATAAAAACCTCGAACCTCCAATTAGGGTCACTGAATTAATGTCACAGTTTGACGATAAGAACCACATATTGAAACTGGAGATTAAAGGCGCTTCGCGCCTGGTGCTCTGTCTGGTACGACACTACGACACTACGAAGAATTTTGTGTTTATCTGTGAAGCTTGAAATCCAGCTAGTGAGATGCTCTAAATGACAAAGGCTCACAAGAAATTAAGATGGTTGTACTTCAGAGTGCAGGCAGAGACAAAATTCCCTGTACCTAGTTCCAAATCGTATGCGTCCCTACAAATATCAATATGCTTTAATAATCCAGCATGTACCAAATTAATGATTGGGGCATAATCGGGGTGCAAAATTAAATCACCAATGCTGAAGTTTATCCTCATTGATAATAATTACACCCATATTATATGAACAGATCACGTGACCCACTTCAAAATAAATGGCATCCATCTTGTGTCAAAGTTGTAATTTTTAAAGTTCTTTTTAATTTACATTTAGTGTTGTATGCGTCCTAAAACCGCTTTATTTTTGCTTAAATTCCGTGCAAGTACATACTGAAACAACGCAATTAGAATATACGAGTATTTGAGCTTAAATGATCATCAAATTTTGATTATTTCTACAACGAAACCTAATTTTCACTTATCGAGAATGTAAACACATAAAGATGTAGGATGAGTTGTATAAGAATTGCTGAATTTCTTTAACACAAAATTATTTAGCTCTGGATTCTGCAATATAGCTGATATGAATGAAACATTCATTGGTTGTACATAGGGAACAGACGATTTTATAGCAAACTTTTTCGATGAAGTTTTAAGCATAGAGTTAAATTATATTTGCCTCCGTGATTTTAAGTTTTGAAGTAAAATAAATTATTGTAGTATTGTGATGAATGAAAAGTATGGAATAAAAGTGTATGAATGAAATATTTACAGTTTTTACATAGAGAGTCAGGCGATTTATACTTCAATGACGTCATTTGAATAAAGTTCATTTTTTTCGATGAAGTTTTAAGTTTTCAAATGTAATAAATTATTGTACTATTGTGATAATTTAAAAATATTTCCGCTGAATGTATCGCATTTTAGAGATGTTTAAATAAAATTGCATTGCAGTTGGAAAGCGTTCCATAATTAATGCTTTATGCATGATTGATCTTTCTTATCTTATTCATTAAATCGGAAAAAAAATTAATAAAAATCATCTGCCATATAGGCACATTTGTTTAATTACGTTGCTGAGTAACATTATGTAATTTTCTTCAAATAAATTGGCGGACTAATATAGTTTGCATAATGCTATTTCTATTTCTATGGAAGATTTGTTGGGGGCGTTTTTCACACTTTCCAACATAGTTGAAAAGTGTTTATGACTTTATTCATTCTGTCTGTCTGTCCGTTCGGACGATAACTGCCATAAAAATGACTTTATCAAAATGAAATTTTAGTATGTTGTTGGGACATATGGAAATGTAAATAAATGTCTGTGGGACATATGGAAATGTAAATAAATAATAACACCCAATTAGTTTTGGATTTAACCTAAGTAAAATAAATTAAATACATTGTATCTTATGGGACATAACTTTTTCAAACATTTTTAAAGCAAAGTTAAAATTCACAAATTGCTTCAAAAATTTTAAGAAATATTCAAATTATCCAATAAAGTATATAAAAAATTTTCAGCAAAATATGTTCGGAAGTTTTTTAAATAAAAATTAAAATAATTACACTCACATTATATGAAGAGATCACGTGAACCACTTCAAAATAAAATATGGCATCCATCTTTTTTCCCTGTGTAAAAATCGTAACTTTTAAAGCTATTTTAAGTTTATATTTGGCATTGATCTGTCCTAAAACCGATTTATTTTTGCGTATTTTCTGTGAATCTGTATTTTGTTCATCTATATTCTGTGCCAAAGCAATTACAATATTTTTATTTTAAATGATCATCAAACTTTGATTATTTCTACAACGAAGCCTAATTTTAATGGATGCAGACTGTAACCAAGTAATTGTAAGATGAGTTGTATAAGAATTGCTGAATTTTTTACACCCAAAATTATTTAACTCTTGAGTCCAGTGTAAAAGTATATGAATGAAATATTCACTGCTTACATAGAGAGCCAGACGATTTATATTTCGATGACGTTATTTGAATAAAAGTTCGTGGGTTTTTTTTAATAAAGTTCATTTGATTAAAGCTCATTTTATTCTTTTAAGTTTTCAAATACAATAAATTATTGTACTACTGTGATAATTTAAAATTTACTGGGTGGCCATAAAATAACGTCAGGTGTTCAGAGCCCTCTAGCGAGTAATGTATTGGACGAAACGTAACAAAAATCAGTGGGCGTACACAGTGGAACATGCGGTTTCGATATCTAAGAAAGAAAAATTAGTTCCAAAAGTCGCCTCCAGAGGAAGTTCTGGTGCTGCAAAAGTGTAGAAGTGTGAATAATGAATGCGTAAATGCCAAATGAGACAGTACGCATCAATTTTGTTAACAATACATGACAACGTTTATTATTAATTATAAATTAGGTTCAGTATGATCACAATTGTGATGTTCGAAGAACTGCATGCTTTGCACGACATTTTTCACCAGTAATTTCAAATCGTTGAATCATGTTTCGTAAGTTGGTTAAGCTCATTGGTTCTCGTCGTAACTTGTACAACCGCAGAAATTCACGAAGGGCAGCATTGACATTCTCGTTCCGCTTATAATACAGATTGACTAAAGACCCTATTACACGACCGCAATTTGGGACAACAAACCGTTCGCAAAACAGCTTTGGAACGTTTGTGACGTCACACCACTCAGCACAGAACGAAAGTGACGCCACCCCAATCAACAAAGGAGGACACTTTTCCCCCTTGCATTCGCTTCGTAATTTCCTCATAGGAATACCGCTTTAGAGTTCTCTTCCGGTAAAGATCACTTTTAACATCCCAAAAGTTCCGTTTGAATTGGATAATGGTGTTATTACACAGGACACTTTTTATTGCTGAACTACGGCAAGTCCGCCCGTCACTCATACTTTAGGCCCATCCTCTTTAGCAGGCCTATTTTCTCTAATGCAGCTGATTTCATTCTAGACAGCAATCTTCAGTGTGTTTTTCGTATAATTTAAATCTTACGAAAAGAGTCTGTAATTTGGTAAAAATTATTTTCTTTTTTCCATCTGCAACTCCAGACTTCAGCAATTCCTTCCGGCAATGATAATTCAGGTCCTGGCCCTCCTCTCTAATGTCGCCGATTTCTTTTCAAGAAGCAGTCTTTAGTATTTTTGCGTAAAATCTGGATCATTTATATTTCATAGATGTCTATAATTTGGTGAAAGTTCTATTATTTGCCATCTGCAGACTTTAGCAATTCCGACCGGAAACGATACTTTAGACCCCGCCTTTCTAACACGCCCCTCCATTTTAATGCTGTCGATTTATTCTAAGAAATATTCTTTAGTGTTTTTTGCGTATAATTTGGATCTTTATATTTCACAAACGTCTGTAATTTGGTAAAAGTTCTATTATTATTTTCCATCTCCAGACTTAAGCAATTCCACCAGGTAATGGTACTTTAGGTCCCGCCTTTCTAACACGTCCCTCCTCTTTAATGCCGCCGATTTCATTCCAAGAAGCATTCTTTAGTGTTGTTGTTGAGATCCAGACCGTCCGACCTACCAGAAAGGTGTAAGGTAACTGTTTGGACGGCCGGGAAGTGCCACCCAATTTAGAACGGAACCCAGTGGGGGAGGTATCCACAGGGACTGTACCCTCCTTCCCCTACCACCAACCTCTCGGAAGGACTTACGGACCCACATGTTTAACGTGATCGTACTCCGCATGAACACGGCGGAAGTTGTGGCAGCGTGCATATCTAGCGCGCAAACCACGGGGATACCGCACCCGAGATGTGCCAACAGCACGCGGTGCATTCTTTAGTGTGTCTTTTTCCCTATAATTTGGATCTTTTATATCCCACAGGTGTCTGTAATCTGGTAAAAGTTCTATTATTATTTTCACATCTCCAGACTTAAGCACTTCCGCTCGGCAATGATACTTCAAGCCCCTCCTTTCTAACAGGCCCTTCCTATCTAATGCCGCCGATTTCAGAAAACGTTCTTTAGTGTTGTTGAGACCCATACCGTCCGACCTACCAGAAAGGTGTGAAAGCCCCAGGCCGTCCGGCTCGTCCAGAGGACTTAGAGCAACAAATTGGACGACCGGCTACCAGAAAGGTGTAAAGTAACCGTTTGGACGGCCGGAAAGTAGCGTTCTTTAGTGTGTGTTTTTCGTATAATTTGGATCTTTTATATCCCGCAGGGGTCTATAATTTAGTAGACGTTCCATTTTTTATTCCATCTCGAGATTCTAACACATTCCAAAGCAGTCTATTGGCCATCTTGGTCGCTATTAAAGTAAGAAATAAAATAACTGGAAAGCACGTCACCTGTGACGCTCGGATTTACTCACTTCTGATTGGTCGATTTTCCCACAACCGTTCCCTCAACAACAACATTTTAGGTTTAAACCTAAAATGATGAGGCTAAATTTGTTGAATGATCTGTTTTGCGATCGGTTTTGTTGTCCCAAATACTGTCGTGTAATAGGGCCTTAACAAAGCGCGGTCATGTAAGGTAAAAAGCCATCAAAAGGTACTAGGTAATTCGCCTCCGAATGAAGAGAATAATTCCCAGTCTTTCGTTTTATTCACATGATCGCTATACGGAACGCGATTATGTAAATTAGTGTGCATTTTACTCGGTAAACAGCCCTAAAATTTTTCCCCTGGGGGCGCCCTTTTGGAATTATTTTCCTTTTTATTAAGAAATCGAAACCGTATGTTCCACTGTGTACGCCCACCGAATTTTGTTACGTTTCGTCTTCGTCCAATACCTTTGTCCCTAAAGGCAGGCCTGTGAACATCTCAAGTTATTTTATGACCACCCGGTAAAACTGCTAAATGTATCGCATTTTAGAGATGTTTAAACAAAATAGCATTTCAGATGGAAAATGTTTCATATTCAATGTTTTACGCATGATTGATCTCTCGTTAAAATTCTGAATTAGGTTTTCACTTATTAACACTTTACAACATAGTTGAAAAGTGTTTATGACTTTGTTCTCTCTGTCTGTCTGTCCGTTAGCACGATAACTGCCATAAAAATGACTTTATCAAAATGAAATTTTAGTATGTTGTTCAGACGGTCTGTAGGACCTATGGGAATATAAATAAATAATATCACCCAATTAGTTTTGGATTGAACCCGGGTTGAAAAAATTAAATACATTGAACCCTATGAGAATTAATTTTTAAAATACTTTTTACGAGAATTTAAAATTCACAAACTGCTTCGAAGGTTTTAGAAAATATTCAAATTATCTCATAGAAAATATAGAAAAACTTTCAGCGAAATATATTCGGTAGTTTTTTAAATAAAAATTAAAATAATAATTACACCCATATCATATGAAGAGATCCCGTGATCCACTTAAAAAAAAAATATGGCATCCATCTGGTGTCAAAATCGTGATTTTTAAAGTTCTTTTTAATTTATATTTAATGTTGTATCCGTCCTAAAACCGCTTTATTTTTGCTTAATTTTTGGGCATCTATATTCTGAAACAACGCAATTACAATATATTTGAGTTTAAATGATCATCAAACTTTGATTATTTCTACCACGGAACCTAATTTTCACTTATGTAAACACGTCAAGCTGTAAGATGAGTTGTATAAGAATTGCTGAATTTCTTTAAAGCAAAATTATTTAGCTCTGGAGTCTACAATGTAGTTGATATGAATGAAACATTCATAGATTTTACTTAGAGAAACAGAAGATTTTATAGCAGGCATTTTCAATGAAATTTTAAACATAGAATTAAATTACTTTTACCTCCATGGTTTTAAGTTAAGTAAAATAAATTATTTTAGTATTGTAGTGAATGAACGAAATACAATAAAAGTGTATAAATGAAATATGTACTGCTTTTTCACAGAGATCCAAGCTATTTATATTTCAATGATGTCATTTAAATAAAGTTAATTTTCTTCGATGAAGTTTTAAGTTTTCAAATATAATAAATTATTGTAGTATTGTGATAATTTTAAAAATATTATCGCTGAATGTATCGCATTTTAGATATGTTTAAATAAAATTGCATTGCAGTTGGAAAGTGTTTCGTAATCAACGCTTTATGCATGATTGATCTTTCTCGTTTAACACTTTCAAATATAGTTGAAAAGTGTTTATGACTTTGTCATTCATTCTGTCCTTCTATCTGTTCGCACGATAACTGCCGTAAAAATGACTTTATCAAAATGAAATTTTTGTATGTCGTTTAGACGGTCTTTGGGATATATGGGAATGTAAATTAAAAACATCACCCTATTTGTTTTGTATCGATCCCGGGTTGAAAAAGTGAAATACATTGAACCCTACGGGACCTAATTTTTCAAATATCTTTTTAACGAAGTTAAAATTCGCAAATTGCTTTGAAAATTTTAGAAAATAATCAAATTATCCCATAAAATATATAAAAAAAATCTTAGCAAAATATATTATGATTTTTTTTAATTAAAATTAAAATAATAATTACACACATATTATATGAGGACATCACATGACCACCTTCAAAATGAAATATGGCTACCATCTTTTTTCCCAATGTAAAAATCATGATTTTTAAAGTTCGTTTGAATTTAAATGTAAGTATTTAAATGTAAGTATAATTAAATTTAAATGTAAGTATAATTGAATTTAAATTTAAGTTTATATTCATTGTTGCATCCGTCCTAAAACCGCTTTATTTTTACGTATTTTCTGTGCATCTATATTCTGCGCCAATGCAATTACAATATTTTTAGTTTAAATGATCATCAAATTTTGATTATTTCTACAACGAAGCCTAATTTTAACGTATGCAGAATGTAAGCAAATCAAGCTGTAAGATGAGTTGTATGAATTGCTGAATTTTTTTACGTAAAATTACTTAGCTCTGGAATCTGGAATGTAAGTGATATGAATGAAATATTCATTGATTTCACATAAAAAAAGCAGACGATTTTAAAGCATTGCCTTTTTCGGTGAAGTTTTAAGCGTGGGTGTTAGAAAGTACCTTTAGCTCCATGCAAGGGCGTAGGCGGAGGGATCTTAGGGACCGCCGCCCCCCCCCCCTCGAAATCAATCCCAATCAATGTTTCCCAATTAAACTACAACAATTAATAATTTTTTTTTCAGGTACTAGGTAGCAAAAATGCATATAATTAATTTTCAGGCAACCAAAAAAACAGTCCCCCCCTCCTTCCCCGAAATAAAATCCTGGCTATGCTCGTGCCTCCATGGTTTTAAGTTTCCAAGTAAAATAAATTATTGTAGTACTGTGATAATTTAAAAAATATCACCGCTGAATGTATCCCATTTTAGAGATGTTTAAATAAAATTTCATTGCAGTTGGAAAGTGTTTCATAATCAATGCTTTAATCATGATTGATCTTTCTTGTTTTAATTTCAATTTCTGGTAAGCGAAAGCCCTATCAATGTTCCAAATTTTTATTTGAGCTTGTTACACTATTTTTGAGTAGTCAAGTAATATTTTCAACATTACTTCATATCGATTTGGTGCAAAACATTGTTTTATAACATATCTTGTAACAACTAAATGATGTCTTTACTAAATGGACATATCGTCATTAGCAGCAATATCATTAGTAGCTAATGCACTAAAATGCCATTAACTGCAAACAGTAAAAGGAAAGGGGGTTATTGATTACTTTACAACAAATATGCTGAAGGTAAATGCTGCTGATGAAGGGGAAAGAATTCTGTTCATCAAGTCATGCCTTTATTATGGGATTATTGTGCGTATAAATTGTTTATTTGTTATTTTTGATATTATTATATAGAATAAGGATTTTTCCCCGAAAATTTCGAATTCGAAATTTTGACGGATTGAAATTGATTTTGACGATTGGAATTTGAAAGATTCAAATTTTAAAATTTTCAAGTGGTATAAAAATTCTCCAAAATTTAGAATTTTAAAAATCGCCTATTTATATGAATTTTTATTTGTACATCATTATATATTTGTGTGTGCGTGTGCTCGCATATGTGTGTGAATATGTGTGCATTCAGTACTGGAATACCCAATAGGCACACTAAGCACTTGCTTAGGGCACCAGAAAATTAGGGGGCACCAACAAAATTCCAAAATGTGTTTTAAAATTTTCAAGCGGTATAAAAATGCTCCAAAATTTAGAATGTTAAAAATCGCCTATTTATATGAATTTGTATTTGCGAATCATTATATATCTGTGTGTGCGTGTGCTCGCATATGTGTGTGAATATGTATGCATTCAGTACTGAAATACCCAATTGGCACACTAAGCACTTGCTTAGGGCACCAGAAAATTAAGGAGCACCAATAAAAATCCAAAATGTGTTAAATTGTATATTTTTGCTTAATACTTACCTAATAATAGAGGGCAATGAATTTTCCAAAATGCTCCAATGAATGCTCCAAAATTTAGAATGCTAAAACTCGTCTATTTATATGAATTTTTATTTGTAAATCATTATATATTTGTGTGTACGTGTGCTCGCATATGTGTGTGAATATGTGTGCATTCAGTACTGGAATACCAAATAGGCACACTAAGCACTTGCTTAGGGCACCAGAAAATTAGGGGGCCCCAATAAAATTCCAAAATGTGTTTTAAAATTTTCAAGCGATATAAAAATGCTCCAAAATTTAGAATGTTAAAAATCGCCTATTTATATGAATTTGTATTTGTGAATCATTATATATCTGTGTGTGCGTGTGCTCGCATATGTGTGTGAATATGTATGCATTCAGTACTGAAATACCCAATTGGCACACTAAGCACTTGCTTAGGGCACCAGAAAATTAAGGAGCACCAATAAAAATCCAAAATGTGTTAATTTATATATTTTTGCTTAATACTTACCTAATAATAGAGGTCAATGAATTTTCCAAAATGCTCCAATGAATGCTCCAAAATTTAGAATGCTAAAACTCGCCTATTTATATGAATTTTTATTTGTAAATCATTATACATTTGTGTGTGCGCGTGCTCGCATATGTGTGTGAATATGTGTGCATTCAGTACTGGAATACCCAATAGACACACTAAGCACTTGCTTAGGACACCAGAAAATTAGGGGGCACCAATAAAATTCCAAAATGTGTTAATTTGTATATTTTTGCTTAATGCTTACCTAATAATAAAGGGTAATGAATTTTCCAAAATGCTCCAATGAATGTTCCAAAATTTAGAATGTTAAAAATCGCCTATTTATATGAATTTGTATTTGTGAATCATTATATATCTGTGTGTGCGTGTGCTCGCATATGTGTGTGAATATGTATGCATTCAGTACTGAAATACCCAATTGGCACACTAAGCACTTGCTTAGGGCACCAGAAAATTAAGGAGCACCAATAAAAATCCAAAATGTGTTAATTTGTATATTTTTGCTTAACACTTACCTAATAATAGAGGTCAATGAATTTTCCAAAATGCTCCAATGAATGCTCCAAAATTTAGAATGCTAAAAATCTCCTATTTATATGAATTTTTATTTGTAAGTCATTATATATTTGTGTGTGCGTGTGCTCGCATATGTGTGTGAATATGTGTGCATTCGGAACTGGAATACCCAATAGGCACACTAAGCACTTGCTTAGGACACCAGAAAATTAGGGGACACCAATAAAGATCCAAAATGTGTTAATTTGCATATTTTTGCTTAATGCTTACCTAATAATAGAGGGCAATGAATTTTCTAAGAGGGCATATAGAGGGCAATGAATTTTTCCGTAAACTTTTGGGGCCGAGCGATCTTTAAAATTTTTCTGTCTTCCAGAGTTATTTAGTGGTTGCTTCCTTCAATGGTGACTTTATTACACCACGCCAATATTAATATAATCAATTCGGCAATATTACAGTAAGTAGTAACATTATCTTCATAAAAATGCTCGTAAGGGAGATGCTCTGTGCGAAATTTCGGAATTTCGGAAGTCCGTTTAACACCAGCGTGTCTTTTCAAATTACAATTTCATAATAGCTCTTTAAAAATTAAAATATTGCTAATTATGCTGCATGCTACATAATTATCAATACCTAATTAAAAGCATATTGCTAATTAAAAACATGCTAATTATGCTAATGACTGAGATCCCCGAGAAATGTAACTAAAATATGTCAGTTTCAAGAGGTGAAATGATATTACCAAGACTCAAATAAACAAGAAAGATCAATCATGCATAAAGCATTGATTATGAAACACTTTCTAATTGAAATGAAATTTTACTTAAACATCTCTAAAATGCAATACTTTCAGCGCCGATATATTTTAAATTATAACAATGCTACAATAATTTATTATATTTGAAAACCTAAAACTTTGTTCAAAAGACGTCATCGAAATATAAATCGTCTGACTGGCTATGTAAAAGCAGTGAATATTTCATTCATATCACTTTTATTCCAGACTCCGGAGCTAAATAATTTTGCGTGAAAAAAATTCAGTAATTCTTATACAACTCATCTTACAACCGTTTGCATCTATTAAAATTAGGTTTTATTGTAGAAATAATCAAAGTTTGATGATCGTTCAAACTCAAATTAAAATATAGCTGCACAGAAACTACGCAAAAATAAAGTAGTTTTAGGACGGTTCAACAGTGAATATAAATTTAAAAGAACTTTAAAAATCACGATTTTTGAACTTGGGAAAAAAAGATGGATGCCATATTTCATTTTGTAGTGTGTTACGTGATCTCTTCATATAATATAACGATGTAATTATTATTTCAATTTTTAATTAAAAAACTACCGAACATATTTCGCTGAAAGTGTTTTTTGTATATTTTATAGGATAATTTGAATATTTTCTGAAAGTTTCGAAGCAATTTGTCAAATTTAACTTTGCTTAAAAAATGTTGCAAAAATTAGGTCCCATAGGGTTCAATGTATTTCACTTTTTCAACCCGGATGCAATCCAAAAATAAAAAATCTGATGTGGACAGCACATGACTTTCCTTATATAACGCAATGAATTTACTACTTTTACGGCAAAAAAATAGGTTATTCTTATAGTAGACACTTATATTCTTTCCAAGATATTGGATTTTCGTTAATTAGTCATCATTTTCATCGAATTGGCGTCATTTTTATCCATTTGGCGAGATTTTCGTTAATTTGGCAACATTTAAAAAAGTCGCCAGGTTGGCGACATTCCGCCAAATTCGTCGCCAAAATCTCGCCAAGCGTTATGGACGGAGAAATAAGTTATTCTTATAGCAGATAAATGACTATTGCGTTCAAATACAAATGTATTACTCAAAGTATCTTTTCTTACGAAAGGAACGAGCTAGATCCACGAGAATGATGTCATCAATTTATCGCATGATATTACATATGAAAAGTGAACATGTTTCTCAACAGTTAATATATTTTTTTTAATTTATGGGATTTTTTTATAAATTTATTTGAAAAATGTGCAATATCTCGGGAACGGTTCATGCTAACGTTTTAAAATTTATGTCAATCGTTTTCAAAGGACAAATTACATAAGAAATGTCTATTTGCGTAACTTTATTAAAGGTTTTGATTTTTTGGTGATATTTTCAAAATTTCACTTGAAAATTTAGGGGGGTTCTGAACATTCAATTGCGTTTAAAAACAATAGGATTCCAGTATTCACGGATTGTGATTTTTGTACCAAATTTCATTCGAATCGCTCCATTCATTTGTGAGATATCGTGTCCAAAGGCTCACTGACACACACACACGCACACACACACACATACTTTCACACACACACACACACACACACACACAGACATCACCTCAGAAATGTTCGATTCGTGATCAGGGATGCTTGAAACGTGTTCTTCCGTCGAAAACTCGAATTCGAATTTTCGACCCCGTCACAATACTTTCCTTATGCGTTATGTACATAAGGAAAGTAATAATTGGGTGATATCATTCATTTACATTCCCATATGTCCGACAGATAGTCTCAATAACATACTAAAATTTTATTTTGATAAAGTCATTTTTACAGTCGGTTTTTTTTTTTGTCAGTTACCGTGCGAACGAATATACCGACAGAACAAACAAAGTCATAAACACTTTTCAATTATGTTTTAAAGTGTTGAAAAGGAAAGAACACGAACAAAAAAATATTCAGTCTCGGTGGACATAAATAACAAGAAAGATCAATCATGGATAAAGAATTGATTACGGAACACTTTCCAACTTCAATGCAATTTTATTTAAACATCTTTAAAATGCGATACATTCCTCGGTAATATTTTTAAAATAATCACAATACTACATTAATTTATTATATTTAAAAACTTCAAACTTCATCGAAAAAAATGAACTTCATTCAAATGACGGCATTTGAAATATAAATTGCCTGATTTTAAACATCTCTAAAATGCGATACATTCCTCGGTAAAATTTTTAAAGTTATCATAATACTACAATATTTTATTATATTTGAAAACTTCATCGAAAACAAATGAACTTTATTCAAATGACGTCATCGAAATATAAATCGCCTCTATATAAAAGCAGCTTTTCAATCATAAACATTTTTCCATTCCTTTCATTCATGACAATACTATAATAATTTATTTTATTTAGAAACTTAAAACCATGGAGGTACAAGAAATTTAACTCTATGCTTAAAACTTCATCGAAAAAATTGTCTGGTTCTGTGTGTAAAATCAATGAAAGTTTCATTCATATCAGCTATATTGCAAACTCCATGAGCTAAATAATTTTGCGTTAAAGAAATGCAACAATTCTTATACAACTCATTCTACATCTTTTGGTGTTTACATTCTCCATAAGTGAAAAGTAGGCTTCGTTGTAGAAATAATCAAATTTGGATGATCATTTAAACGCAAATATATTGTCATTGCGTTGTTTCAGTATGTAGATGCACAGAATTTAAGCAAAAATAAAGCGGTTTTAGGACGGATACAACACTAAATATGAATTAAAAAAAACTTTAAACATCATGATTTTGACTCAAGATGGATGACATATTATATTTTGAAGTGGGTCACGTGATCTCTTCATATAAAGAGTGTAATTGTTATTTTAATTTTTATTTAAAAAACTACTGAATATATTTTGCTGAAATTCTTTTTATATATTTCATGGGATAATTTGAATATTTCCTAAAACTTTCGAAGCAATTTGTGAATTTTAAATTCGCTTAAAAAATGTTTGAAAAATTAAGTCCCATAGGGTTCAATGTATTTCATTTTTTCAACCCGGGTTCAATCCAAAACTTCTTGGGTGATATTATTCATTTATATTCCCATAGATCGCACAGACCGTCTGAACAATATACTAAAATTTCATTTTGATAAAGTCATTTTACGGCAGTTATCGTGCTAACGGACAGACAGACAGACAGAATGAACAAAGTCATAAACACTTTTCAACTATGTTGTAAAATGTTAATAAGAAGCTGGATACAACCGCTGACCAAATCGGTTTAAAATAGAGAGATTTTCAAGGCTGCCAAGGCTAGAGAAAGACCTATGGCATCAAATGATTTGCACTTTGGCATGACGATTTAGAATACATTGCCATATGTCGCCTCCTATTTTGATTACAATCCGGTGAAAATTTCTATTTATTATACGATTTTAAAGCGAAAATATTTTTACGCTACTTTTATAGGAAAATTTTAATTTCTTTGTTGTATCTTCAAAATCTAATCTTTGATTGTTGAAAAGGCTGCTGAAGTAAAAAGAAGTAATATTCAGATGGTTTAACTTTCTTTCTCGAAAAATCTGTTACCAATTCCAAAACTTATTTTCAATAAATATGAAAGTGGAGAGTGTGTAAAATTTTATTACGTGATTTCATTCCGAATCACTATCTTAACAAGTAAATAAACAGGGCCATCGGCCGTACCGTGCTGAAAACACCGGTTCTCGTTAGATCACCGATGTCAAGCAGCATCGGGCGCGGTTAGTACTTGGGTTGGTGACCACCTGGAAACACCGCGTGCTGTTGGCACATTTCGGGCGCGGTAACCCGGTGGTTTGCGCGCTGGATTTGCACGCTGCCACAACTGCCGCCGTGTTCATGCGGAGTACGATCACGTTAAACATGTGGGTCCGAAAGTAATTCCGAGAGGTTTGTAGTAGGGGAAGGAGTGTACGGTCCATGTGGATGCTTCCCCCACTGGGTTCCGGTCTAAATTGGGTGGCACTTCCCGGCCGTCCAAACAGTTACCTTACACCTTTCTGGTAGGTCGGACGGTCTGGGTCTCAACAACAACAGCAAGTAAATAAGCAATCAGGAAAATTTTCAAAACTTAATAATTTGAATATTTCCTAAAACTTTCGACGCAATTTGTGAATTTTAAATTCGCTTAAAAAATGTTTGAATAATTAGGTCGCATAGTGTTCAATGTATTACATTTTTTCAACCCGGGTCAATCCAAAACTAATTGGATGATATTATTCATTTATATTCCCATAGGTCCCACAGACCGTCTGAACAACATACAAAAATTTCATTTTGATAAATTTATTTTTACGGCAGTTATCGTGCTAACGGGCAGACTGACAGACAGAATGAATGAACACAGTCATAAACACTTTTCAACTATGTTGTAAAGTGTTAACAAGAAAGATCAATCATGCTTAAAGCATTGATTATGAAACACTTTCCAACTTCAATGCAATTTTATTTTAAAAAGTCGAAAATGCAATACATTCCTCGGTAATATTTTAAAACTTATCACAATACTACATTAATTTATTATATTTGAAAACTTAAACCTTCATTGAAAAAAATGAACCTCATTCAAATGACAGCATTTGAAATATAAATTGCCTGATTTTAAACATCTCTAAAATGCGATACATTCCTCGGAAACATTTTTAAAGTTATCATAATACTACAATAATTTATTATATTAGAAAACTTCATCGAAAACGAATGAACTTTATTCAAATGACGTCATCGAAATATAATTCGCCTCTATATAAAAGCAGCTTTTCATTCATAAACATTTTTCCATTCCTTTCATTCATGACAATACTATATTAATTTATTTTATTTAGGAACTTAAAACCATTTAGGTACAAGAAATTTAACTCTATGCTTAAAACTTCATCGAAAAAATTGTCTGGTTCTGTGTGTAAAATCAATGAAAGTTTCATTCATATCAGCTATATTGCAAACTCCATGAGCTAAATAATTTTGCGTTAAAGAAATGCAACACTTCTTATACAACTCATTCTACATCCTGTTTACATTCTCCATAAGTGAAAAGTAGGCTTCGTTGTAGAAATAATCAAATTTGGATGATCATTTAAACTCAAATATGTTGTAATTGCGTTGTTTCAGTATGTAGATGCACAGAATTTAAGCAAAAATAAAGTAGTTTCAGGACGGATACAACACGCAATATGAATTAAAAAGAACTTAAAAAAAATCACGATTTTGAAACAAGATGGATGCCATATATCATTTTGAAGTGGGTCATGTGATCGTTTCATATCATGATCACGTGATTGTTTCATATAAGAGGTGTAATTAATATTTTAATTTTTATTTTAAAAACTACTGAATATATTTCGCTGAAATTTTTTTTATATATTTTATGGAACAATTTGAATATTACCTAAAATTTTCGAAGCAATTTGTGAATTTTAAATCCGCTTAAAAAATGTTTGAAAAATTAGGTCCCATAGAGCTCAATGTATTTCATTTTTTCAACCCGGTTTCAAACCAAAACTAATTGCGTGATATTATTCATTTATATTCCAATAGGTCCTACAGACCGTCCGAACAGCATACTAAAATTTCATTTTGATTAAGTCATTTTTACGGCAGTTATCGTGCTAACGGACAGACAGACAGACAGACAGACAGAATGAACAAAGTCATAAACACTTTTCAACTTTGTTGTAAAGTGTTAAAAAGTGATCAGGAAAAATTTCAAAACTTGATATAATATTTCGATGTGGATTTCGCATCGACATTAATTCCGACGTATCAGGTTGAAATTGTCCTTTTATTTTAAGACCGATGGATCGTTTGTTATAATTTTAGCAGCAATCATCTGGACAGTAATTTGTTCAGCCCTAAATAGATAACAGTTATTATCCCATAGATTATGATTTTGCTAAAAATATAAAATGAAATATTTATGCGGACCTTTAATAGGTACCGATAATATTTTATTGATATATCGTATATAAGAAAAATTTTCGTTTGATCAACGAATATATTAAGAGAACAATAAACGTCAAGAACGCTGTGCCAAAATAAATAGTACAGTTAGTAAAAATAAGCAAATAAATCATATTCAGTATCAATGAGTAAAAACTTAAACAACATAATGCAACATAAATAAATAAACAAACTGTTTCGAGGATGCATTTGTCATGATGAGCCTATAATTGAAACTCCCCGAAACACTAATTTGTACCTAAATCATATTTTTCGCTATGTGAAGAACTTCCTCAATTTGCTGCTGTTCTTTTGGGAAAGATTTTTAACACACTTCAGTCAGAGGTATAAACAAAAACACCGGATCCTTTAAGCCCTTTCCTTAAAATCACTCCCTCCGAAAATTTTGAGGGACAATTCTGGAGCCCGTCGCATAGAAGCATTTTAATAAAGATAAGGGCTTAGGCATTGCCAAAATATTCGTAAAGAGACGCTCGACGATCAAGTGAGTGAGTTAATTTGCTAATATAGACCTTGAGGAGGACTAATGACATACTTTTTCGGACAGGCAGAAAATGATCAGCGCCATTGCCGAGAGGCATCAAAATTGTCTGTGCTTTGGGCCCCAAACAGTCTTAATCCAGCTCTGTGTGCATTTGAGTGTGTGTGTATGCTTGCTAGTGTGTGTGTATGTCTGTGCGTGCTTGTGCTTGCTACTGTGTGTGAGTGTGCTTGCTAGTGCGTGCGTATGTCTGTGCGTGTTTTTGCGTGCGTACTTGCCACTGTGTATGTGTATGTGTGTGTGTGCATATATGTGTGTGTGAATATGTTCAATAAAATTTATTTCTCGATGTTGATAATTCCTTATTCAGTCGATATAATAAAACTGTACTCAGAATGGTACCAACAAATATTTTTTCTAGCTTAACGACTTATTATTATTTTTCTACATAAGCTATTGTTTCGTTAAAAAAAGTAAAATATGAACAAGTCTTAAATCTTCAATACCATAGTATAATACAAACTTCTAGAAATTCCATTTAATTTTAAGCGTTTCCGTGTAAAGTTTCTTAAAAATCCATTAATATTTCTACACAAGAAATCGACCACACACAGACATCACCTCAAAAATAGTTAAAACGTGTTCAAGAGGTCTTAAAACATATATTGGCTTCAAAATCTCGGAATCGAAAATTTTCCTGAAAACAATACTTTCTCAATACTACATATGAGAAAGTAAAAATTGAATTAATTTCCCGAGATATTAAATTATCATTAATGGTGAAACATTTCCCGAAAGTCATCTAGTTGGCGATATTGAGCCAAATTTTTTGCCAAACGTGATAGACAGACAGAGATAAAGGATTTTTTCATACGGTATATTCAGGTTAAAATGATATTGCCATCATTACTGAATATAGCGTATTGATAATGCATTTCTTTACAGTTTATTTTGAAAAAACGTTATGTTTATATATCACTGGATTGATAAATCAACAATTATATCAGCTAGAAATACCATTAGCAGATAATCTTCTGAAATACAGAAGAAAAGGTGCAACCCATTTATGACTTCACAAACAATCATGTTGATAAATTATGCTAAAGCAAAAGAATTTTCTCTACGTTATACCATTATAAAGCTATTGTGCCAATGAACTGTCGATTTTGATAGCGTACAGCATAATAATCCTATAATGACATAACGCAGCGAAGCAAATATTTATTTGCTAGAAGATATATATCTAGCGAATGGAACAAATGACATATATTAGTTCATATCCTGAAGACATACTTCACTCATCAAGCAAAGAAGAGAAATACCTTAATAAAAATATCTGTCAGGAAAACATCCTAAAACTAAAATGTAAAGCTAACGGATGTGAAACATGTTTTGTGAGAACCGAAGTTTATCATATTCCAGTTATTTTGTTCTAATATCTAGTCTACGTAAATCTATTTATATCATTACTAATTACCATATTAATGGCTGGTAAAATATTTCTTTATAATTCATGAAACAACAGAAAGCTGGAGTTACTGAAGGAATGGATAATCATTATCAGAGACCATTAGTGGATAATATACTAAAATATCATTAACTGCAAATAACAATAGAAAAAAAATTGGATTTTCATTACTGTACAATAAACACAGCCATGGCAAATAACGCCAATAAATTTGGTTTGCTAATTTATGTGATATATTTGATAGAGTTATTTTTACTTCACAAAGAATGATAATAAGGAATGTCAATCATGCATAAAACATTGATAATCAAACACTTTCCAACTGAAATGCAATTTTATTTTAAAATCTCTAAAATGTGATACATTCAGCGCTGATATTTTTTAAATTATAACAGTACCACATAATGTATTATACTTGAAAACATAAAATTTCGTCGAAAAAGACAATGCTAGTTACACAAAATGAACTTTATTCAAATGGTGCCATCGAAATATAAATCGTCTGCCTCTCTATGTAAAATCACTGAATGTTTCTTTCATATCATTTATATTCCAGATTCCAGAGAAAAATAAGTTTGCGAGTAAAAAATTCAGCAATTTCTATATCTTACAATGGCTTGATTTGTTTACATTCTACATGCTATAATTTTGCGTTAAAATTAGGCTTCATTGTAGAAATAGGAAGATTACGAATCATTTTAAATAAAAAATATTGTAATTTATTTGGCACAGAATTTAGATACACAGGTAATATGAAAAATAACGTGGTTTTATGACGAATGCAACACTATATATAAATTTAAACGATCTTTAAACATCTACGGTAGCATGGAAGATGGAAACCATATTTATTTTGCAATGAGTCACATGATCTCTTCATATATCATGGGTGTTATTGTTATTTAAATGTTGAAAAACATTATTTAAACAAGAAAGATCAATCATGCATACAGCATTGATTATGAAACACTTTCCAACTTCAATGCAATTTTATTTAAACATCTTTAAAATGCGATACATTCCTCGATAATATTTTTAAAATAATCACAATACTACATTAATTTATTATATTTAAAAACTTCAAACTTCATCGAAAAAAATGAACTTCATTCAAATGACGGCATTTGAAATATAAATTGCCTGATTTTAAACATCTCTAAAATGCGATACATTCCTCGGTAACATTTTTAAAGTTATCATAATACTACAATATTTTATTATATTTGAAAACTTCATCGAAAACAAATGAACTTTATTCAAATGACGTCATCGAAATATAAATCGCCTCTATATAAAAGCAGCTTTTCAATCATAAACATTTTTCCATTCCTTTCATTCATGACAATACTATAATAATTTATTTTATTTAGAAACTTAAAACCATGGAGGTACAAGAAATTTAACTCTATGCTTAAAACTTCATCGAAAAAATTGTCTGGTTCTGTGTGTAAAATCAATGAAAGTTTCATTCATATCAGCTATATTGCAAACTCCATGAGCTAAATAATTTTGCGTTAAAGAAATGCAACAATTCTTATACAACTCATTCTACATCTTTTGGTGTTTACATTCTCCATAAGTGAAAAGTAGGCTTCGTTGTAGAAATAATCAAATTTGGATGATCATTTAAACTCAAATATATTGTCATTGCGTTGTTTCAGTATGTAGATGCACAGAATTTAAGCAAAAATGAAGCGGTTTTAGGACGGATACAACACTAAATATGAATTAAAAAAAACTTTAAACATCATGATTTTGACTCAAGATGGATGACATATTATATTTTGAAGTGGGTCACGTGATCTCTTCATATAAAGAGTGTAATTGTTATTTTAATTTTTATTTAAAAAACTACTGAATATATTTTGCTGAAATTCTTTTTATATATTTCATGGGATAATTTGAATATTTCCTAAAACTTTCGAAGCAATTTGTGAATTTTAAATTCGCTTAAAAAATGTTTGAAAAATTAAGTCCCATAGGGTTCAATGTATTTCATTTTTTCAACCCGGGTTCAATCCAAAACTTCTTGGGTGATATTATTCATTTATATTCCCATAGATCGCACAGACCGTCTGAACAATATACTAAAATTTCATTTTGATAAAGTCATTTTACGGCAGTTATCGTGCTAACGGACAGACAGACAGACAGAATGAACAAAGTCATAAACACTTTTCAACTATGTTGTAAAATGTTAATAAGAAGCTGGATACAACCGCTGACCAAATCGGTTTAAAATAGAGAGATTTTCAAGGCTGCCAAGGCTAGAGAAAGACTTATGGCATCAAATGATTTGCACTTTGGCATGACGATTTAGAATACATTGCCATATGTCGCCTCCTATTTTGATTACAATCCGGTGAAAATTTCTATTTATTATACGATTTTAAAGCGAAAATATTTTTACGCTACTTTTGTAGGAAAATTTTAATTTCTTTGTTGTATCTTCAAAATCTAATCTTTGATTGTTGAAAAGGCTGCTGAAGTAAAAAGAAGTAATATTCAGATGGTTTAACTTTCTTTCTCGAAAAATCTGTTACCAATTCCAAAACTTATTTTCAATAAATATGAAAGTGGAGAGTGTGTAAAATTTTATTACGTGATTTCATTCCGAATCACTATCTTAACAAGTAAATAAACAGGGCCATCGGCCGTACCGTGCTGAAAACACCGGTTCTCGTTAGATCACCGATGTCAAGCAGCATCGGGCGCGGTTAGTACTTGGGTTGGTGACCACCTGGAAACACCGCGTGCTGTTGGCACATTTCGGGCGCGGTAACCCGGTGGTTTGCGCGCTGGATTTGCACGCTGCCACAACTGCCGCCGTGTTCATGCGGAGTACGATCACGTTAAACATGTGGGTCAGAAAGTAATTCCGAGAGGTTTGTAGTAGGGGAAGGAGTGTACGGTCCCTGTGGATGCTTCCCCCACTGGGTTCCGGTCTAAATTGGGTGGCACTTCCCGGCCGTCCAAACAGTTACCTTACACCTTTCTGGTAGGTCGGACGGTCTGGGTCTCAACAACAACAGCAAGTAAATAAGCAATCAGGAAAATTTTCAAAACTTAATAATTTGAATATTTCCTAAAACTTTCGACGCAATTTGTGAATTTTAAATTCGCTTAAAAAATGTTTGAATAATTAGGTCGCATAGTGTTCAATGTATTACATTTTTTCAACCCGGGTCAATCCAAAACTAATTGGATGATATTATTCATTTATATTCCCATAGGTCCCACAGACCGTCTGAACAACATACGAAAATTTCATTTTGATAAATTTATTTTTACGGCAGTTATCGTGCTAACGGGCAGACTGACAGACAGAATGAATGAACACAGTCATAAACACTTTTCAACTATGTTGTAAAGTGTTAACAAGAAAGATCAATCATGCTTAAAGCATTGATTATGAAACACTTTCCAACTTCAATGCAATTTTATTTTAAAAAGTCGAAAATGCAATACATTCCTCGGTAATATTTTAAAACTTATCACAATACTACATTAATTTATTATATTTGAAAACTTAAACCTTCATTGAAAAAAATGAACTTCATTCAAATGACAGCATTTGAAATATAAATTGCCTGATTTTAAACATCTCTAAAATGCGATACATTCCTCGGAAACATTTTTAAAGTTATCATAATACTACAATAATTTATTATATTGGAAAACTTCATCGAAAACAAATGAACTTTATTCAAATGACGTCATCGAAATATAATTCGCCTCTATATAAAAGCAGCTTTTCATTCATAAACATTTTTCCATTCCTTTCATTCATGACAATACTATATTAATTTATTTTATTTAGGAACTTAAAACCATTGAGGTACAAGAAATTTAACTCTATGCTTAAAACTTCATCGAAAAAATTGTCTGGTTCTGTGTGTAAAATCAATGAAAGTTTCATTCATATCAGCTATATTGCAAACTCCATGAGCTAAATAATTTTGCGTTAAAGAAATGCAACACTTCTTATACAACTCATTCTACATCCTGTTTACATTCTCCATAAGTGAAAAGTAGGCTTCGTTGTAGAAATAATCAAATTTGGATGATCATTTAAACTCAAATATGTTGTAATTGCGTTGTTTCAGTATGTAGATGCACAGAATTTAAGCAAAAATAAAGTAGTTTCAGGACGGATACAACACGCAATATGAATTAAAAAGAACTTCAACCCGGAGAAGAGCCGGCCGTCCAACTAGTTACTCTAAGTCCTCTGGACGAGTCGGACGGTCTGGGTCTTCAACCCGGAGAAGAGAAAAAGAACTTCAACTTGTTTCAAAATCACGATTTTGAAACAAGATGGATGCCATATATCATTTTGAAGTGGGTCATGTGATCGTTTCATATCATGATCACGTGATCGTTTCATATAAGAGGTGTAATTAATATTTTAATTTTTATTTTAAAAACTACTGAATATATTTCGCTGAAATTTTTTTTATATATTTTATGGAACAATTTGAATATTACCTAAAATTTTCGAAGCAATTTGTGAATTTTAAATCCGCTTAAAAAATGTTTGAAAAATTAGGTCCATAGAGCTCAATGTATTTCATTTATTCAACCCGGGTTCAATCCAAAACTAATTGCGTGATATTATTCATTTATATTCCAATAGGTCCTACAGACCGTCCGAACAACATACTAAAATTTCATTTTGATTAAATCATTTTTACGGCAGTTATCGTGCTAACGGACAGACAGACAGACAGAATGAACAAAGTCATAAACACTTTTCAACTTTGTTGTAAAGTGTTAAAAAGTGATCAGGAAAAATTTCAAAACTTGATATAATATTTCGATGTGGATTTCGTATCGACATTAATTCCGCCGTATCAGGTTCAAATTTTCCTTTTATTTTAAGACCGATGGATCGTTTGTTATAATTTTAGCAGCAATCATCTGGACAGTAATTCGTTCAGCCCTAAATAGATAACAGTTATTATCCCATAGATTATGATTTTGCTAAAAATATAAAATGAAATATTTATACGGACCTTTAATAGGTACCGATAATATTTTATTGATATATCGTATATAAGAAAAATTTTCGTTTGATCAACGAACTTCTGAACAGAACAATAAACGTCAAGAACGCTGTACCAAAATAAATAGTACAGTTAGTAAAAATGAACAAATAAATCATATTCAGTATCAATGAGTAAAAACTTAAACAACATAAGTAAATAAACAAACTGTTTCGAGGATGCATTTGTCATGATGAGCCTATAATTGAAACTCCCCGAAACACTAATTTGTACCTAAATCATATTTTTCGCTATGTGAAGAACTTCCTCAATTTGCTGCTGTTCTTTTGGGAAAGATGTTTAACACACTTCAGTCAGAGGTATAAACAAAAACACCGGATCCTTTAAGCTCCTTCCTTAAAATCACTCCCTCCGAAAATTTTGAGGGACAAATCTGGAGCCCGTCGCATAGAAGCATTTTAATAAAGATAAGGGCTTAGGCATTGCCAAAATATTCGGAAAGAGACGCTCGACGATCAAGTGAGTGAGTTAATTTGCTAATATAGACCTTGAGGGGGACTAATGACATACTTTTTCGGACAGGCAGAAAATGATCAGCGCCATTGCCGAGAGGCATCAAAATTTTCTGTGCTTTGGGCCCCAAACAGTCTTAATCCAGCTCTGTGTGCATTTGAGTGTGTGTGTATGCTTGCTAGTGTGTGTGTATGTCTGTGCGTGCTTGTGCTTGCTACTGTGTGTGAGTGTGCTTGCTAGTGCGTGCGTATGTCTGTGCGTGTTTGTGCGTGCGTACTTGCCACTGTGCATGTGTATGTGTGTGTGTGCATATATGTGTGTGTGTGTGTGCGTATATTTGTGTGTGTGAATATGTTCAATAAAATTTATTTCTCGATGTTGATAATTCCTTATTCAGTCGATATAATAAAACTGTACTCAGAATGGTACCAACAAATATTTTTTCTAGCTTAACGACTTATTATTATTTTCCTACATAAGCTATTGTTTCGTCAAAAAAAGTTAAATATGAACAAGTCTTAAATCTTCAATACCATAGTATAATACAAACTTCTAGAAATTCCATTTAATTTTAAGCGTTTCCGTCTAAAGTTTCTTAAAAATCCATTAATATTTCTACACAAGAAATCGACCACACACAGACATCACCTCAAAAATAGTTAAAACGTGTTCAAGAGGTCTTAAAACATATATTGGCTTCAAAATCTCGGAATCGAAAATTTTCCTGAAAACAATACTTTCTCAATACTACATATGAGAAAGTAAAAATTGAATTAATTTCCCGAGATATTAAATTATCATTAATGGTGAAACATTTCCCGAAAGTCATCTAGTTGGCGATATTGAGCCAAATTTTTTGCCAAACGTGATAGACAGACAGAGATAAAGGATTTTTTCAAACGGTATATTCAGGTTAAAATGATATTGCCATCATTACTGAATATAGCGTATTGATAATGCATTTCTTTACAGTTTATTTTGAAAAAACGTTATGTTTATATATCACTGGATTGATAAATCAACAATTATATCAGCTAGAAATACCATTAGCAGATAATCTTCTGAAATATAGAAGAAAAGGTGCAACCGATTTATGACTTCACAAGCAATCATGTTGATAAATTATGCTAAAGCAAAAGAATTTTCTCTACGTTATACCATTATAAAGCTATTGTGCCAATGAACAGTCGACTTTGATAGCGTACAGCATAATAATCCTATAATGACATAACGCAGCGAAGCAAATACTTATTTGCTAGAAGATATATATCTAGCGAATGGAACAAATGACATATATTAGTTCATATCCTGAAGACATACTTCACTCATCAAGCAAAGAAGAGAAATACCTTAGAATAAAAATATCTGTCAGGAAAACATCCTAAAACTAAAATGTAAAGCTAACGGATGTGAAACATGTTTTGTGAGAACCGAAGTTTATCATATTCCAGTTATTTTGTTCTAATATCTAGTCTACGTAAATCTATTTATATCATTACTAATTACCATATTAATGGCTGGTAAAATATTTCTTTATAATTCATGAAACAACAGAAAGCTGGAGTTACTGAAGGAATGGTTAATCATTATCAGAGACCATTAGTGGATAATATACGAAAATATCATTAACAGCAAATAACAATAGAAAAAAAATTGGATTATCATTACTGTACAATAAACACAGCCATGGTAAATAACGCCAATGAATTTGGTTTGGTAATTCATGTGATATATTTGATAGAGTTATTTTTACTTCACAAAGAATGATAATAAGGAATGTCAATCATGCATAAAACATTGATAATCAAACACTTACCAAATAAATGCAATTTTATTTTAAAATCTCTAAAATGTGATACATTCAGCGCTGATATTTTTTAAATTATAACAGTACTACATAATGTAATATACTTGAAAACATAAAATTTCGTCGAAAAAGACAATACTAGTTACACAAAATGAACTTTAATCAAATGGTATCATCGAAATTTAAATCGTCTGCCTCTCTATGTAAAATCAATGAGTGTTTCATTCATATCACTTATATTCCAGATTCCAGAGAAAAATAAGTTTGCGAGTAAAAAATTCAGCAATTTCTATATCTTACAATGGCTTGATTTGTTTACATTCTACATGCTATAATTTTGCGTTAAAATTAGGCCTCATTGTAGAAATAGGAAGTTTACGGATCATTTTAAATAAAAAATATTGTAATTTATTTGGCACAGAATTTAGATACACAGGTAATATGAAAAATAAAGTGGTTTTATGACGAATGCAACACTATATATAAATTTAAAAGATCTTTAAACATCTACGGTAGCATGGAAGATGGAAACCATATTTATTTTGCAATGAGTCACATGATCTCTTCATATATCATGGGTGTAATTGTTATTTCAATGTTGAAAAACATTATTTAAACAAGAAAGATCAATCATGCATACTGCATTGATTATGAAACACTTTCCAACTTCAATGCAATTTTATTTAAACATCTTTAAAATGCGATACATTCCTCGGTAATATTTTTAAAATAATCACAGTACGACATTAATTTATTATATTACAAAACTTCAAACTTCATCGAAAAAAATGAACTTTATTCAAATGACGGCATTTGAAATACAAATTGCCTGATTTTAAACATCTCTAAAATGCGATACATTCCTCGGTAACATTTTTAAAGTTATCATAATACTACAATAATTTATTATATTTGAAAACTTCATCGAAAACAAATGAACTTTATTCAAATGACGTCATCGAAATATAAATCGCCTCTATATAAAAGCAGCTTTACAATCATAAACATTTTTCCATTCCCTTCATTCATGACAGTACTATAATAATTTATTTTATTTAGAAACTTAAAACCATTTAGGTACAAGAAATTTAACTCTATGCTTAAAACTTCATCGAAAAAATTGTCTGGTTCTGTGTGTAAAATCAATGAAAGTTTCATTCATATCTGCTATATTGCAAACTCCATGAGCTAAATAATTTTGCGTTAAAGAAATGCAACAATTCTTATACAACTCATTCTACATCTTTTGGTGTCTACATTCTCCGTAAGTGAAAAGTAGGCTTCGTTGTAGAAATAATCAAATTTGGATGATCATTTAAACTCAAATATATTGACATTGTGTTGTTTCAGTATGTAGATGCACAGAATTTAAGCAAAAATAAAGCGGTTTTTGGACGGATACAACACTAAATATGAATTAAAAAAAACTTTAAAAATCATGATTTTGACTCAAGATGGATGACATATTATATTTTGAAGTGGGTCACGTGATCTCTTCATATAAAGAGTGTAATTGTTATTTTAATTTTTATTTAAAAAACTACTGAATATATTTTGCTGAAATTCTTTTTATATATTTTATGGGATAATTTGAATATTTCCTAAAACTTACGAAGCAATTTGTAAATTTTAAATTCGCTTAAAAAATGTTTGAAAAATTAAGTCTCATAGGGCTCGATGTATTTCATTTTTTCAACCCGGGTTCAATCCAAAACTTCTTGGGTGATATTATTCATTTATATTCCCATAGGTCGCACAGACCGTCTGAACAATGTGCTAAAATTTCATTTTGATTAAGCCATTTTACGGCAGTTATCGTGCTAACGGACAGACAGACAGACAGAATGAACAAAGTCATAAACACTTTTCAACTATGTTGTAAAATGTTAATAAGAAGCTGGATACAACCGCTTACCAAATCGGTTTAAAATAGAGAGATTTTCAAGGCTGCCTAGGCTAGAGAAAGACCTATGGCATCAAATGATTTGCACGATTTAGAATACATTGCCATGTGTCGCCTCCTATTTTGGTTAGAATCCGCTGAAAATTTCTATTTATTATACGATTTTAAAGCGAAAATATTTCTACGTTACTTTTGTAGGAAAATTTTAATTTATTTGTTGTATCTTCAAAATCTAATCTTTGATTGTTGAAAAGGCTGCTGAAGTAAAAAGAAGTAATATTCAGATGGTTTAACTTTCTTTCTCGAAAAATCTGTTACCAATTCAAAAACTTATTTTCAATAAATATGAAAGTGGAGAGTGTGTAAAATTTTAATTACGTGATTTTATTCCGAATCAGTATTTTAACAAGTAAATAAGCAGGGCCATCGGCCGTACCGTGCTGAAAACACCGGTTCTCGTTAGATCACCGATTTCAAGCAGCATCGGGCGCGGTTAGTACTTGGGTTGGTGACCACCTGGGAACACCACTTGCTGTTGGCACATTTCGGGCGCGGTAACCCGGTGGTTTGCGCGCTGGATTTGCACGCTGCCACTACTGCCGCCGTGTTCATGCGTAGTACGATCACGTTAAACAGGTGGGTCCGAAAGTCCTTCCGAGAGGTTTGTAGTAGGGGAAGGAGTGTACGGTCCGTGTGGATGCTTCCCCCACTGGGTTCCGGTCTAAATTGGGTGGCACTTCCCGGCCGTCCAAACAGTAACCTTGCACCTTTCTGGTAGGTCGGGCGGTCTGGCTCTCAACAACAACAGCAAGTAAATAAGCGATCAGGAAAATTTTCAAAACTTAATAATTTGAATATTTCCTAAAACTTTCGAAGCAATTTGTGAATTTTAAATTCGCTTAATAAATGTTTGAAAAATTAGGTCGCATAGGGTTCAATGTATTACATTTTTTCAACCCGGGTCAATCCAAAACTAATTGGATGATATTATTCATTTATATTCCCATAGGTCCCACAGACCGTCTGAACAACATACGAAAATTTCATTTGGATAAATTCATTTTTACGGCAGTTATCGTGCTAACGGGCAGACAGACAGACAGAATGAATGAACACAGTCATAAACACTTTTCAACTATGTTGTAAAGTGTTAAAAAGTGATCAGGAAAAATTTCAAAACTTGATATAATATTTCGATGTGGATTTCGTATCGAGATTAATTCCGCCTTATCAGGTTCAAATTTTCCTTTTATTTTAAGACCGATGGATCATTTGTTATAATTTTAGCAGCAATCATCTGGACAGTAATTTGTTCAGCCCTAAATAGATAACAGCTATTATCCCATAGATTATGATTTTGCTAAAAATATAAAATTAAATATTTATGCGGATCTTTGATATGTACCGATAATATTTTATAGATATGTCCTACATAAAAAAAATTTTCGTTTGATCAATAGGTGCTCTCACATATGTGTAAACTTCAAGAACGCTGTACCACAATAAAGAGTACAGTTACTAAAAATAAGCAAAAAAATCATATTCAGTATCAATGAGTAAAAACTTAAACAACATAAGTAAATAAACAAACTGTTTCGAGGATGCATTTGTCATGATGAGCCTATAATTGAAACTCAGCGAAACACTAATTTGTACCTAAATCATATTTTTCGCTATGTGAAGAACTTCCTCAATTTGCAACTGTTCTTTTGAGAAAGATGTTTAACACATTTCAGTCAGAGGTATAAACAAAAATACCGGATCCTTTAAGCCCTTTCCTTAAAATCACTCCCTCCGAAAATTTTAAGGGGCAATTCTGGAGCACGTCGCATAGAAGCATTTTAATAAAGATATATAAGGGCTTAGGCATTGCCAAAATCTTCGTAAAGAGACGCTCGACGATCAAGTGAGTGAGTTAATTTGCTAATATAGACCTTGAGGAGGACAAATGACATACTTTTTCGGACAGGAAGAAAATTATCAGCGCCATTGCCGAGGGGAATCAAAATTGTCTGTGCTTTGGGCCCCAAACAGTCTTAATCCAGCCCTGTGTGCATTTGAGTGTGTGTGTATGCTTGCTAGTGTGTGTGTATGTCTGTGCGTACTTGTGCTTGCTACTGTGTGTGTGTGTGCTTGCTAGTGTGTGCGTATGTCTGTGCGTGTTTGTGCGTGCGTACTTGCCACTGTGTATGTGTGTGTGTGTATATATGTGTGTGTGTGTGTGTGTGTGTGTGTGCGTATATATGTGTGCGTGTGTGTGTGAATATGTTCAATAAAATTTATTTCTCGATGTTGATAATTCCTTATGCAGTCGATATAATAAAACTGTACTCAGAATGGTACCAACAAATATTTTTTCTAGCTTAACGACTTATTATTATTTTCCTACATAAGCTATTGTTTCGTCAAAAAAGTAAAGTATGAACAAGTCTTAAATCTTCAATACCATAGTATAATACAAACTTCTAGAAATTCCATTTAATTTTAAGCGTTTCCGTGTAAAGTCTCTTAAAAATCCATTAATATTTCTACACAAGAAATCGACCACACACAGACATCACCCCAAAAATAGTTAAAACGTGTTCAAGAGGTCTTAAAACATATATTGGCTTCAAAATATCGGAATCGAAAATTTTCCGGAAAACAATACTTTCTCAATACTACATATGAGAAAGTAAAAATTGAATTAATTTCCTGAGATACTAAATTATCATTAATGGTGAAACATTTCCCGAAAGTCATCTAGTTGGCGATATTGAGCCAAATTTTTCGCCAAACGAGATAGACAGACAGAGATAAAGGATTTTTTCATACGGTATATTCAGATTAAAATGATATTGCCATCATTACTGAATATAGCGTATTGATAATGCATTTCTTTACAGTTTATTTTGAAAAAACGTTATGTTTATATATCACTGGATTGATAAATCAACAATTATATCAGCTAGAAATGCCATTAGTAGATAATCTTCTGAAATACAGAAGAAAACAGAAGAAAAGGTGCAACCGATTTATGACTTCACAAACAATCATGTTGATAAATTATGCTAAAGCAAAAGAATTATCTCTACGTTATACCATTATAAAGCTTTTGTGCCAATGAACTGTCGATTTTGATAGCGTACAGCATAATAATCCTATAATGACATAACGCAGCGAAGCAAATACTT
This sequence comes from Amaurobius ferox, assembly GCA_951213105.1. Taxonomy (NCBI): domain Eukaryota; kingdom Metazoa; phylum Arthropoda; class Arachnida; order Araneae; family Amaurobiidae; genus Amaurobius; species Amaurobius ferox. The sequence goes on from OX578134.1 coordinate 63,110,212, forward strand.
ATTTGCTAGAAGATATATATCTAGCGAATGGAACAAATGACATATATTAGTTCATATCCTGAAGACATACTTCACTCATCAAGCAAAGAAGAGAAATACCTTAGAATAAAAATATCTGTTAGGAAAGCAGCCTAAAACTAAAATGTAAAGCTAACGGATGTAAAACGTGTTCTGTGAGAACCGAAGTTTATCATATTCCAGTTATTTTGTCCTAATATCTAGTCTATGTAAATATATTTATATCATTACTAATTACCATATTAATGGCTGGTAAAATATTTCTTTATAATTCATGAAAGAACAGAAGGATGGAGTTACTGAAGGAATGGATAACCATAATCAGAGACCATTAGTGGATAATATACTAAAATATCCTTAACTGCAAATAACAATAGAAAAAAAATTGGATTATCATTACTGTACAATAGACACAGTCAGGGTAAATAACGCCAATGAATTTGGTTTGCTAATTTATGTGATATGTTTGATAAAGTTATTTTTACTTCACAAAGAATGATAATAAGAAATGTCAATCATGCATAAAACATTGATTATGAAACACTATCCAACTGAAATGCAATTTTATTTTAATATCTCTAATGTGATACATTCAGTGCTATAGTAATGCGATACATAATAGTGCTATAATAATGTGTCATAATAATGTGATACATTCAGCGCTGATATTTTTGCGAATTATGACAGTACTACATAATGTATTATACTTGAAAACGTAAAACTTCGTCGAAAAAGACAATGCTAGTTACACAAAATGAACTTTAATCAAATGATGTCAATGAACTTTAATCAATGATGTCATCGAAATATAAATCGTCTACCTCTGTATGTAAAATCCGTGAATGTTTCATTCATATCACTTATATTCCAGACTCCAGAGAAAAATAATTTTGCCAGTAAAAAATTCAGCAATTTTTATATCTTACAATGGCTTGATTTGTTTACATTCTACATGCTATAATTTTGCGTTAAAATTAGGCTTCATTTTAGAAATAAGAGGTTTGCGGATCATTTTAAATAAAAAATGTTGTAATTGCGTTGACACAGAATTTAGATACACAAGTAATATGCAAAAATAAAGTGGTTTTATGACGAATGCAACACTAAATATAAATTTAAACGATCTTTAAACATCAATGGTAACATGGAAGATGGAAGCCACATTCATTTTGCAATGAGTCACATGATTTCTTCATATATTATGGGTGTAACTGTTATTTCAATGCTGAAAAACATTATTTAAACAAGAGAGATCAATCATGCATAAAGCATTGATTATGAAACATTTTCCAACTTCAATGCAATTTTATATAAACATCTCTAAATTGCGATACATTCCTCTGTAATATTTTTAAAATTATCACAATACTACATTAATTTATTATATTTGAAAACATTATCGAAGAAAATGAACTTCATTCAAATGACGGCGTTGAAATATATTTTGCCTGGTTTAAACATCTCTAAAATTCGATACATTCCTCACTAATATTTTTAAAATTAACTTAATACTACAATAATTTATTATATTTGAAAACTTCATCAAAAGAAATGAGCTTTTTCAAATGACGTCATCGAAATATATATCGTCTCTATATAAATGCAGCATTTCATTCACAAACATTTTTCCAAACGCTTCATTCATCACAATACCATAATAATTTATTCTATTTAAAATTTGAAAAATTGTTATCTAACATATTTATTTTAAAATGTGAAACCTCTCTTATATATGAAATAATTAAACTCTTGGAAAGATATTTATTATATAATATACCTCTTTTTTCTTTCTGGAGGATATAGCAAGAATCAGAATTTAATTGAATTTGTGTTTCTCCTTATATTAAATAATTTTTAATTAAAAAACTATCTAACATATTTTACTGAATTTTTTTTAAATATTTTAAGGGGTAGTTTGAGTATTTCCTAAAATTTTCGAAGCAATTTGTGAATTTCAAATTCGCTTAAAAAATGCTTGAAAAATTAGCTCCCATAGGGTTCTATGTATTTCATTTTCTCAACCCGGGTTCAATCCAAAACTGATTGGGTGATATTATTCATTTATATTCCCATAGGTCCCACAGACCGTCTGAAAACCGTCTAAAATTTCATTTTGATAAGGTCATTTTTACGGCAGTTATCGTGCTAACGGACAGACAGACAGAATGAACAAAGTCATAAAAACTTTTCAACTATGTTGAAAATTGTTAAACAAAGTCATAAACACTTTTCAACTATGTTGTAAAGTGTTAACAAAGTCATAAACACTTTTCAACTATGTTGTAAAGTGTTAAAAATTTCATTTTGATAAAATCATTTTTAAGGCAGTTATCGTGCCAACGGTCAGACAGACAGACAGACAGACAGAATAAATGAACAAAGTCATAAACACTTTTCAACTATGTTGTAAAGTGTTAAAAACACTTTTCAATTATGTTGTAAAGTGTTAAAAACTATTCAATATATTTTGCTCACATTTTTGTTACACACTTTATGTAATCATTTGAATATTTCCTAAAATTTTTCTAAGTAATTCGTGAATTTTAACTTTACTTAAAAAATGTTGGAAAAATTAATTCCCATAGGGCTCAATGTATTTCATTTTCCAACCCCGGTTGGATCCGAAGTTAATTGGGTGATATTCATTTTCATTCCCAAACATCCCACAGACAGTCTCAACAACGTACTAAAATTCCATTTCGATAAAGTTATTTTTACGGTTGTTATCGTGCGAAAGGACAGACAGACAGACCAAAGTCATAAACACTTTTCAACTATGTTGGAAAGTGTTAGAAATAAATATCCCAAAATCGTACTTCATTCAGAAGACCCTTTAATAGCTCAGCACTTGTAAAGCAAGAATAATGAAACTAAGTACAAAAGTAATGTAAAGGTATCTATTTTCCATTTAGAATCCTACTAGTAGTATGTCCTTTCTTCTTATGGAATATGTGATGTACAGAAACTTAAAATTTACAATTTGTGATGATATTTCAATATTTGGAGTATTTCTTTTTAAATTTTATAATAATTCTTACAAAAAGGATAGAGGTGAGTTCTCCGCTGCTGAAATAAACAGACAGATAAAAACAATTAACTTACAATTTACTTTATAATTAACTTACAGTTTATAATTAACTAACAATTTATAATTAACTTACAATTTACAATTACTTTACAATTTTTTACAATTGACTTACAATTTACTTTATACATATAAAAGCAATTTTACAACTGAACAATAGTGTCTTTGTACACTATGTTTCTGAACCTCATTAAGGACAAAAACATAAAAATATATAGAGATCTTTGATTTTTTATGGTCTTTAAGATTAAAAGGTTAATTTTTATTTCGTTAATTTATAAAGCTTCCATAAATTTAGAGATAGGGGCACAAACAACGATGGGGCCACGTTATCCGATTGTGAATTGTATTTGTTCTAGAGATGATTAGGTCCTGTTAATTTGGAGGCTCAAGTAACAATTGAGACCCGTTTTGGGAGGCTTATATAAAGATTGAGTCACTCTTAAAATGCAAAAACAGCCAGGACATAAAGACAGATAGACAGACAGAAATGCGCTTAAATTTTAGACGGTATCCTACCAAGACTACCCTTCAAAATTTCATAACATTCGGTTCAATCGTTTTCCCGTGATTATAAGAGAAACAGATGAATATATGTTGATAAAGTTCATTAAATGTGACACCAGTACACTTAATAAGAGTTCTGAATATCAGAAATCGTTTCAAATTTAAGCACAAAAATGGCGCATGTCTTATAGTTCTACTAACACTGAAATTGTGGTATCTAAAACAATATTTTAATTCCGATTGCTGTATGTTGCCTTATTTTCAATGTTTTCAGGCAGGTAATCAAATAATTATAACATAAATTTTCCATATTTTTCAATTGTGAAGCCTTTCTCTATGATGATGAGACAAATAAACAAACAAATAAAAAAATCTGATGAGAACAGCATATAACGTTCCCTACAGACTTAAATTAATCTTCTCATTATTTCCTTAATTATTCATTAAATTGAATTTAATTGCACAAAATAACACTGAATTTGCACGTTTAATTCAATTTTCGTTTTTATTTGTTATCTGAACATATTTTCAAAGGTGGCGTAGCAAAAACACGCGAAAATCTAAAATATCTCGAGAACGGTTAGTCCCAGATTAATGGGGTTAGTCTTATTATTTTTAAAATATACGCATAAAATAACTATTTAATTAATACATTTGAGCATATGTAATCTCTACTTTAGATATCGAAAATTTTGCGAGCTATTTATTACAAAAAAAAGGGAGTTCTTTATTTCCGAATCATACCAAAATCTAATCAACAGCTGGGTCACCCATAAGTGGCTCACCTATAAAATTTTATGAAATTTGGACAATTAGTTTTTGAGTTAGAGTTGATGCATACATTGCACAGTCAAACACACACGCACAGACATCACGCTAAAAATAGTTTTTTCGTGTTCTAGATATCCCAAAACGTGTATATCTGTCGAAAACTCAAGTCGCGATGTTCGACACAATTGCAATACTTTCCCTATATATTATCATCCAATACAAACGGTCTATTAATTTTAGCGACTTAGATTATAGTATCCATAATAAGACATCTACTTTCTATTGACTAAATTAATATAATAACACAACCTTTTTGTCCTACCATATATTCAAAGTTAACGTAAAGGCAAAATTGTGCTATTACGCTTGTTCATATGTTTATATCTCTCGGAGCTGGTAGAATAACAGCAGTAAACTGATACTGTAAACACATAATAATTAGCCTTTAAACCCTCGATTAAAAATGCGATCTGTGCGTGACATCCGAGCTCTAAACTTATAACTTTCAGACAATAACCTCCATATAACTCTTATATATAACTCTCAGATATATAACTCTCAGACAATAACTCTATATAACTCTTATATATAACTCTCAGATATATAACTCTCAGACAATAACTCTATGTAACTCTTATATATAACTCTCAGATATATAACTCTCAGATAATTACGCTATATAACTCCTATATATAACTCTCAGATATATAACTCTCAGACAATAACTCTATATAACTCTCAGATATATAACTCTCAGACAATAACTATATAACTCTTATATATAACTCTCAGACAATAACTCTATGTAACTTTTATATATAACTCTCAGATATATAACTCTCAGACAATAACTCTATATAACTCTTATATATAACTCTCAGATAAAACAAGTATCACTGAGAAATGTCGGTATTAATGTATATAAAAATTACTGTTATGTAAATATTCGGCTTTTTATATCCGCCGAAACTGTATATCCGGCTTTGTTATAAAAACAAATATAGAACTAAGTAGAATATTTTTTTTAATTCGAGCAAAAGCTTTGAATTTTATTCGAAATTTTGTATTTCGTTAACATGGCGGCATATGACATAATCTGTCATAATCATGCATAAAAAGGTTTATTTATGGCTCAATGATCACGAGACTTTATAGTTTCAATCATTGTTGTGAAAAATAGCCGCGATAAATAGAAAATTTGCTTGTGAAGTCATTAGCCCCTCTAGAGCAGCGGGGTGTTACCCCCCGGGATACATTGTGAAGTAGGGCATCGATGGAAAGATTTTTTTCTAGCCCTTTGAAATGAAGGGTAACACGCTATAGTTGTAATCATTTGGACACACAATACCGATTTTTTAAACTTTTTCCTGCAAAATTTGAAAAAAAAAATTGAATTCTAGAATAAGAAAGTCGAGTTGAACCGCATTCCAGTTAATTGATGAGAATAACGTCTATGCTCGGGGTGTGTGTGGCGGATAACGTAGCGTTACGAAAAATGTAAACATTTTGCACGCGTATACCCCCGAACCTAATAGATGAAAATGTAAATAATTTTCCTTATTTCTTCTGAAATAAGATCCAAATTATGAATATATAAAAATAGTTTCAATATTTTAATATTTTGAACTTCTTTTTTAAACTTTAAAATGTATCTGTCTGGCCGAGGCTTTTTTTTCATATTTCTTACTTTCACTCGAAATATCGCCGAAGCTATAAAATATAGATATTGTGGCAACCGAAAAATAAAATAAGCTAAAGTTAAAGTTTTAAATATTAAATTCATTAGGATTGACATGGCCGTTAATTCATTACATAGTGGACTTATTATTTAATCGTACATTGCTAGTTGTGCCGCTATATAAAACCCTCCAATTATTTACCTTTCGTGTGAGTCCTGTAAAGGAATAATTAATTATTATAATACTCATTGATTGCACCATTTAAACTTCAACAATAAAGCATTTATTAACAACATCAAATCTGAATTATTTAATTACACCAATTATTCATATTATTAATTATATGCTTAACAACAATTATTCTCATTAATTATTGCGGCGGAGGAGACATATGTGACCAGAATTATTAAAATTACTATCATGTGTCTATGACCTGTGATTGTTAATGAGCACATACCTTCAAATCTGTCTTGGGCTTTGATCATATATCAAATGCTTGCATCAGTTATTTGCACCGCCATAACTCTTCGGTGTGTGGCTCCTTCTCGTACATCTGATTGCACTTCACCTATATAGATCTAGCCAGTATTTTTGGAATATTTGCAGAAATCTTTAAGTCATGTTGTACAAGCTATATGTGCACAAGTTGCACAAATCTGCTCATGTTTTTCTTCAGCCAAATCTTCATAATTGTCTTCATTATTGTCTGCTTGATTCTCGGGTCACAGGCTGTGGTTCCCTCGTTGGGGGGGGGGTTAACTCCCCCTTTTCTTTCATCTGCCGCATTGAGTTTGACGTAACATTCTTCTTTTTTATTGGTTACTCCTTTAACCAATGGAAGCATTCCACATCTCGTAAAGCCCAGCTCAGCCCCTCTGTTATGGACCCCTAAATTTATGGTCTTCTGACCTTTAGGTTCACGGGGTGATAAAACACTGTGCCAGCCAGACTCAAGTACTGCTCGCCGGTTTGGCCACAATAAATTTTCACATAAAACTGTCTCACCAAATGTAAGATCTATTTCTGGTCTCACAGATATAAATAGTAGGCGACAAAAATATGTACAAGAAAATTTAGTATCAAAATCTATACTTATTCTTAAAAAGAGTTGTTATAGTTTTCGAGTAATCGTCTTGTCAATTCGAAGAATATTGAAAATTTTCCGTTTCTCAATGCCCTATATTTTTAAAACTAGAAGTGTTAGCTATAAGTAATAAGCAAGAATTTGTAGCTCTTTAAAAACCCTACAAGTGCATATACTTCGATTTTGGATCAAACTGAAAAATCCGATAATATAAAAATAGTTTTTGAAATAAAGCTGTTATAATTTCGATGTTTAGGCATTTAAACCTGGGTTTTCCAATGGATGAGCTGTAATATTTAAAATGTCACGATGGTTTAAGCAATCTGTTTACTTACTCCTTGCTAAAATATTGATGCACAAGCACAAGATATTTTGTCTTGTTTAAAGAAAAATTTCGGAAATTAAATGAACTTGGGGAGTCTAGGATGTTTAATGATTGGTGAGGTTTGAACGGAATAGATGGAAATATACGTATTCAAGTAAGTATTTATATGCCGGCAGACAAGTTTATCGAATAGATTAACTTGAATATAAAAATCTCGTCAGATATATTGTATAAGTTCAATGTATATACCGTAAAACAAGTTAGTAAAATACTGGATATTTTGAGGAAGTTTGTTATCAGAGTTTCCAGATGAAATCAGGGTGACAACTAAAAGTGCTAGATAACTATAAACAGTTAGCGAATAAATTGTAGTGCTTCTAAAGCCTGTAAACGAGACAATGAGTCAAACAGTCTGAAACAAAGTAACACACAGTAACACACAATCTGAAAACATCCAATAAACTTGCTGAACTGTAGTGGAGTTTTATTTTACAAAATGTTATTCACGCAAAACCATTTCGACTTCATCAAACTGAAACCACCGCTGATTTTTGTCTCAAGTTTTCAATAAAATTAATGCATTATCAATGCTTAAAATATTCGTTCTTATATTTAATTTTATGTCAATTTTTAATTTTAGGTCATTCTTCTTTTATTTAATTAAAGTATCCTATCAACATTAAATATCGTATAGATGCACTGTAAAACATTTGCAATCATGTTACTGAAAGCTTCAAGAGAATTGGCTGTCCGTAATGGGGAGTAAGGTTCCTGATTGTTATATATATATATATATATATATATATATATATTACATATATAACGCTCCGGCTGACGATAATTAGCTTAATATTTCAGAGATGAAGCTGGATTTCAGAGATGACGCCTGCTATTGCGACTTTTCTGATAGTTTGCCAAAATTATCAATAAAGTAGCTAAAATGAGCAAAGGTTGCAGAATGTTTTACAGTGTGGTAACATATTGCAATATTACCGCAACCATTGCAAGTTCCAGCAGTCAAATAAAGTTAGTGATTTATGACTTCACAACAAACATTCTAGGACGCTGTAGCCCAGTGGTTAGCGCACGGGAATTGCACTCGGTAGGCCCGGGTTCGATTCCCGCCACTGCCAAACTGCCGCCATGTTCAAGCGGAGTACGATCATGTTAAACATGTGGGTCCGTAAGTCCTTCCGAGAGGTTGGTGGTAGGGGAAGGAGGGTACGGTCCCTGTGGAAGCCTCTCCCCACTGGGTTCCGGTCTAAATTGGGTGGCACTTCCCGGTCGTCCAAACAGTTACCTTACACCTTTCTGGTAGGTCGGACGGTTTGGGTCTCAACAACAACAACAACAAACATTCTAAAAGTAAATCATGCCAATGACAAAATATTATGCCTTTATAAAAGTCAAACGCAGTTTACAAGAAAAATAGAAAACTACTATTTTCAAAGGGTTTTTTAATTTAATCGTCACGTGGAATCACTCCGCATGTTAACGATCTGTAAATGATGCCATTCGCTTTTAAATACAAGGTTACATATATAATAACCATTTATGCGACATGTTTAACATAACTATGTCTTAGTTTCGAAACAAATGTTGAAACATTTGTGGACCTTCGCGTTTTTTTTTTTCTTTTTTCTTTTCTATTCGTGCTAAATTACTTTCGATTTCCTCAGTTTGTTACGATATCGTGCCTAAAGTGCCAAAGATACACAGACATCATTGAAATAATGATTGATTCATATTCAGGCATGCTGAAAAATGCAAACTCATCCAAATCAAAGAATCGTATTTTTTTAGCCCGTCATAAGTATTCCCCTTTACATATACTACTATGCAATGCAGAAAAGTAAAATAAAAGCTAAAAGTAAGACAGAAAAGCTATGAAGCTTTACTTGAGACCAAAATCTTGACTTCTGGAGGCTGAAGGGGTTGTATTGCTTCCCCCATGGATTTTACAATTTATTATTAGAATATACACTTTTCGAATATACTATAACTTTCTCGAAATATGGAATACTCTGAAAGGTATGAGACCCTTCAGTAAGTTTCTACATAGAGCATATAAAAAGAGTCATCTGAGAGTATTTGACGTGATACGAGATATATTGAATGATGAGATACATCAATGTTTTGAGAGTAGTACCTGCTATTTTGTGAGCAATTAATTGCTGTTTTGTTGTATCTGACAATAGTTTAGTAACCTTGTAAAATAGTTATCCAGCTATTCGCTGCATAGTGTTCCTGTTTACGTTTAAGAGTGCTCTTAAAATAAAGTGTTAGTTATCCAAAAATTTGGACTAACTTTTTTGGACTTTGTATTCGGATGGTACATCCAGGATTCCAGAGTATACGTCGTAACAAATTGGTGTCAGAAGCGAAATTTCTGAAAACTTGACAAGCATATATGGTAGTAACTAGAAAAGCGATAAAGAACAATTAAAAGAGACGATGACTTTGATTAAAGCCATGAAAAATGGATAAAAAATCATGAAAAAGATATGAAAACAGAAATTATTGTCGGACAAGATGTGTGTTTTAATGCGGATTATAAACAATATTGATACATAAAGTATGTACATATGAGAAGGTCGAGTAGAGAATCACACTCTAGATATTTTTATAAGTAATATAATCAAAATACACAATAACAATCGCTTTGAAATTCCCATAAGTAACTCCTCTATATTATCAGATCCGTTTAAATTACACATGCGAATAATTAATTTATCTAGAACATTTCCCATGCTCTCAAGGGCATCCTGTATTAAACTTCCGTATTAACTGCTTATGTCCAAACCAAAGCACGCAGAATAGATGCAGAATTAACGCTGCATGCCAATTGGGTAGGTATCACTGCAGTCCATATATGAAACATAAGATGGGACACACGGAATTTTAAAATGATTCATATAATAAATAACTCTTTATATTTAAAATCTTTAAAATTTTAAAACTCAAAATTTTAAATCTTTAAATCTCATAATTTTAAATCTTTAAATCTTAAAATTTTAAATATGTATTGAATAACATACATAAAAAAAGCCAATATTACAGTCTGCCTGTCACGCTTGGCGATTAATTTGGTTCAATACACCAATTTGACAACTTTCAGAAAATGTTGCCAATTTATCCATAATGCGACATAATTCGGCGTAATTGGCCTTATTCTAATATCCCTGATAATTAAATTTTATTTATTTAATAATTCCTGTCGTTTTGTGGGAGTGATTAATTTTCTCGTGAAAGATATATATTTTATAGCTTCACTACTTAAGTATGTTTTTTCTTGTATCAAAAAAGTATTGTTTTAAAAATTTTCGAATTCCGCGTTTTGACGGATATAAGCATGATCTTCTTAAAACCTCCTTTTCCATTTCGATTACTTTTGAAAAAAATGTCCGTCCGCGTGTGGATTTGAGTGTATGTGTATGTGTGTATGTCTGTGTGATAGGGGCACGGTAATCTAAAAACGAATGCAACTACTGCTACCAAATTTTATGTGTAGTTTCATTATGTGAAAAACTAGAATTAAATGAAAATCTGGGTAATTCACTAGTTTAGAATACGAATTATTCGATGTCTAAAATTTTCAATTAACATTATTTACTATGGAAAACATTGATATTTTTCGAAATAGTAGTTGAAAGTCCTAGAACGACTATTATTTCCTAAACAATTAGCCGTAAATATATACTCCATATAAGATTGCAATTCATCTTATAACAATTTTAAATCGAGGAAAGTATTTGGCTCAAAAATACGAAATATAACTTTTATTACGATCCACCAAACCAAAATTTTCAAGTTACTAAACACTTCTTCATACATTAATTAGCATGTATAACTAAAAGAAGTTTAATTCTTTCACGAACAAAATTTACCGATATATTGCAACTGAAATTTCCAGCAGTTTTTGATAAGAAATTAGGAGTTGTACACAAATCGAATTGCGATTCATGCCAATTTATCAGCACATACCCCATATTATACATACCTGTAGTCCACTTCTAAATACATTTTTAGGTGTTAAAGAATTTTTTAGGGACAGCCCGATAAATCTTAAAGATATGCCATTAAATAAAATGCAAAACAAATATCTTGAAATGTTTTATTTTTATTTTATACCTTCCCTTAATGCTAGCCCAAAAAAGTGGATTAGTATACGTGGAGTGATTTAAGTTATAAAATTCAACTTTTCAAATGTCGGCAAGTTTTGCTCATAAAATAATCAAACATTTTTTAGTTCTCTATGTTAATGCTGTTAAAATATAATTGTTATTTAAAATATTGTCTTTATTTTTATATCTAGCAACAGTGGTATCAAAAAAGGTTTATGGCAATCCTCTGGTGTTTACGAGATCAAATGATGTTTACAGAAATGAAATGTTTGCAGCTTGATCTGTTTTCAATGTAAAATCATTATTATGATAAAATCTTCATAATATATCTTCAAAGTATGCTTCTTAACAATAAAATATCTACATAAAAAACAGGTTATGGTCAACCAGAGTAGTTTCCTAATAAAAAGAAAATCATTTTGAAGAACGTTAGTACATTGTGCTAATAATGGAGCAAAATGGTGAACTGTTTCATAAACTTTAAAACCAAGAAACCTTCTATGTTTGGAAGTTTCAAATCACGATTGCTTTTAAGTTATTACCGGACAGGGTATTTTGGACGCAAAGAAACAGGAACAAAAACAAGTAGCATGGAAGATGAAAGACGCCCATAGCACAACGTATGATTGTTTCGACAACCGATCGTAAGTGTATAAGGCATATTTTGAATTGTATGACCTCTTGTGAAATGTTTAAATGACTATGCCCATTTTGCTTCAGTTTATCTACTGCAGTATAGAAGTGATGTTTCAAATGTTCTGATGCAGTATGTCCTTGAAGCTGAGAACAAATGGAACTGAAGTCGCAAAATATCGCTGTGATAATAGTGGGGAATATATTTCTAAAAATCTTGTAAATTGGTGTAAATCTAGAGGCACTGTTTTAGATTATACTATCCCTCATACAACACAACTTAATGGTAAAGCAGAACGACTAAATCGAATATTGATGCATTAAACTCGAGCTCTTCTATTTGATTCAAATACAGAAAAAGAAATGTGGGCCGAAGCACTATATGGGGCTACTTATCTACACAATAGAAGCCCTACCGTTGCTATTGACACATTACCTACTGAGAATGGTTTGGAAGAAAGCAAAATTTATCAAATCTTCAAATATTTGGATCAACTGCATATTCAAAAATCACATGTCATCTAAAACAACTTGAAAGTCGATGTGAAAAATACATATTTGTTGGCTATGCATCTAATGGTTTTAGGCTTTGGGATCCAGAAAAACGAAAAATAAAAATTTCAAGGTATGTGTATTTTATCGACCCAAAAGAAAAACAATGTATGTAAACACAGAGTTTTGCAGACCTCAAATTTTTGGATTTAAATGATAATGAAACAGATGATGGTGATGATGAAAAATATGAAGATGCCACTGAAACAGATGAAATCGTTGAAGATAAAGAAATGAAAAATTTAGATGTGGAAAATGAGCAAGTTATAGAGAAAATGTTAAAAGATAAAGATACAAAAGAAGTGCTAAAAGAAAACGTTGAAGAAGAGATGGGAAAAGGTAAAAGGAAGAAAAAATTGCCAGAAAAATTAAATGAATATGTTTTGCTAACTTTTGAAGAAGCAATGAATAGTCCTAAAAAACTAAAATGGCAACAAGATGTAAAAGAAGAAAAAAGTCATTGGAGGAAAACAAAACCTGAGCTTTAGTAGATGAAAAAGAATTAAAAGCCAAAAAAATATTAACCAGCAAATGGATATTTAAAATCAAAGACGATGGCAAATATAAGACTATACTCGTAGTTAGAGGATTTGAACAAACACAAGGAATAGACTTTGAACAGACATATAGCCCAGTTGTAGGCAGTGATTCTTTGAGAGGTATTTTTGCTACATCCACTAAGAAGAATTATTGCATGAAGAAATTCAATGTTAAAACTGCCTTTCTCTACTGAATACTTCAAGAAGAAACATATATGTACTTACCTGAAGGTTTTGAAAGAGAAAATAAAATATGCAAATTGGTAAAGGCACTATATGGTCTTATTCCATGTAGTTGGTGATATGGTCTTAAACAGTCACCAACTACATGGAATAAGACCTTAACTGATATTTTAAGACAAGAAGGAACTTTTAAAAACTGAACAGTGTATTTTTGTTAACAAGGGCATTACATTAATGCTGGCAATTTATGTCGATGATGGAATCTTAACAGGAGATAATAAAGATAAAATAGATGATTTACTTGCAAAATTGAAAAAAAGATTTGAAATGACATCATTAGACGAATATGTTCATACTTAGGAATTTATCTGAAAAAAGACTCAGATTCTTTAAAGCTTTCTCAAACTGGATATGCAAATCAGGTACTAGAAAAATTTCAAATGTCTGAGCAAAACCATCAAATACTCCTATTCTTTCAAATAAGAGAATTATTTATCATTATCGTAAAGCGATTGGAAGTCTGCTTTATTTATCAACAAAAACCAGACTAGATCTAAGCTGCTCTGCGGGTTTCTGTAGTAGACAGGTAGAAAATCCTTCTGAAGAAGATTTAGAAAATTTAAAAATAATTCTGAGGTATTTAAAAGGAACAGCTGAATTAGGAATATCCTACGACCAAAACAGTGATGCAAATTTGGAACTTACTGTGATGCCGATTCAGCGGAAAATTTAGAAACACGAAAAAGTACTACAGGATATGTTATTTATTATTGTGAAGAACCTATATCTTGGGCATAGAGAAAACAATCTGTAGTTGCCACTTCAAGCTCCAAAGCAGAATATATATCTGCAGCTGAATGTTGTAAACAGTTAATATATCTGAAGGCACTAATCGAAGAATTGACTGGAGAAAAATAACAGCAACAATGAATATTGACAATCAAAGTGCAATAGAATTAATTAGGAAGGGCGTTCTAAATCACAGAAGTAAACATATAGATGTCAAATTTCACTTCATGAAAGAAAAATATGAGCGAAAAATTATAGATATATAATACTGTCCAACTCAGCATCAAATAGCTGACATTTTTGCAAAACCTCTTGGAACTATCAAGTTTCCTCTTTTAAGAATAAAACTGGTTTCTTAACAATCATTTTTTTCTATAATGAACATTTGGACTATACTGTATATAAGCTGTAACATTTGTATATTTTTTTTTATTTCTATTTTTTGAAATTAACAATTACAGGGGTGTGTTAAAATATAATTGTTATTTAAAATATTGTCTTTATACAGCGGTATTAAAAAAGGTTTATGGCAACGCTCTCGGGTTTACGAGATCAAATGATGAAATGATGTTTATAAAAATGAAATATTTGCAGCTACAATGAAGTTTTTATTTTAATAATGTAACATCATTATTAAAATAAATGTAACATCATTAATGTAACATCAATAATGTAACATCATTATTAAAATAGAAACTTCATAATATATCTTATTTTTAGTAATACGAAGATTTTAGAATGAGGGACCATATAAAAAGTTGCATTTCATATTTTTCGGACAAATACATTTCTCAATTTAAAACTATTATAAGATAAATTGTAACCTTATTCGAAACATTTCGTGTAAGTGGGAGTACATATCAATGACTAACGGTTCAGTAAATAAAGATCGTTCCTGGACACCATGTATATTATATGAGAGAAATTGAATAATTAACACTACGCTATTGATTTTAATGGTATTATTGTTTATATTAGCACAGACATGAAGGTAGAGAATAGGAGGGGAAACGTCATACTTCACAATGACAAACTGCTTCTGCAAATTAGATACCCTAACGATGGCAGCGCCATCTCTTGCACACTTTCAAAACCAATTGAAACCGTTCTAACACCAACGTTACCATGCCTAAAAGAGACTTCTACACACTATACCAACGTTATTGAATGGACGTAAGCTTTAAAATTCAGACCTTGAGAACAACAGCGCCACCAAATACGAACTATACTGTGGACAGATTGTGATGTCAATTTTCCGAAAAATAGCCCTTTCGGATTCCTGTTTGTCTCCCTCCTGTTTGTTCTCTACCCTTCATGGCACAGATAAGACAAATGCATCTATCGACGTTACTAAGCTACTGCCAATTTGAAAACAGAAACTTCCAATAAAATTTTACGAAATATTTCAAAATAATAACTTGAGAACAAATATCTGATGGGAGCATTATATGACTTTCCCTACAGACACAAATTAATTTTCTCTTTATTTCTTTAATAATTCATTAAATTGAATTTAATTGCACAGAATAACACGCATGATTATTTGAATTGACGCTGAATTTGCACATTCAATTCTATTTTCGTTTTCATTTGGTAACTGGACGTATTTTCAAAAGCGGGTTAGCAAAAATACGAAAAGACCAAAATGTCTCGAGAATGACTAGTCTTAGAGTAATAGGGTTAGTCTTTTACTTTTCATCGTCAAAAATTAGGTATACAAGTATCCAACAAGTATTTAATTGATGCATTTGAACATACGTAGTATTTTATTTCAGATTTTGGCGATTTTTGCGGACCATTTTGAAAAAAAAGGTCAGGTTTTTTTTCTCCGAATCATAACAAAATCTAATCAGCACTAAGGTAACCCTCAAATTACTTACATACCAAATTTTGGTCTATTAGTTTTTTAAGCTAGAGTGGGTACATATGATTTTAGAGGGACATTTCGCAAAATAAAGGCAGGTTCTTTTAGCCCGGATCGTACAAAAATTTAACCAGCACCAAAGTAGATCACAAGTGACTTTTGTGAAATTTGGTCAATTAGATTTTGAGTTTGAGTGGATACATACATTGCAGAGACAGACACACACACACACACACACATAGACACACACACACACACAGACATACACACATACATCACGCTAAAAATAGTTTTTTCTGTTCTAGAGGTCCCTGAACGTGTAGATCCATCGAAAATTGAAGTTGCGATTTTCGACACAATTCCATTATTTTCCCAATACATTACAATGTATTTTAAGGAAAGTAAAAATAATAAAAAGATGCATTTTGATAGTAATCGTGATACTAGTCGACCTAAATAATATAGAATATGACCGCATGACAAAGCTGAGTGTAGACGCATATTCTATTTTATAAGCTTTTAAAAAGTTTTATATTACAGTTATTGAATTTTTATTATTGAAATCAAATTTATTAACAAGAAATTTGTGAAAGAATCTTCATAAGGTATCAAATGGTGTGAGCACTTTATTTTTAACGGAAGTATTAAGTATTTTTATCTCTTTTCAGACTTATTTCGTAGAGTCATACGAATTTTCGGAAAAACCGGAAATGGCATCTCCAGAACCAGAAATTAAAATCCTTAGTGAATCCCCTAAATTTCTCTGGAATTCGATGATGAATTCATATCAGTCATCATTTAAGCTCTATCTATAATCAATAATATGCAATAGATATTTCAGGGAAAAATTTCAATCACAAGTGAAAATTCTTTATGAACATTCTACCTCCTCCAAAATAGGTATTTCAGGGGAAAATGTCAATCACCAGTGAAAATTCTTTGTGAACATTCTACCTCCTCCAAAATAGATATTTCAGGGGAAAATTTCATCACAAGTGAAAATTCTTTGTGAACATTCTACCTCCTCCAAAATAGATATTTCAGGGGGAAATTTCAATCACAAGTGAAAATTCTTTCTACCTCCTCCAAAATTTAATGCTGAATCCATATGAGTTATCATCTAAGCTCTATCTTTAGTGAAACATGATAAATAGTTTTTCAAAATGAAATGAACATTTTTGAAAGCGAAATGGGAAATGAACTAAAAGTTGAAATCCTAGGTAAAAAAAGTTGAAAAAAGTTGAAATCCTAGGCACTTTTTTCATCCGAAATCTGATGCTCAACCCATGTCATTCATAATCTAAGCTCTATATTTGGCAAATCCTGAGGGGGGACGGGGAGGGATGCTTTGGAAAAAGAACTTCTCTTCCAGGTTTGATGCTTAATCCAATTCAGTCATCATCTTGGCTCTCTATATCAGACACTGAAAAATATATTTTTCAAGGAGAAATTTTCATTTGTTTTGCAAAACAATTATATGACAAAATTATTACCACCAATTACCTACAGATGAGAGCACATTTCCTTCACTTCACCTAAACTTATATATCTTTGGTATTACGTAGAATATCGCAAAATGTTGCTGAAACTGAATATGAAAACAAAAATTCTTATTTCTTTTTTTTTGTCAGAACCAACATTTTATTGAGAAAGTATCCGAATTCGTTCTAAAATATGGTTAAATGTTGTGGAAACGCAAAATAACTGCTTGCATTACCTCACTTCATTTGTTTAGATTTATTTACGGTAATGCAGATCTAGGGAATAACTTACGTTTACAGAGTGAAACGGCGATAAAGGAGAGTTTTTTCTTTTTCAAAATGGCTCGGTAAACTTACTAGTTTTCCAGTTCCTCGTAAAATTTTAAGCATGACCGCTTTGATTATCGGAGTAATAAATTGTTCAAAAATATTTTACGAGGAGAAACTTTCTGTCAACATAATAAATTTATTATCTTGAGCAGTTTTTAAACATATTATTTTTAAAACGGATTGCAATAGTTTGGTTTTCAATCGAGAAGTAGCCAGATTGGTGAAACGACATCTATATAATATTTGCTTTGATTTGACTTACGGTTAGGGTATAGATTGGGTTAGAAAGCAAAGCATATCGAAGAGTTACTATACACACACTTTTAATAGCAACTACAAACACACTATGCAACATCTAGGGTGAGCCTGGGTCTTTCACGCTATGGAACATCAACACAGACACAAGTACTTCTGGGCAAGGTTACTATATCCTAAAATAGGTTGATTTTAGCGATGCGCTCGCTGTCATTGGCTACTGATCGTGACGTCACCATCGAGTAAGTCAGAGCCAAGCCGCAATGGCGAAGCCCAAGAATCGCGTATTTTAAATATCCCAACTTCTTGTCACACGTCTCTTCCAAAATATTTTGACAAAATTAAAATCTCTATTAGAAATATCATCACCACCATCAAAATTGAGCCCGTTATTTGAGCCCCTATCACTTCTTTTATTTAAAATAAATTGCTTGTAGTCCAATATTGCCGCAAAAATTATCAACTGAATATAGACTACGAATCAGTGGCGAAGGTTTGCGATATTATTAATTATCGGTTGAGCCAATAAATTCGCCAAAGGCAAATACGATTGCCTTAAAACTTAGGTTTGCTAACAAACAATTGGAAAAATCACCCCCCCCCCCCCCCCCCCAAAAAAAAAAAAAGATTTTTTCAAAAAACAATCAGTTTTCAATATTTCTCAAAACATAACAAAATTGCCTCCAAACCTCAAAATTAATTGGTCTACTACATTGTTTCAGTGTTGTTCTCTTCCTTCAATTAAAAAAAAATCAAGCATGAGAATTTCAATACTAAATATTTTATTAATTTCAGGCTCTGAAATTCACCACCAAATTTCTCTATTTACATGTAGCCGCTTGTCCCTTCACATTCAGTCCATGTTTCTTTGTCGTATTTCTTTTTACTTTTCTTATATACATAATGTATAAGGAAAGTATTGTTGTTGTTGTTGAAACCCAGACCGTCTGACCTACCAGAAAGGTGTAAGGTAACTGTTTGGACGGTCGAGAAGTGCCACCCAATTTAGACCGGAACCCAGTGGGGGAGGCATCCATAGGGACCGTACTCTCCTTCCCCTACCACCAACCTCTCGGAAGGACTTTCGGACCCACATGTTTAACGTGATCGTACTCCGCATGAACACGGCGGCAGTTTTGGCAGTGGCTGGAATCGAACCCGGGCCTACCGAGTGCAACTCCAGTGCGCTAACCAATGGGCTACCGCGCCCCCAGGAAAGTATTGTGACGGGGTCGAAAATTCGAATTCGAGTTTTCGACGAAAGAGCACGTTTCAAGCATCCCTGATCACGAATCAAACATTTTTGAAGTGATGTCTGTGTGTGTGTGAAAGTGTGTGTGTGGGTGTGTCAGTGAGTCTGTGGAGACGATAACTGACGGACGAATGGACCGATTCGAACCAAATTTGGTACAAAAATCACAATCCGTAAACACTGGAAGCTTATTGTTTTTATACGCAATCGAATATTCAGCACCCCTCTAAATTTTCAAATGAAATTTTGAAAATATTGTCAAAAAATCAAAACCACTAATAAAGTTACGCAAAGAGACATTTCTTATGCAATTTTTCATTAGAAAACGATTGACATAAATTTTAGAACGCTAACATAAACCGTTCTCGAGATATTGCACATTTTTCAAAAAAATAATCAAAAAGTCATATAAAATAAAAAACATATTTCCTATTGAGAAACATGTTCACTTTTCATATGTAATACCATGCGATAAATTGGGCGACATCATTCTGGTGGATCTAGCTCGTTCCATTCATGAAAAAAGATACTTCGAGTAATACTTTTGTATTTGAACGCCAATAGTCATTTATCTGCTGTAAGAATAACTTATTTCTTCGTCCATAACGCTTGGCGAGATTTTGGCGACGAATTTGGCGGAATGTCGCCAACTTGGCGATTTTTTTAAATGTTGCCAAATTAACGAAAATCTCGCCAAATGGATAAAAATGACGCTAAATCAATGAAAATGACGACTAATTGTCGAAAATTCAATATCTTGGAAAGAATATTAGTATCTACTATAAGAAAAACCTATTTTTTTTACTGTAAAAGTAGTAAATTCATTACATCATATAAGGAAAGTTATGTGTTGCCCACAACAGATTTTTTTGGGGGGTGATATGCTAGTAATAGTAGAAAGAGCACGTTTCCTCACTTCTCTGGATACACATCTCGTTCTTCTTTCCGATTTCGTGTTTACAATACAATTTTCTTCGAAATTTTTACTTAAAAAATCATAGTTATAAATTTGTTGGAGTGCTTGGCCTTGGACTAGAAGTATTCAATTTCTGAGATGGAACAGCAATGAGGTTCAATCTTCTTGACGGGGCTAATTGTAAAATTTCAGCTCTTAAATCTCTAGCATATTCCTCCTCCACAAAATGCTCGGAACATACACATGGATTTGAAAAATTCACTTTATCCAATCTTTGGCACTTGATGTACCATTTTTTTCGCATAGATTCATCTTTAGGGAAACTATGAAAAATAATTCCCATACCTTTTGTGTTGCGATTTGTGTTCTTACATGTAGTAATTGCACAATTCGGCATGATGTTAATCAAATTTTATAAAGTACTAAATAAAAGTAAAATAGCTACACTTGAATGTGTAAAAGAAATCAAACGATGCAAAACAATATGTAAATCCAAGGTCAATATAAACAACGAAACGGCGGGAAGAGCAGCAAGCAATCGAGAAATTTTGACTCGATGATGACGTCATGCGCAGATTCCGAAAACAGGTGTCGCGTTGCGCATCGCTTTTACGGTCCCCCCTGTTCTGGGTTTTATACATATGACAACTATTTCAGCTTGGCCGAAGGGGGGAAAGGTGCAGCGCCATCTATACGCAGTCTCGACAAATACGACAAGAAAGTGGTAGTTAATTTAATCATTACAATATAATATGTTTTTGTCTTTCCAGACCCTCCAGAAACACCCCCAGGTAAACAAGAAAGCTAAATCTTTGCACACTCAAAGTATCAACCATGGGAAAAAACTTAACGCAGAGGGATTTTTTATTTCCCTCTTGGTAACAAAGAAAATGTTTTTTTTAATCTTTCCAGATTGTCTGACGCCCCCCCCCCCCTCAGTGTGACAAATAAGGTTTAACCTTTGGACACATAGCATCAAGCACGAAACAGAACTTAAAGAAAAAGATTTTCGATTTTCTTCCCAGGAGTGGACGAAATGGATGGGAATCAAGAAGTATTCTAAACCCTTCAGAAAGCCTTCGGTGACTTGGATGGCTAAATTTTGAACACTTATAGTATTGGCCACGGGACATGACCAAACTGGGTCGCATGTTCGAATAAAATAACTGTTTTCGAAACTACATTTCATGTATTGTAAAACGAAATTTAACGTACTAAAAACATTGAAATCTAATTTTTTTTTCAGAGTGTCAGTGTCCCTTTGATAGGCTTATATACTAGTTATATGATAAAACAGTAGTTGGTTGACACCAATGTAAAATTGGACGCAATTATTTATACTGGCTTGTCTTATTTTAAAAATGTTAATTATTCATAGTAATTTTAAAAGCAGCAGAAACACACTTCGCTAACTTGTATAATGAAATTGAAAACTTTCTATACTCCATCATAATTTTGCCACTTCCTCCATTGCATGTTTCTTTATTTGTATTTACAAAAACGGTATTTTATTTCTAAGAGCTCTATACACAGATTCTTCAATTAATTATGCGTTTGGAGTATTCTCTATCAATTTAATGTGCCAGGAAACACTGGATATTTTTACTACGTTTATAAATATCCGACTTTTAGGTAGGGCTACTCAAAATATTTCTACCAATGAAAGGTAATAAGGCACTGAAAGGTAATAAGATAATAAAGGCACTTCCACCTATGTCTTAAAATGGCACTACCTATGCCCGCTGATGTCTATGGATATATATCTGTAGGGGGCAGAAATATACCTGTAGACATACGTACTTTAACATATCGGCAGTATCTTAACGTTTGTTTAGAAGCACAATGTTCTTAATTTAAGAAAGTTTTTAATTTAAAGAAATGTTTGCTCTTAATTAATTTTCAAAACAATTGTAATCACATAATTTTCTCATTCCTGCTTTCTTTAAGAATATATTAGAAAGTTAAATTCTCATAAGCAACAGTTTTATTTATTGTTATAATAGGGTAATTTTTTTTTTCGTATTTATAGGATACAAACATACATAAAAAATAAAAAAATTCGATAAACACTTCTCGTATAAATATTATATGAACCATATGATAATTGGTGATGATTTTTTTTTTCAAGCAATGAGATTGGGTCAGATTATTCTGATATAAGTTTTATTCTCCTATAGCGAAGTAAGGAATAGCGAGAATTAAAATCCTGTTTCTACGACCGTGTCAAGAAAGGGAAAATATTAGTCAAACAAATTTTAAGATACATTAAAAAAATACAGTGCTTCAAAGATGACATTTTTTTCATTACTCTGATATGTGATGATTATACAAATTGATCTATGAAATTTGGATGTATGAAGATGTTGTAGAATCTGACATTTATAATGTCAATCAAATTTGCCACTATATTTCAGCAAAAAATATTTTTAAAGCATATATTTCTCAAAACCTTCTGTAGCTGAAGCTTTGACGATGCCTGATATAGATTTAGCATTGGATTTTGAAGGATGTAGGAGTTAACTAAGGATTTACACTTCCTGTTCTTTTTCCATTTCCGGTTCAAGAACTTTAATTTCCCTTAAGACACCTATTTCTCAATATTAGTAACAAACATAGTTCAGATGGTAACTCATATAAATTCAGTATTAATTTTCATAGGCTAAATAAAGATTTACATCTCCGGTTTCCTCCACTTCCGGTCCAATATTTATCTTGAAACATCTATTTCTCAGGATTGGCTATAGATATAACGTAGATGATGATTAAAATGAATTCAGCATCAAATTTCAGACTCTGTAACGAGATTTACAAATAATTTATATTTCCGGTTTTTTCCCCATTCCGGTTCATTTTTCTTTTCATTTTCCTTGAAGCATATTTTTATCGAAATTAGCTATAGAGAGAGCTTAAATTATGGATTCAACATCACATTTTGGAAGGGGTTGATGGGGTTCACTAAGGCTTTTCATCCGGTTTTGGAGATCTCACTTTTGGTTTATCCGAAAACTCACATAACTGTACGACATAAGTGTACAAAAGGGTATAAAAAAGAATTAATAGTTCCGTCGAAAATGAAGTGTGCATAGCACTTGCCATCATATGAAGACTCCTTCACAAATTCATGTTTTTAATTTGTTAATGTGTTTATTTTATATAATAAGTGGAAATATATTTTAAAAGAATTATTATTAAGAAAACGATATTGATGGTTGCAATGCATGGAACTTCATGATATGCACTGCCACATAAAACGATTTACAAAGTAAAATTCTGCGTAAAAGACATGATGATAAATATTGTCCGCTTGTAAGTGCTGCAAGCTGAACACTTATTTATCTTGAAATACTCGCATTAAAATCAATTCTCCTTGAATTTATCAGAAGTTTCATTTATTGATGGCGTTAACGTTTATGCCATTTTGATTTATACTTTAAGGGTTTGGCAAAAACGGGAGATGGTGAAATGCTCCCAAACCATTCAGATAAAACACGCATTTCCTCTTATTTGTAGCTCTTCGGTTCGTTTAATATTATAAGTAAAATGTATTGGATATTATGGCGATGGAGGTACACAATAAATGCTTTGCTAACAGGCTTATGTTCCGACTGCGATAAAATGTGCCACATATATCACAATAAAAAATGTTTTATGAGCTCTCCCAAACGGCAAAAGGCAAGTCGCATTTTGAGAAATGTGTAGACACGCTTTGAAATATCTTTTTCTTTACGATTGGTAAAAAAACATGCTTTTTTCCATAAACTAATTTAGTTGTGTGAAAATAAAAATCGAGATGACAAATGAATTGGTGAACTGAAAAAATTACTGAAATGTCATATGGTGATGTACCATAACAAAGTGAATGAAATAGAAAATCTCAAAATAAGTTCATTCTTTGGTGTTTTCTAAATTTCATGCTTTCCAGATTTTTATTATGTCAAGAAACAAATAATTAAGAGCAAATTACAACTTGAAAATGCTGAAACAAATCTATGAACTCAAAACATTATTCATAAATTTCCACCTCGGTGATAAGAGCCAGCACGAGGATCCGTAGTTCGTGTCCTGGCTGATACAGCAAGGTTCTTTACAATAGCGCCGGAACAAATAAATCCTGCATGTTAGTGCAAGGATATTGGGGCGTCTGAAAGTGACCCTAATGCGATTAGTACGAATTCAGTTAACTCTGGTATTTCAGACGCCGATTTCAAATCGGGAGGCCAACGACCACTCAAAATACTAACCTGCATAAAAGTAGTATCAAGGATCAAGGGATAAAGACCAAGGATCAAGTAGTATCAAGGAGGATCACAAGGTCCTGGACGCATCGAGTGCGCCAAACCTCCTAGTCATAGAAAAAGGTCATAGGATCATAGGTAAAAAGAAAATACATTAACAGATATAGCAAAGGAGAAAAAATTAGAAATTATACTCAGTTGGGCAGAATTCCAACAGGCGTCGAAGCGTCAATGTTCGGCTGACCAGTACAAAAATCTGTGATTCGAGTTCCGACTAGAATAGCAAGGTTCTTTACACACAAACGTACAACAATACGTGAATACAACATATTATTCCAAACACAAACAACTGCAACTTTTCACGAGCATTGCGGAAAACACAAATACAGAAATCTATAAATATGCGTAGCAAAAACGACAGTAAAGCAACAAGCAAATACGAAGCATACGTAAAAAGAAGGATTTGTTTTGGTTTGATATAAAAGAATTACAGTATTTTGACTGAAGTAAAAAAAAAGACATACAGCAAAAAAGTCACATTCAGGTATGTTTAAAAACAGGTAAGACGTTCAACAGGCATCCGTTGAATAGCAATGTCTCGCTGTCGCATTTGAAGGACGGTGCTTTTCATCTGTTCGGGAAATCGAACACTTTGGCGAGCGGCACCCATAAAGAAACAAATATTGGAAAATTGAAAGTGTACATTTTCTTGCTATCAAACGGCCTACCTTCGCAGCCTAATTTAAAGTCTCATTGAAAGTATGTTTTCCTATTATTTGACTTTTCGAATGTTTTGGTTAGTGGAGCTTCCCCTCAACTGAACGTTTTTAAAAAAGTTGATTTTTCACGAGAGTTTTATCGAACTACTGAACTGTGTGCCAAATTCCAAGTCTTTATCTATACGGCAAGTGCCAAAAATTTCGAGAGGGGTGGACAAACAGACAGACGAATGCTTGGGAATTAGTATAATCAAAATATAAGATTTTCACGTCATTATTTACGATGGAAAAACAGTATAATTCCTGGAACAGGTATGATAATATAGCCAATGTTGGAAAATGCTTGATTAAAATACGCTATGGATATAAATGATGGATATGATGAAAGACTTGTTGCCAACTTAAAAATTATTTTACTAAGAAATTTACAAAATATTTTTAAATAATATCTTGACAGGGTAAGTTATTAAAATATATATATATTTTAAATTTTCATTCCATTTTTCACAGAAGTAAACATAAGGAATGGAGAATGAAGGTACAAGAGAGTCGAATGGAGACTCACACTCCAAATATTTATTTAATAATTTATGAAATGCAAATAGTATGAATATTTTAATAAGACACTGAAAAATAGTATTTTATACGAAAATCTGAAGTTATAATCCCCCCTTTGATCTTTGCTCAAAAATGTTTAACATAGCCCCAAAACTTTCTGTGTGGGCTTCTTTTTCAAAAAAATCCTTTATATAAATTTTTTGTGCTTTTTCCCCAATTTTTCAGGGACAAGAGAAAGAGATTATCGTCACACTTCTACATTAAATGAATTATATTTTCAAATCTGTTAACATTCGTATCAAAATCACATGAAATTTTTACAAAATATTTATTGTCAACAGAACGTATTTAACCTGTCGATCACCATAGCTAGTTAAGTTGAACTTCGGATGATTTGTGGAGAAATGAGTTTTACATAGCACTTTCCTGAAATAAAAATTTAATTTTATCTTTAAATCCTCATTAACAATTCTTTATAAGTAAATAAATGTGATTAAATATGCTTATATATTATATTAATTACCTTTTCCTCTCAATTACTGTAGTTCCCAAAAGAAATTAAAATATGGTACCGTAAAATGTAAATTTATATTATATGAATTAATTTCATTAAAAAAGTGGTAAGCATTTAAAGCAGAATTTTTTTTTAATTCTACTCCCAGTGCAACATTATAATTTAAAGAAACAATTATGTCTTTCCCTCTTTAAATTATATAAGTGTCGCATTTTGAACAAACATTTATTAAGTTGTTCTACGCCCTGTATACTCCCCACCTCTTTCGCCATTCTATTCCTTTGAGGTTCTTATGCGTCATTTTAATCCTTTTTTCCGTCTTGCTGGATCTCATTATTCTTGTTCTAACTTGACTCGTCTTGCCGCGATATTCCTGTTGTTGTTTGGCTCACTCCAATCCTGTGTGTTGCTTGTCGTTTCGGATTGTTACTTGTCGTTTCGGATTGGTTGAAGGCTAAACTGTTCTTCATTCTGCTTGTTTCTCTCTTAATCCAGGTCTTGGGTATATAATCCCCTGTTTCTTCCTTTCGCTTCCATTCAAGAGAGGGTGAACTGGAACGTTTTCAAAAGAGCACTTTTTGAGCCGCACTTGGCATTACCCAACATTATAAGCACGGTGGATATTGACTCTGCCACGCACACGCTCACAACAGAAATCAAGAGAGCTATTGCCTCTGCCACAACACATCGTGAGTCACCAAAAATGCCCACACTTTCCCACCATGTCAAACAATTAGTTAAGCAAAGGAACAGAATGCGTAAAACATGGCAGGCAAATAGAGACACTACCCTCAAAAGAGAGCTTAACAGACTCACGTGGAAAGTCAAGGATAAAATTGTCGCAGAAAAGCAGCAACAGTATAAAGAGTTAATTGAATCCCTTAGCCCGGAAGACGTATCGCTCTGGCAATTCGCTAAAAGACTCAGAAAACCTCAAATCAAACTCCCGCCACTAATAGATGGCGTTAAAATCGCGTACTCAGACGAAGAAAAAGCAGAGGCGCTTGCTAGGCATTACGAAAAGCAATTTGAACCAAACCACGATCTAATGTGTCAGGACACCCTAAGAATGGTTAGGCAAACTCTAAACAACTTCAGGAACTCCCCGGTCACGGCTGAGATTAACCCAGCCACCCCGCAAGAGATAATTGATATCATCAAAAACCTTAAAAACCGTAAAAGCCCAGGGCACGACAAAATCAGGAATATCGCGGTGAAAAACCTACCCCCATATATAATATTTTACTTGACCACCCTAATAAACAAAATAATAAAACTATATTATTTCCCCAAAGAATGGAAGGAAGCGATAATTATAGCGATCCATAAACCTGGTGAGGATACCACAATTCCAGCCAACTACAGACCAATCAGCTTACTACCGACACTTAGTAAAATTACTGAGAAAATAATTCTTAATAGACTAAACACGCACCTTAGTGAGAATGATATTATCATTCCGGAGCAGTTTGGATTTCGGCCAAAACACTCCACCACTCATCAATTGCTGAGAGTGGTAGAGTACATATCTTCTGGACTTAATAGTAAGACACCCACAGCTGCGATTTTTCTTGACATACAAAAAGCATTTGATAAAGTGTGGCACTGTAGATTATCATACAAATTGATCACTCTAAAAGTCCCTGACGCACTTGTCAAACTTTTAATCTCATACCTAAATAACAGACACTTCCAAGTTAGAGTAAAAGATAACTTGTCTACACCCAAGCTCATTAAAAGTAGTGTACCGCAAGGATCCATCCTGGACCCGACCCTCTTTAACATATATCTAAATGACATCCCCAGGACCCCAGACACGGAGCTGGCACTCTATGCAGACGACAGTGCGATACTTGCAAAACACCCTTACGTCTCAGTAATGCACAGACAGCTACAACAACACTTAGACATACTCCAAACATGGCTGGAAAAATGGCGAATAAAATTAAACCCCAATAAATGTCATTGGATTTGTGTCTCTAGAAAACGTAAACCTCCGCCGCCTCTGTACATAAACAACCATGCCCTAAAAGCGGAAAAATCTACTAAATACCTAGGTGTAACGATAGATTCCCACCTAACCTGGAAACAGCACGTAACGAATTTAATCAAAAAAGCGTATATGGCCACAGGAGCCTTATACCCAATGATAGGAAACGGAAATCTAAGTTATTAAAATAAACTCTTAATTTATAAATCGGTCATCCGCCCGGGAATGCTGTATGCATCACCCGTATGGGGATATGCCTGTAAAACTACTATAGACTTACTAGAGACAAAACAAAACAAAACCCTAAGGATTATAAGGAAAGTCCCTAGATACTTAAGAAACTCGGTAATTAGGAAAGACTTCAAAATAAAAACTGTTAGAGCCCAAATTAAAAAGCTAGCGCTTAAATTCTATAAAAATCTGCCATCTGTTCCAAATGAACTACTATTCAATCTGCATGACTATGATCATCGCAAGGCCAAATCACGTAAGAGACCCCGCGCGGTACTTAATATTGAAAATCGGAATTAGGTAAGTCCCAACTTAAATAGTTGATATTAAATAAAAACTCGATCAATGTTTTCTAAAAAATGTTGTTAAACCTTAAACTGCCAAATTGCTAGGAAATCCTTAGATCTGCATCAACTCCCCAAAATTACTCATACTCTAAATGTGCAACAAACTGCCCCACTAGGAGCTAAATCAAATAATAAAAACAGTAAATCAAAAACCTCGAACCTCCAACTATGGGCAAATGAAATAATGTCACAGTATGAAGATAAGAACCACACCTAGAGACTAAAGACGCTTCGCGCCTGGTGCTCTTTTCTGGACGAAACCCTTTCACTTCGCTTCCATTCCTCTTTTGGACTTCGGGTTTGTTGGTTCTCTTGCACTGACGAAGGGGTTCCAGCGTATCCTCGAAACAATTGCATACTGCGTTATTGTGTTATTTGTGTTTTTATACGTTACTCAAGTTTTTTTTATTTGTTAAAGGTTTTGGTGATATTTTCATTTTAAACAACTACAAAGCGAAAATTTGCAATTTAATTTTAGGGATATTTTCTCAAAAATTTTCAGTTCGAGGGAAGATTTAAGAACCCTACCCCTCTTAAATGTGCCTCTGATAATATATTATGTAAGATACCAAAAGAAGTTGATTTCTAGTTTCATTGCATATCAAGTGGATCTCGCTGTGCTAACGGTAGGTTACCACTAATTTATGCCATTCCGATTTGTACTTCAAAGACTTGCCACAAACGGGAGACGGTGTAAAAAGATAAAAGTTGGATAACGAACTCCGGAAGGTAGCGTTCATCGCTATAGCGTCTAACGTGGATGAGGCTATCACTGTACCCCAAATTAAAGCGGGATTCCTTAGAAAAGACTACTTGTTGCCAATTGGCACGCCAGTGTCTATTTTTGATGAGCCCATTGTTGCTGCAAGCGTGGATGGTTTTGTGTCAGGGGAATCCTGTACAAAGGAATTCTTGCACGCTGTCCACGGTACAGCAGACGCCGACGAATTGTTAGAACAGACAATGGCACACCTGTAATAGTGCTATAATGTTCTGCCAACTGTCGAGATGAAGCTGTACGGTCCATCACTGCTATCCGGATGAGGTGTCTATCACCCAGTGCTGACTTAACATTTGGTCTTCCACTGACAGATTTGCGACTCTTGCGGTTTTCTTCAGTCTACTGCCTCCACACTCGCGTCACTGGTGTGGCATTGCGCCCCATACGAGCTGCTATTGCACGATAAGTAAAAACACCTTCACGGAGGCCAATTATTTATCCCCGTTCAAACTCGGTAAACTGCTCGTGTCGCACCCTTTGTCGTCGTAGAGGCATAGTGACTTCTCATGAAACGTTTACCGCTGGCAGACAACCATAGATTATTTTCAGCGCCCCGCTACAGTTCTCTATTTATACGTCTAAAACAGCAGTTCAGAGGGCGCTGCCCAGCCCACGCATGCGCGGTGACGCTAAAATTCTAATCATTGCATAGCACATCCTAATTTGCATTGTATGTTTCAGCTCAATCGTGTGATACCTTCATGGTGTTGCAACTTTTACAAACATTAGTACATTTGTAGTTCATCGGTCCATTTAATATTATAAGTTACATGTGTTGGATGGTATGACGATAGGGTACACAATAAATGCTTCGCTAACAGGC
Organism: Amaurobius ferox; assembly: GCA_951213105.1. Taxonomy (NCBI): domain Eukaryota; kingdom Metazoa; phylum Arthropoda; class Arachnida; order Araneae; family Amaurobiidae; genus Amaurobius; species Amaurobius ferox. The sequence goes on from OX578134.1 coordinate 63,140,797, forward strand.
TTATGCATGGGTTGCGATAAAATGTGGCACAAATATCGCGATAAAAGATGCTTTATGTGTTCGAACAAAAAGCAAAATAAGCAAGTCGCATTGGCGAAATATGAAGACACGCTTTCTTTTTACTAAGGAATTTATTTCTGAAAAGGGGAAATGTGAATAAACATTTATGGGCTTTCGCAAATTGATGTATATATTTGAAAATATATATATATAATAATACAATAAGTGAAATGTTAAGTCGATTTTTTTAATTTAGCGTGATTTACTAACGTATGGGTCCTATACTATCTGGAAAGAGTAGTAAAGTGGTCACTCTTCGAAAAAATCTGATGTTGGCAGCACATGACTTTCTCTACATAATGCAATACTTTACTGCTTTCAATGTGAAATAATGATGGACAAGATTCGTGGTACAATGTTTTAACGGTGAAAAGTACACTGATATTGAGCACTTTTCTGGATAACAACATGTAAAATTATTTAGAAATTTAAAATTTACTTATATTTCGCACAAATATAACTTGGCAATTGGAAATATTGCTAACATCTGCTGAGCAATATACTCTATTATATTATATTAAAATACGTTAATTATGATTCATTCATCAATTTGGCATTATTTTCGTAACTTTAGCGTCATTTTTGCCAATTTAACGATCTTTTCGACAATTTGACTCTACATTTAAAAAAAATAATCAAGTGGATGATATTTCACCAAAAATTAGTCGTCATGTTTGTCGCCAAGTGTAACATATTCTATCACATTTCTACTGTTTATTTTTCATCCGATACATTTATATAAAAAACGTGCAATATTTCGACTTCCAATATTCACGGATTGTAATAATCGTACCAAATTACGTTCAAAACGATCTATAAATTCGTAAGATATCGCATCCACAGACTCAGGAACACATACACACTAGCAAAGCGAGTTGCGGGGTTTGGCGAAGTGTAGCGAGCAGGGGGCACAATATATTAAGAAAATTATATCGTGGAAATTAAATTGAATGTACTTATGCGACAAACGATTTTCGTTCAATTTATCCTATTTCGACGTCAAATAAATTGATAAAATAATTAATTTAATAAATAAATGGTATTATATTTCTAACATTATTGCATCAATTACGGCTATGGAATATAATATTACGATACTACTTTGGAGAAAGGAACTTATTTTTCTGAATATGTTTAAATGATTATTGCAACGAATGAAAAATGGTACGGGAATAACTTTTGCTACCGTTTCAGTCTTCATTTTAGCGTATGTTGAACAAAATTCATATTTTTGTATATTGGTTTACAAACGGAATCAGAATATTTAATTCCTTCAGATTTGCGTGCTCAGATAATCTTGTATAGCAAGAACACACTTTTTATTTATATTTAGGGAAATTGAATTCAATATTCAAATGGACTTCTTTTTTAAAAGCTATATGAATGCGTATAGGATTTGTCCATATTTTAAGTCACGAACAACACGCCAGGTATAACTGCTAGTGATATTTCTATGTATAACAAAATAGAGTAAGCACTTCCTTGTAAAATTGTATGTTTCACATAGGAAGCAATATTTAAATACTCTCAGTTCTGAATATATTTTGTTTTAATAGTGGAAATTACAGATTAAAAATTCAATGAAATTCTATTTTTTGCCCAATCTGTTAGAATATAAAATTTCATAGGTATGATAAAAGTACAAAAGTAAACAAATGTAATGTATATGTACAAAAGTAAACATCAAATCTAAAACAAAATTCCAAAATATCTTGAATTAAAAAATTTTCTGTAAACAATACTTACTATGTTGTACAAAAAAATAAATATTCCAACTATGTACTGATCGCTGGAATAAGTTCTATTTGCCTTAAAATATTAAAATCCCACCGTAGTTGTCAAAAACAGCTCAATTTGAATTACTAAAAAAAAGACATAAAAAATAAAGTCAAAAAGTTATGTGCTTTCTAGATAGCAGCCATCGAGTTTCATAGAGTATGTGACACTCTAACGAATAATTAACATTCTTGATTATTTACATTCACCGTTAAAAGAACATATAGCTAACCTTCTGTCCTCCAATAAAACCTAGTCATTTTTTAAGAGCTCCGCAAACAAAGAACAATCCTTTAATTGCGTCTCTTCAACCTATCACGTTTGGAATTTGGGAAGAAAAAAAACGAGATATAAAAGCTGTTTCAGGTTTCTTTTAAGAAAAACAAAGATTGTGGGTAAAAGAAGCGAAACAGCGGAAAAGACAAAAAGTAATGGAAATCAACTTCATGCGATTTGCATATGAATAGGGTTTCGAAACATTCATTAAAAGAATGCTTTTGGAATGTAAGCTGTTCCTTGTAGCTATATTTGGTTATTCGGGTGTGATTTAAACGCTGATCGTTTCCTTGTTCAAATCACTCTATAGTTGGCCGAACACCAACCAAAATTGCGAGAGAGCCACACGAGTTGTAACCAAGCTATGTCGAAAGGACAACGCCACTGGGTTATCCATAGTCTTGAGAGAAAGAAGATGCAAGAAACTAAGCTTCGATCCAGTAACGTTCGGTTGAAACCGGAGCGTTACGAAAAATGTATACTTTGAATATCGCCTAATAGATAGAATATCAACAATTTATAGTTGATTTGTTGAAAATGCGGTACCATTTATGAATATGCAAAAGAAATTTCGACATTTTGATATATACTGATCATGCATTTAATGACTCATACAGTCTGGGGACTTCAACATTTTGATATGTTGAACTATTTTTCTTTTTCGAAAAGCAAATATCAAGATTTTGTCGGAATGAGTTTTCGCTTCACTTTGCTTCACTTTGCTTCGGAGCTTCACATTTCGCCTATGGACAATACGGGGCTTTGTCTCTTGCTTTGTCTGCCTCTGTTTTCCTCAAAATTGTTTCCAAATTGAAAGGGAATTCATATATCAAACAGAGTCAATGTCCGTGCTTCTATACCATAGATAACTACTGGTCTAATAACGGTTTATTCTTAATATTAAGTTTTTAGAAACCATCAAATCTGTCTTTCTTGAGATCAGTTCCAATTCTTCAAAACTAACGGCTAATCCTTCAATTGTTCTATCATTCAATTATTTGATCATCTTTTGTTGAATATAATACCTAGAACAGCCTTCTCGAAGGCAAAGTTAAGCAACTGAGCCGAAAGTACACCTGCCTGTCTTACTCCTCTGTCAATAATGAATTCTTTTGTAAATTGTCCAGCTAATCTTACTTTAGCATTTGTATTTTTAGAGTCACTTTGACCATGATTTCATATCAATAGAATTAATTAAAAAATTTATAATAATGGAATAAAAAACAATTTTTGTGTGTCTAACAGCCGTTCTCGCGGTTATAGCTGAAAATAAGTTAGAACAAAAAATTCCACGATTTAAATAAAGTTTATTGAACAAAAATCCATGATTTTATATTTTTATCATTACTGATAGGTCAAATGCCACTTGTATGCAACGTTTGAAGTATCGCTCTTCAGTATTTTGGAGTGTGCAATTCATCCATAGTCTGGAGGCCCACAAGTGCTAGCGACCACGAATTTAGTACTCTTCAGAGGACAGTAAAATGACTCACGAAAACACCCAAAACAACATTTAAAAAACAAAAGTTGATGTTTTTTTTATTGTATATTAAAATTTATTCTCCTATTAAGTCGTAAAATTACCTGCACGAGCCCTCGAAATGCTACGTATATAAAAGAAAATGATATCCAACTTTTTAATTTTTTGTAATTTTCCCTCTTCGATATGGAAAAAAAAATAATCAACTCCCGCTGATCCTTTTTGCTGAGTGTGCAAGCCGTACGTACATATTTGCTTATGCAATTTTGACTGAATCTATTGTGGAGACAAATCGTTGAGTTATCGTTGGTGAATTCATGAGCAGAACCTAGATTGAGTCTATTGGGAAAATATTTGAGATTTGTATTCTGCAATCGGTTCAGAAGAGTACTGGAAGTATAAAAACTATGTTTGCTTAAGATAGTGCAATTGATAAGCAAAATACACTTTGTGCAAAAGGATAAAGAAAACTCGTGTATAAGCACAAATAATATGACAATGCAGCATACAGCTGTTTCAAGGGTACGTTAGATTCCCTTCGTCAGTGCAAGAGAGTTTGTTGGTTCTCTTGCACTGACGAAGGGCATCTAGCGTACCCTCGAAACAGCGGTATTGTCATTTTATTTGCTTATATAGAGGTCATTCGCACTTTATGGAAACGATTTCGTATCTGTTTCTCGTTAGCATTTTGAGATAAAGATTTGGCATTTTCAAAATAATCGTCTGCTACTGTTTTGTTTTGATTGGAATGTAGAATAAAAAATTTATTTTGAAAATGGCTCCTGAAATTGATAGATGTCTCCAAGGTTACGTAAATGCGCTTTCCGAGGAAAAATATTCGCATCAACAAATTGCAAAGCGGTGTAAAAATCGAGGTTCTTGCATTTCAAAGAAAAGTATTTTTAATATATTAAATTTGAAAGAGAAGAAGCATTTATCTGAAAGTAAAAATGAAAAGATCGCAAAATCGCATCCTAAGACTGTTCGAACACGTGTAAATATCAAGAAAGTGAAGTCGCTGATCCTAAAAGAAAATCCACCTACTCAAAGATCCATTGCATCGAAACTGGGAATGTCTTAAGTAAAATCATTCGTAAAGATTTGAAGTTAAAAAAGATGCTTAAATCTGAAGTTCATTTTCTTTGCCAAAGCATATTGCAGAAAGAAAAACAAATTGTAGAAAATTATATGAAAAACACGTAGCTGCTGATAAATAGAAATTTGTAGTAACACTCAATGAGGCATGGTGTATTTAACAGACTGTAATAAAAAAGAGCAATTTTCTATTGCTCAACTGACGAAAATGACCGTACGAAATGGCTTCGTCAATGTACAGAAAAGTTCCCTAAGGGATTCATGATAGTTGCAGAATTTTGTTACAGCGGTAAATTAAAACTCAAAAAAGTCTCAAGTAAAGCTAAAATTAATTCACTCTACTATCAGCAGAATATTTTAGAACCAATTTTGAAGAAGAAATTCCAGCCTTATATGGAAAGGACATCAATAAAGTTGAGCTTCATATGGACAAAATCTCTAGTCACACGTTTGAGTCAACTGCCGTATATTTAGCAAAGAAAAAATCAGAAACAGAAATAAAATGTATCCCATTTAATGAAATACCTGTAAAATCACCTGAGGCTTCTCCTATGGACTTTTGCGCTTTCGGTTTGTTAAAACGAGCCTTAGGAAAACGTCATCCAAGAACACTGAAAGGACTTTGGAAAACGACCCAAGAGGAGTGGAAGAAAATTGACATGACGGTGCTAATACAAATTTTACTTTCATGGAAAATTCGAGCTAGAGCTATAGTCAAGAATGATCAGATAGAAACAAATCGCCGCAAGAAATACGCCCTTTATGAAAAAAATTATCAAAATTGTTTCCATAAGTTCAAACGACCTTGTTGAAATGACCTTGTACAAATGACCTTGTTCATTTGTGTTCATCGTAGTGGCATAATTCCGATCATAACCCCAAATATTTTTAATAAGCAATTTTATCTATAATAGCCTCTTTAGCTCCGATTAACATAGAATTTTCCCTGTTATTTAAACGATATCACGACCGCTATGCGGGTGTACAATGATTGCATGAAATGTTTACTCTACTTTAGGCATATTACGCTTGATGCGCAGGTTTACACCTCATAAAACTGTTAAAATGTAAACACAACAACGTGTTGCACACGGAGTATCATCAAATGATGGGTTTCGATTTAAATTGTGTGCGTCAAGAGAATTTGCGTATTATATTTGGCGATTGATTTAGAAGAGTATTGGAAATGTAGAAACTATGTTGTTTGAGAAAGATAGTATAATTGGTCTAACTGTGCTATAATTGCTGAAATTGCGATGTAATGTGTATCCAATGGACCAACTCAATCTGCCCACGCTCGTTAGACTCACTTGGTTGCTTTGCTGATTTTGCGCTTGAGCATGAAGGGGTGCCGAAGCCGTGAGTGCCTTTTTTAAAATGTTCGTTTCATCTATCTCAACAAATCTTGATCCGAATTTGATGGAATTTTTATTTGTATTTACTGCTCTGCAACGGCCCAACTCGATCTGCTCATGATAATTTCTACCCACTTTGTGACTGTTGCGCCCTTTGCGCGGTTGCAGAATTTACCAAAAGACTGATTGCTATAAAAACTGGTTGCTATATTTACTGACCACTTGCGGGCAAAGCCCACTAGAATATTTTTAATCCTGTTGTTCAGAATGTACATGCATAAGGATATAACTTAAATCAGAATGTTCCCAGGACTCTGCTTCATTCTTTAAAAGAGTTTCATAGAATTTTCAGAATATATTTAGCTTTAAAGCGCATATTCCCATTTCAATTTTTAGGTATTAACGCTGTACTAAGTCTAAAATAATTTTCATAATAATTCTACTTCTATTTGAGTTTTATAAAATCGTGAGAAAATTATATAGATTGCTTGAACTTCTTACCAGTTATAAACACTCATTACAGATAGGCAAAAACGGGTATTTTAAGTTTTCTTGTACCTCAGGTGGTAGTAGGGTAAAAGTTATATCAAAATATCTCATGTTTCCGGTATCATTGCATCATGAACAATTTTTAAAAAAAAATAATGAAGTATTTCGAAAGATATTTGGCTCTCAAACGTATTTTCGAATTCTATTTATTTATTTATTTTTTGTTTTTATAAATTAATGCAGTACAAAATCGGAAACTCTTTTTATCCATAAACCTGCAGTAATCATTACATAAAAAAAGATAATTAAAAGAAAGCTGGTATTTCAGTCCCTGTTAAATGAAGGAAAACAAAACTTATATCAGAATATCCCAGGCTTAACCTCATTGCCTGAAAAAATGTCATTCAAATCCATTGTGAACTTCAAAAGATATTTCACTGAAATGCATCTATTTGAACTTTGCCTGTTATGTGTTAGATTTTAAATTCAGAAAGATACAGAATTTTATAAGCGTACTTTTTTTTATCCTCCCTGATATGTGATTTTGATTCCACGTTTTCAGTTTAGAGAACATCTTATAATTTTTAGTTTTTGAATCTTTCAAATTTATAGAGAAGTATCTTAGAGAAAATTTTTAGTGACTCTCCACACCCACTCTGAAATTCGATGCTAAATCCACATCAGTCATCATCTAAGCTGTATAGCAGATCTTGAGAATTTCATGCTTCAAAAAAAGTTTTATTTAAAATAATATGCGTGCATCTCCTCTGCGCTTTTCCTGCATGACATCACATCAAAACAGAATGAAGAAGCTTTTGGTCAGGGCGTCACCTTCGAGAGCAGAAACCGGAGCACAACCCCCCGAAATGGACGGCGTCATACTCTGTAAGCCCAAATCTGACCTTCGAATTTCGTCTGATCTTTTCTGGAAAATTCTCCCAAACAGTCCACACCAACCGTTAACGGAGTTTTTTCTAGACAATATTCCTTTATCGTGTTTCGTGAGTGTTTAATTTCTTAGTTCCATGATTTGATAAGGATTTTGCATACCTTATTACTTTATCGTGATACATTGGATACATTACTACATATTGTAGATGCTCCTTATAAGTAAGTGCTTACCATTTTTTGCTTCCTATCATGTCATTTAAAATTACTTATACGAGTAATATTAAATATATGGCATTCAAAATATTTAAATTATATTAATCTTGTCTAAATTTCTTTTCAATTAAAGCTAACTGGATTCTAAATTGTTTTGTTGCTAATTATAACGCCAACAAACTTTTTAGCGTTTTCTTAGTTATTTTTAAAATTTTATTGTTGTCACATTAATTAAGAAAACTGCCTAGGCACTTGTAAAATTAAGCTTTTTTAAATAATTGTGAAGTATTTAAAATCATTCATTGTTTAATATGTATATTTTATCGGGTCAGCTTATGTCATTCATTGCATTTACCTAGTGTACTTAATTTGTTGTCATAAATTATTCAGTTTCTTGTAAATATTTTAAAATTATTTTAATAATGTTGTCAGTTTTGTCATATTTTTAATAGCCTAGCAGTACGCTCGTTCTTCGTACTGATTATATAATATAAGAAGCTTAAAATTCAGAATTTCCAGTGAAGTTTTAATATTTGGAGTCTTTATTTTTGAAATTTTATAATAATTCTAACGAAAAGCGAATAAGTGAGTTCTACCGAGCAGACAGATAGATGCACAACTTACAATTTTATGTATACTGCTAATAGCAGATATACCCGACATTGCTCATGATTTAAAATATGTGCAAATTCCTGCAGTATTCTAAATGACATTGTTACTCAAAACATTCTATTAAAACATTTCATGTAATTCTCCTTTCTGTGTTTTTTATACAAAATTATCTTCACAAGCAGATCTGAAGAATAAAACATCCTGAACCCGTTATCGATGTAATCTAGCTAAAGATGAAATTCCGTTCATTTATAAAATTTTCTTTTATATATCATTTTCTTTATTATTTAAATTGAAAAAAAAATTAATAAAATAATCGTCTGCCTAATAAACACATTTGATTTAATTGCGTTGCTAAGCATCATGATATAATTTTCTTAATAAATCTGCGGAAGATATATCATCTGCATAATGCTATTTCTATGGAATGTTAAATTATAGGATTTTTATTCATATCTCGACAATCCTTGGTCCTAGAAACTCGAAACATGGACTAAATTTTAAGTGGGTCTATTTCAAGGCTACCCACAAAATTTTCATGAAATTCGATGCAGCTGTTCTACCATGATGATAAGATGTATAAACACACAGACAGACAGATAAATGTATTTTTGAATTTTATTTATATAGATAAAAAAATTCATTTTCTTTTTAAGATATTGTCTATAGTAAGAAATCGTAGCAATAAAAATGCTACATTAAAGTTATGAACGTAAAATAATAATGTAAAATATAATATTTCATACATCAAATAGCATATTTTTAACTGTTTGAGAAGTAAGTAATTACATGTAAAAGATTTAGTATCTTGTATGAATATATTTTATATTATTTGTTATGGCATGCTGAAATTTTAAAAGAATTGGTTAAGAAGTTATTTGTGTTTGGTTGTGCACATTATTTTAATGTAGCGAATAAACTGTTATTATGTTATCGAAAATTGTTAAAATTACTTGGAAAAAAGTAAAGTAACCAACTTACAATTTCATGTTACCATTGCATATTTCATTGCATTAGTTAATGTTATTTTAATAATACAAAGCTAATTTAATCTTTCTTACATTTTCATTTCAATGGAAATATAAATGAAATAGTAATGCCAAAAAGTTCCATTATACAGCTTTATTAAATTTGCAAAGCCCCTGAGGTATTTTAAATTCTATAATTAAACAAAATTGTTTACTATTTGTTAATGTGTGGTTGTACAAAAAGGAATATAAGATGTGCTATATTAGAAAACCTGAAGGTGAATTAATGACATTCAAATAGTATTTTATCTTAATTCTAAATCATTTTACAATTTACAACAGCAACAAAATAAAAAAATAAATAAAAATAAATAAATAAATAAATAAGCATATTGAAAGTTAAATTCTGAGTTTATTTTTTATGATTATTGTATCATATTCAAAGAAAAAGATAGTATTCAGTAATCATTTTAGTTTCGGCATACTTTAGCTGTAAGTGAATGTACTGAAAATTTTTTTAACTAAAATGCCCGATTAAGCAATCAGTACCCAGGGTTCTTTTTCAAACTTTTATTAAAACATCACTGACTAACTTGAATGGAATTCATTCATCTTTGTCCCAAGAGTGAATTTGAGTAATTATAAATATTTTATTTTAAGGAAATTACAACAATACAGCAATATTAATCTTTTAAAATTACCCATTTTAATATAAATTATTGAATTATTTGTGAACAAGCATAAATACAGAATATCCTTACGTTTCACTCTGTTCTAGGATTTGTGGAAAATTTTAAATTTCCAAATTTAATGAATAATTGCTTTACTAACATTATTATTCCATTACATCGAACAGAGAAACAAAGGGGAAGCAAATAGCAAAAGCTCCGATCGCGATATGGAGGGCCTACTGGCCAAGACGTCACGGATTGGTGCTCCTGCTTCTGCCTCGGAAGTGATGGTCAGAGCTGGGATATGGCGCCAGAGCGAGATGATTGTCTACTATTGCTTTGTTTTATCAATTACAATTTGCTACGCTCGCAATTGGCGCAGCTTTCTAGATTTACGTACGCTATTGTTCGCATGCATTTATTCATTGAATTCATTTTTTATATAAAATATATTTTTAAAATATTATTGGCATATATGGTCAGTATAAAAATATTTTTCAATTTTAACTTTTCATAATCGCATAGTTTGTCGTGAGATAAAATAAAGTTATCCATTTATTGACTTAACTAAGTGCCGTCCAAATAGCTCCAGTCAAAAAGAATTACCTATGGCCTATTAATCTATGAATAAAATAAAATGAAATGTAGGCTTGAAATAAGGTCATTCGTGCCACTATGAAATCAGCACCAAAAGCTCCTTTCACTTTCCTTATTTTTCAATTTAGTACCTGCGAAAATAGCCATTTGGAATGAAATCATCTGCTTAAAAATATATCTGCTTAAAAATATACCGTCTATCATAAATATTGCAAATAGTCAACATTTCTGTGTGTCTCCAAATACTCTGAATGCAAAAAGAGGAAATGATAAATGTGGACGTGGTCCTATACATAATTTAAACAAATCGCTGGCAATCATAATTAAATCGTGTAGATATTTGCTAAATAATGCATATTTTCTATAAATAATCATAATTGTCAGAATTTGCAATTCGTTTAATCTCTTATAAGGTGCAGGTTCCTTGTCCTTGCCTGGGCTCTTATGCAAAAGCAAAGGAAATCGAATGGAGATATGGGAGGGTAAAGGATTTATATTTTGAGAAAACTGACCATCCCCGTGGAAGACCGCCTGAGCCCAAGACCACGCGACTGCAATCGACAGGCATGGTAGGCCCTTTTCAATATACAGCTTCCCTTGAATGTTTGTTCTATCTCTCTCTATTTGAACACACGAAATACATTTTCTTTGTCACGACTAGAAAATGACATTTTGAGTAACACACGCAATATTTAGTTAGCCCCGAAGTATGCTGCATTTAAAGCAGAAGGTTGTTAATGGGAATTGCTAGATAGAAATTGTATCCATGTAAAGTACTTTATATATTGTGTATTTTTTATTTGTGTTTTAATATAGTGGGTGTTAATAAATGTTTTGTTTTGCAGTTATTTCAAGATGTTTTCATTTTTAATTGACGTCTAAGTGTATTTTTCCGATCACGGCCACCCTCGCATCCCGGACAGGACGTGTGATTTAATACCAAGCAACAATAATGTTGCCTTGCCAGGATCTCGATAAAAATTGACTTTAAAGAAAATTAAGAAATGAACCAATTTTTTTTTCCTTTCTATGAATAAGAGATATTATAATTTTAGTATTATTCTCGCTCTGTTTTGAAATGAGGACATATATATAAATGTTTATTTACTATAAGAATTAATAAATCATTATCTTCATGCCATATAGTGGTCAGGAATTTGAAATGACAAATAAAATAGGAAATAAATAGTGAAGTTAAGGATTGATATTTATATTTGCATTGTGTCAAGATGCACGGATGTCGGTCCCTGAGACGGCGCGCAATGTTTACCCTGCATCCCATGTGGCCACCTGCTTACCAAGGCCGGAAGCAAGTTAGAGCTTCGGAATTCTCTGAAGCCTGACAGGCATCGGCGTTCGGTGTCCGAAAGAAATACCGGCTCCTTTGAATTAGGGCGCAGTGGGACCAGAGGTTACGTAGGGTTGAAAGTGTCGGTGGTAGCCCGAGAGGTCATTATGTCCAATGGTAAGCGCCCTGAGCGTTATTCTTGAGCCCAAAGGTCAATCAAGAAAGGTGTAGGCGGGTGTGAATTTTCAGTTTCTTCTTCCAGGAGAGAAAGAGAGAATTTCGGGGGAGCTAGGAGAAGGTCTTGGGATAGAAGTATGAACAAACCTGAGAGGATTCTGATGATGAGCCGAGAAAACTGACGATCCCCGTGAGAGACCGCCTGAGCACGAGGCCACGCCACTGCAATCGACAGTGATGGTAGGCCCTTTTCAATATACAGCTCCTCTTAAGTGTTTGGTCTATCTCTCTCTATTTGAACACACGAAATACCTTTTCCCTGTCATGACTAGAGAGTGACATTTTGCGTAAGACACGCAATGTTTAATGAGCTCTGAAGCATGCTGTGATTAGAACAAAGGGTTGTTAATGGGAATTGATAGATAAAAATTATGTCCATGTAAAGTACTTTATATATTGTGTTTTTATTTGTGTTTTAATATAGTGAGTGTTAATAAATGTTTTGTTTTATAATTATTTCAAGATGTTATCATTTTTAACTGACGTCTGAGTGTATTTTTCCGATCACGGCCATCTTTCGCTTTCCGGACAGGACGTGTGGTGTAATACCACGGAACAGTGATGATCCCGGAATTATCTCTATTTAAAACCACAATATCTCATAATATAAGGAACTTTACAAAAAATTACATTTAGACTAACTTGGGAATGTAGACTTTGTCGATGCATCGAACCTGGGTGTTGTCATTGGAATTGTTTAAGTTTGTGCGCAGTTTGATATCATGAAGACGGTTGGCTCTTTGTGCAAATGTTTGCATATGATTGCATTTCTAGAAATTGTTATTACTTCTCGAATGATATCTTTGAATTTGCTCTACTGTGAACGATGGCAGTATAACGAGGGGGTGGTTCATTTTTCTCTGCAGCTGAACATGTAGGGGTTTTATGTACCCTTAAACAGAATTTATAGTTACAACAGAATAACACATACAAAAGTCGAGTGAAGCTTATTATAGAACATACCCTATCGTGTTTTGATACAGACTTGGCACCGACTATTAATCCTCACATTCGTATAATCTAAGGGGGCAATGATTGCCATTCCTGTGTAAGAACAGTTTGCTGCATCGCAATGGATAGTTTGGCTGTCCCAATTATTTTTGATAGGATTAAAATATGTGGAATTGCTAACCACTCCACACGTTCCATACTTTCGTTCCAATGGCAGTCGTCTGCTAAGTTCGCTCCTTGCGGACAAGCGTGCCGCCCATTAAACAAATATACAGACCGACTGCAGCTGCATAAATCATGGATCTTGTTAAAATACTCTTGCATCGTCACATTTCCACCTGAGAAAATATGAAGATCCATTTAAATCTGTATCAAAAGTCTGCCTATACCAGCACATTACCACGATTAAAAGCATGCGGAGTTCAACGACGTTCCTGCACTGGTTGCACGTTCCGTCCTTTCTCCAGATTATCACACGTCTAATCTCCGATTACAGGTCAAATTTCGATTCGGCCCGCCTAACTGCAATAGCAAAATCGCTTGTAAGTGCAGAATCTCAAAATCGCTTGTAAGTACAGAACTGCAAAATTGCTTGTAAGTGCAGAACCGCAAAATCGCTCTCTGGTGCTGTCACTCTGCGATTACGTCTCATCAATAAAACTATGTACCTGTTATTGTGTGTTTTAACAATGGGCTCCTAAAACAGGATTTCTAGTGATAGTTCCACTTATCGGGAATTGTGCCCACAAAAATAAAAGGATGTATGGTGTACACAATGGAAACTCGCCACAGGTGTGGGATAGCCCAGTGGTTAAAATACGGCAATGGCCTTGGAGGATCAAAGTTTGATTTCCTTAGCTGCCCAAACTTTCCCCGTGTCTACGCGGAGTACGGGTTCCTCAAACCTATGGGTCCGAAAGTCCTTCCGAGAGGTTGGTGGCATGGGAAGGAGGGTGCGGTCCCTGTGGATGTCACTTACAAGTTCCGGCTAAAATGGGTGGCACTGTCCCTGCCACAAACAGATACATTACACTTTCGGGTTAGTCGGACGGTCTGGATCAAAGAAAGAAAGAAAAAAAATTAGCCACCTCTATGGATTATCCAGTCTCCTACAGGCGAGCCACCGTTGTGACTTATCCGCACTTTAATCACTGGTTAATACTAAAGAAGATGGTTATTCCAACTTTTGCAAAAAAATGTTGTTGTTGAAATGAAAACCAAAGGTGTCGTTTTTACTGACTGCCTAATTTTCATATTTGGAGTAAATCTATTAACTTTTTTCAGCACATGTTTCGATATTTGCATAGTATTCTATTTGAGGACCATACTAAGTTATTTGAGAATTTTCATTTTGTGCTTAACTTTTGGAGGACAGGGTATATAAAAATAACTGTTAAGAAAGAGTAAAAGAAATTTCAAAAAATTATACGAAATATAGATGGGTAAGCTAAGTAGTTCCTATATTAATTATGAGTCTGCAGCTTTTGACTACTTTGCCTATAGTAAGACACCCGTATTGAGAATATGATCTTCCCTTTTGTGAATTCGTAGATAATTTATCGGTCGCGGATTTCTTGTACGCACTACACGGGTGTATCGTAACCATCGTTAAATGTGGTTTCTATAAAAATTGATGTTAAAAGGTTTATCCCTGAAAAGTGCCAGCTAAAAAAATTACTGTTAGCTTTAGGCACCACAGCTGGTGCATTATTAAAACGTGTTCTAAATATATAGATTAGAAAGAAAATTGTATCAAAAGTTTAAAGTTTGAATAAATTTTACGAAATTTTCGAAATATGAATTACAATTAAAACATGTCATTACGTCCCTGTTAGAAATCACGCTGGAATGTTTTTAATTCATTCTAGAACTTCATTCAGAAATTTCAGGAAATTGAAATAATAAAATTGTTTGAAATATTTTTTTCAAAAACTTACTGATTTTACGGGTTACACAATTTTTTCACAGTCTAAATATGACTAGCAGGTTGGAACTCAACTGCACAGATTTGCAGAGGTACAGACATAATATATTGAAAGATCTTTGCGAAATAGCGGTCAATTGCTCTAAATTAACATTGGCGAAACTTTAAGCAACTCTACATAGTAAATTTCCATATCGCGTAACACGTACATGGGTGAGTATCGTCTGCAGTCGCGCGTTCTAATTATTTAATTAACTGCGTCCTTTTGCAGTGCAGCTTTCTGGATTTATTTTTCAATTATTCTACCCATCGATTTATAGGAAATCAATTCTTATATAGAATTTTCTTCTAAAATATTATTGCAATATATAGACGGTACACAAAAATATTTTACTTTTCAATTTTGGAAATCACTTTGAGAAGATAATGCTGTTTTTGGTTTAAATAAGGGTTGATCAAACGGTTGCAGTCGAAAGAAATTAACTTATGACCTGAGGGGCTATAAATAAAATAAAATATTCAAATTAAACGGCAGAATTGGTAATATGAAATTCAGATCGAAAAATTATTTCATTTTCTGTATTTTCCTTGATCATTTTAGCACCTACGGAAACAGGGACTTATAATGAGACCGCCTACATGTAACTCCTCTCCTCCTTGTTTCATACTCATTCCCAATTAACACTGCTCCAAGAAAACTACGAATGCAAAAAATGGGAGGGGATAAATGTGGGGATGGCCACATTTTCAGTTTTCTGGATTTATTTCAGAACATCATGATTCATCAGGTTATTCGAAATCAATTTTTATATAGGATTTTCTTCTAAAATGTTACTGCAACATATAAACGATACACAAAAATATTTTATTTTTTAATTTTGGTAATCACTTTGGGAAGATAATGCAGTTTTTGGTTTAAATATATTAAAAGAACAAGTATAAATAATATACTTCCAGAGGCCGATTAAACATTAACACAACATATTTATTTCTTATTACAACATACATTCCAGCATTTCAAAACTGCAACAACAACATGATCGCCAGAACTTCAACTAACGTTGCCAAAGCACAAATTACAAAACATAACAAAAACGGTTACAGTTATAGATCAGATGTGGTGTGCGATTGCCTCAACACTCTCCCTTAATCGCTCATAACACCACATCTAGACCTTAAATCACACAGTTTAGGTTTGGGCAAACTCTTAGTAAACATGTTTGTTAACTGATTTTCACTTGCTACATATTTAAGATTAATATTGTACAAGCTTATAATTTCCCAAATATGTTTCAATTTAATGTCCAAGTGCTTTAATCTACCACAATGATTTTCACTTAATATTGCTTTTATAGCTGACTAGTTGTCCTCGAAAATAGTATCATTTATATCAATACCGCCCAAGGTCTCTTTAACAATATTATACAATAAAATGGTATCCTGAATAGTTTTTCCTAAAGCCAAAATTTCTGCCTCAGTTGAAGAAAGTGCAATAGAAGTTTTTTTTAAACACACCAGGTTACAGGACAATAATTAAACATAATGATATACCCCGAGACAGACTTTCTGCCTCGTGCATCAGCCCCCCCCCCCCCAATCTACATCTACAAGAACAGAAATGGTAGGATAACAGTCTTTAGATTTTTGAAACATTAATTTTATTCCAGAAGTGCCTTTCAGATAACGCAATACTCTTTTTAAATCAGACCAAGCAGCATGAGTTAGTTTTTCTTGTATTTGACTTAGGCAGTTTGCAGGATACAGCATATCTGGACGTGTGGTCATAGCCAAGTACAACAATGCTCCAACTAGTTCACGATAAAGACCATGAAAAATTTCCCCATTTTCAAAATCTGATGCTGTTGACTTTTGTGTAAGTGAAGTGTCACAAGGCTTGCAATCAGTCATTTTGAATCTTTCCAAAATTATATTAATGTATTCCTCTTGACTCTCAAATAAAAGCTATCAGATGAAAAATCCAAATATATTCCAAGAAATTCATTAGCAACTTCAGCTTTAGACATTTCAAATTCACTCATTAAAAGATCAATTACAACTTTGACTTCCGACTCATTAGAGCCAGCAATTAGTAGATCATCAACATACATAAACATAATGATTTCACTGTTATTGGTATGTTTCACAAAGATACACTATTCACTGTTATGCTGCTGAAAATTCCACCGAAGAATGAAATCAATGAAATTTTGAAACCACTGTCTAGGAGCTTGCTTTAGTTCATAAAGACTTTTAATAAGCTTTCATACTCATCCACTATTATCAGTATATCCCATTGGTTGCTCCATGAAAATTGCTTCGTGAAGTTCACCATTTAATAAAGCTGTTTTGACATCTAATGCAAAGACCTTCAGTTCCTTTTGAAACATGATGGCCAGCACCAGTCGAAGTGATGACAAGCTAACGACTGGAGCATAGGTCTCAGAGTAGTCAATTCCTTGTCTTTGCAGAAAACCACGAGCAACAAGTCTTGCTTTATAAGTACCATTTTTCTTCTCACGTAAAACCCATTTACAGGATATTTGTTTTCCACCTTTTGACAAATCTATCAACTCCCAGAAACCATTTCTGTTTATCGAATTTATTTCTTCATTCATTGCTTTTCTCCAGGAAGTCTGGATTTCTGCAGGTAGTTTTGCTATGTCCTCATAGGATGTTGTTGAAGCCAAACTTGTTGTTAGAGCTTCATACACATAATAATCATTTAGCTTAGAAGGTAGTTTAACATCTATTTTTGGTCTTGACTTTTCTTCTCTTTCTTCTGTTGATATATCAGTTTCATCATCATTTGATAGACAGTTTAGTTTATTCTGTATAGGAATATTTTCCAGGTTATCTAGATCAGCATTATTCTACAACATGTCTGTAATGCACACTTTCATTCCTTCATCAAATTTCACATTACGAGATATAATAACACGTTTTGCATCTGGATCGAGAAGACGATAGCCCATACTGGAATAGCCGACAAAAATCATCTTTTTAGATTTGGGATCCAGTTTCTTTCTCTGACTATCAGGGATTCGCATATAAGTACCACATCCAAAGACTTTGATGTTATCAAGATAAGGTTGTCTCCCATACCTAAGTTTATATGGTATACAGTTATCAATGCTTTCTTTAGGTATGCAGCAGTTTGCACAACATAACCCCAAAATTTCTTTGAAAGTTTTCCTTCATAGATCAAGGCTCGAGATTTTTCCAGTAAGCATCTGTTTGCTCTCTCAGCAACTCCATTTAAGGGTGGCGTGTAAGGTGGTGCAGGATCTATCAAAATACCAGCTTCTCTGCAAACATGAACAAGTTCTCCTGTGACGTATTCCTTAGCATTGTCACATCTGATTTTATAGACATCAGAATTTTTCTTGAAAAACGAACTCAATATCTTAACTATGTCATTCTTGTGTTTTAGTAAATTAACTTCACAGAATCTAGAATAGTCATCAATTATAGTCATGAAATATTTTTCACTTGCACTAGTCGGAGGATCAATAGAACCACAGATATCAGTATGAACCATTCTCATTGATACACTTTCACGTTGTCGAGGACCTGTTCCTAGTGGCTCATTTGACTGCTTTGCCATGATACATTCTTTACAAAAGTCACCTGTTGATGGAAGACTCATTTCTTGTAGAACCTTATTTGATGAATGTCCCATTCTCCGATGCCACAAATTTGCGTCATTTTTAACAACATATGTCGCAACTTCAATAAATGAAAATTCACTTACATATTGTCCTTTGTTATTCAGTTCAACAATCACAAAACACACATCACCTTTCTCTACAATAGCTTTGTTGTCTTTGAATATAACCGTGTAACCAACAGCCTGTATGTTTTTTACAGATATAAGTTCTCCATTTAGATTTGGCACAAATAACACGTTTGTGAGAATAATTTCTCTTCCTTGCAAAATTCCAGTGACAGTTCCTATGCCAGCTATTTCTAGTATATCCTTCTTAGAAGCACAAGCAACAGTTCCAGTAAAGGATTTAAAATCACTGAACGAATCACGTCTGCTAGTCATGTGTGACGTAGCTCCCGAATCCACCAAGAAATGGTTCTTTTGAAATTCGCCAACTGCAAAAGTTACTGCAACTGATTCTCTCCTGATTTCGACCTTTTGTTTACTCTTGTAATTTCTTTTGAAATGACCTGTGCGTTCACAGTTATAACAGGTTGGTTTCCTTCTATATTCTTTAGCAAAATGTCCTTTGCCTTTACACAGATACCAAATAATGTCTCTTTTCGATGCAGAAAAAGCAGTATTATCCGTTAATGGAACACTTTTTCCAGAAGAATTTCCCTTAAATGTATTTTTATCTAACATTAAAGCCTCTACATCAACAAGTCTATGAGTAACGAAATCGATGTGTAGGTTCTCACTTGGCTGATTCTCGATAGCAGCCTTCATTATATCAAACTCAGGAGGAAGTGACATCAATAAATACACAACGCCATCTAAATCTTTAATATCTATACCACTCAATCGTAAATTATTTACAGCGCCTAAAAGTTCATCAATGTGTTTCTGCATAGTGTAATCACGTCTTTTTTTTATCGTTGCAAGTCTTTTCCTAGCAAGAATTTGACTTACCGCTCCATTTTTTATATATGTCGTTTTCAATTTATTCTAAATCTGGCATGCCGATTTTTCACCATTCATAGCTACTAGTACTTTGTCATCTAACAGAGTCAATAACAAAGCATATTCCCTTTTGGAATCTTTCTTTTCTGTTCCTCTCGTTTCATCAGCTTCAGAATTTAAGAATTTATCTATGTCTTTTGCCGCAAAAACAACCTCGACACGACGACACTACAGCGGGTAGTTTTTTCGCTAAACGGCTCCATGCCGTATTTAACTCTATCTTCTGAGATAACCATGCCAACAATTCGAAAGCGAAATTCCAGTAAGCTATCAGGTCAGTCGAAAACGAAACTTAGTTTTTCCTGAAATCACGTACGGGTTCAATATCGGAACCACGCTCTGCTGCTAAAAGAACAAATATAAATAATATACTTCCAGAGGCCGATTAAACATTAACACAACATATTTATTTCTTATCAAAACATACACTCCAGCATTTCTAAACTGCAGCAACACATGATAGCCAGAACTTCAACTAACGTTGCCAAAACACGAATTACAAAACATAACAAAAGCGGTCACAGTTATAGATCGGATGTGGTGTGCGATTACTTTAACCAAATAAGGGTTGTTCAAACGGTTGCAGTCGAAAGAAATTAACTTATGACCTGAGGGGCTACAAATAAAATATTCTAAATTATTCTAAAAATAGTCAAAACGTGTTCAGGAGGCCCTGAAATATATATTGACATCAAAGTCTTGAAATCAAAAATTTTCGTGAAAACCTTACTTTATCTATGCTATATGCTATAGCATAAAAATAAAATTTGGATTTAAAATGACAGATGTGTCGATATGAAAATCACACCAAAAAATTATTTCACTTTCCTTATTTTCCCATGGTCATTTTACCACCTGCGAAAATAGTGATTTGAAATGAAATCGTCTTCTTGAAACCCCTTGACTCCCGTCTTTCATAAATCCCGTCATTCTTTTTTTCAGCTTGCAAATAAACGCTATTTCAGTACCTCTCCAAATGCAACGAATGCAAAAGGTGGGAATAGACAATTGTGGACGTGGTCATATACTCAACTGATACATTTCCCGAAGTATTCACAATTAAATTTTGAAGCTATTTCCTAAACATAGCTGATTTTCTATAATTGAACATAATTGTCACGATTTTCAATTCGTTTAATTGCTTACAGGAGACAGGGCCCCCGTATTTATTGCCTGGAATCCTATGCAAAAGTTAAAACAAGGTCCCACTTTACAATTATTAGTGGGGATATATAGAACATTGTTTACAAATTCATCAATTGCATTACAAAATGTCACAAGGAACCAGTGTTTCTTACAGGCACACCTTTTATATTTTCTAGAAATGGCAGCATAGGACAAAATATGACATAATTCTGCTTAAAAGAGGTTATTTATGACTCAATGTTCATCAAACTTAACATCTTCAATCATTATAGTAAAAAATAGCTTCGGTACAATTTTTGTGTTAATGACGTTATTATCCCCCCTCGGGAGAAGTCAAGTACATTGTCAAACTTGTTGTCAATCAGAATATCAAAATATCTTTCCAGACATTTAAAATAAACAAGCTATAATTGTGATTATTCGAACCAACGATACAGATGTTTTAAATTTTTTCTTGCAAAATTTGCGGGGGAAAAAATCACTAGCTACTTAAAAATGGATGCTGGTAAGAGAAAGTATTCGAGTTGTTCATCACTCCAGTTAATTTATACAAACAATAAACAATTAAATATTTTCAGTTAAAATGTATAAGTGTTTTCAGTTAAAATGTAAGTCAGAATAAATTTTAATCATACTGTTATAATATCTAATAACCGCGCAATTTTAGCAGTATAAACTACATTAAAACTAACCATAATTAGGGAATGTACAACGAGGAATAAAAGAAATTTAGATTTTAAAATATATGAAATGCATGCATAAAATATTAAATCGGGGCAGTTTTATTTTGTAGTTCGAAAACCTTTCTGTACCAGGTTTTCAAAGGAGAAAGATCGTATTCTCAGTGATGCGATAGAACTTATGTCTCATTGTCAGTGTCTTATTTTATCAGAAAAAATCCGCTGCAACGAGTAACCATTGACTGGACTGGAAGAATTTGATAGATAACAGTAACTGTACAAATCAGACAAACCACGCTAATTATGATATTTTGCAGTACATATATTTCCATGATACCATAGTAAATTATTGGGATGCCATTTGGGAGCGTAAGTAAACATATATATCTCACCTCGATGGGGGCACCTCCCACACCCTGTGAGCAAGGTATTTAGAAAGCCCTGTGAACGGAAGGGGATCCCTCCCCTCTCCTGAACGTTCAAAGTCACAAAGGTGGGCATCAAGCTTGTCGATGTTGTTCGTCTTCCTTGAGTTTGCCTACATCCACTTGAAAAAAGTTCTATGGCTGCCAGTGGTTAATAACAATCCGTTGTTGCTGAACTTTGATAATGGCAAACCCGATCAGATGGGGCTATTTGCTTCACTATGAGCAGAATTCAAATATTTGATTTCACGTAATTCACTGTATATTATGTATTTAGTTGGATGTTAGTGAATAGTGACATATATTTTTTCACGTTCGTATATAAGCAAATCAAAAAGTACCTGAATTCTAAGTATGCATATCTATGCATACAAGCATGCATGTCTGTAAATATACAGAGTGGTCATAAAAAACTTCCCGATATATGAACACCTAGCGGACTATCCGCTCAAGCAATCGAAAGGAAATTTCAGATATTGTTATTTGAAGGTATGCGCTCGAGATTGTAATGATTTCAAACAATATAGCTCTCACGGATACGGTTACAGTGAAAAAATTTCGAAATTTTCGAATGGCAATAAACACTTTTTTCCTACGTAAATTGAACAGCGCATTGAAAAACCATAAATGACTTTGGAACGATACACGTATGACGAAGATTAGAGGCGTAAAACATTTGCAAAGAGCACAGTAAAGGACCAATGACAACACCGAGAGGAGGTGCATTGACGCACTTTACATAATTCACAAGGATAGACAGTAGAAGCACCATACACAGAACACCATGTGCAAAGCACTGCTTCTGGAAAACCTTTAATAAGCAATGTGGGAAGATTGTTTCTTCAATCAGGTGTTCGAACGTGCCAATAAGATGACACTTACAAGGAAACAACGAGGTGAATTGATAAAGCTGTTTTATATGAACGGGGAAAATTCTGCCGAAGCAGTGCGAGTTTATCGACGAAATCATAAGCTAAGGCGAGGCCCATGTTCCTTACGAACTGTACGTGATTTGGTAAAAAAATTTAGGAAACTGGATGCACATGCGATAGACCGCGATCCGGACGACCATCGTGTTCCTGTTGAAGTTTTTGCGGAAGTGCATAACACTATTACTGCAGGTCCATTGCGTACTGCAAGAAGTGTTGTCCGCAATTTGGATGTATCGAAAACCACAGTCCTCAAGCTTCTGCGCTCCGTTCTGCGGATGTTTCCTTATAGATTCTAGCGCGTCCAGATATTGCAACCTGGAGACGAGCAACAGCGTGTCGATTTTGCAATTTTTTCCCTCATCAGATATGATGAAGATAGCAGGTAGCCGCTGTGGATATTGTGGGCGTATGAGGCACATTTCTCCTTAACTGGGAACGTAAACTCCAAGAACTGCGTTCACTGAGCTGACGAAAATCCTCACGATGTGGCACCAGTGCCTTTACACGAAGCTAAAGTGACTGTGCGGTGCGGCATCACAAGCACATTTGTTCTCGGTCCGTTCATTTTCGAAGAGGTCACTTCCAATGGTATGCAAACGTGCTCCATTACAGGTCCTCGATATAAAACAATGTTGCAGAATTGTGTAATTCCAGAATTGCAGCAGCGAAATGTCGTTAATGACATTGTATGGATGCAAGATGGTGCTCCTCCACAAGTCGCTACATGTGTTCTACGAGTGCTGCAACAGAACTTTGGTGATAGAGTCATCTCCTGTAACTTTGCAGTTTCGTGGCCACAGCGATCCCCCGACCTCACTCCGATGGATTTCTGGTTCTAGGGTTATCTGAAATCTAAGGTGTACACATCAAATCCACGAGATTTGTCAAAATTGAAAAATGCCATAAAACGTAAAGTTATACAGATTCCTCCTGCGATGTTACGTTCGTTATTGTTATCAACAATCTTCCGCATGCAATGCGTTATCGTTTGCGAAGGTGGGCTTGCTGAAAACTTGTAATTCCAATAAAAGTTTTTTCCCTATCCTCTCTTGTGTTGTCATTGGTCCTTTACAATGCTCTTCTTTGCAAATGCTTTACGCCGCCAATTTTCGTCATACGTGTATCGTTCCAATGCCATTTATGGTTTTTCAATGAGCTGATCAATTTGGGTATGAAAAAAGTGGGTGTTGCCATTCAAAAATTTCGACATTTTTTCACTGTAACCGTAAGAACTCTATTGTTTGAAATCATCACAATCTCGAGCGCATACCTTCAAATAACAATATCTGAAATTTCCTTTCGATTGGTTGAGCGGATAGGCCGCTAGGTGTTCATATATCGAGGAAGTTTCTTTGTGACCACCCTGTATAATCATGTGTAAGTGTCGAAAGCCCAGACCGTCCGACTCGTTCGAGGACATGAGCAACTGTTTGGACGACCGGTCATGTGTAAGTATTGAAGACCCAGACCGTCCGACTCGTCAACAAGGACACGAGCAGCTATTTGGACGGTCGGTCATGTTTAAGTGTGTATATCTCTAGAAAATTTTCATATCTGTGAGTGCTGGCGGGTGATAAAAGGTTGCGACCTTAATCAGTCGGTCTCACTAGTCAGTATAGATACAATAAAATAATTTCAAAAATACTTTTACCAAAGTTTTTGGAAGACACTTCGACTTGAATTAATCCAAATAAAAAGATAAAGAAATAAAATTGAATTAATTTCTTGAGGGAAGATAAAATCCGTCATATATGCCTCGCTTTAGTAAATGATTGACATTCTTGATTATTGACATAAACCATAAAAGGGGCGTATAGCTAATCTTAAGTCCTCCAATAGAAGATAGCCAATCTTTGAAGACGCCGCAAGCAAAGAACGCTTTAGAACGCAAAGGAAGCTTTAATTGCGTCCCTCCAAGTTATCACTTTCGGAATAAGGGGAGAAAAAAGATATATGAGAACATTTCAAGGTTTTTCTTTAAAACCTTGAATAAAAGAAACAAGGAAACCAAAAGGGCTAAAAGAGGAATTGAAATTAGTTTAATGTGATCTGCATATGAATGGGGTTTGAGAATATTCATTAAAATAATGATCCGAAAATTTAAACTAGCGCCTGTAGCCATATTTGGTCAAACAAATGTGAGGATTATAAATTTATTTTATTAGTTCCGATGTTTCATTATAGTTAGTGTTACCATTAACTTTTCGATTCATATTTATGCAAATCATATTCGTTGGGAACCTGGCCTCAAAATACAGTTTGTTCAAAGTCAGAACTGGAATGTAAGCATTTTTGCAACAATAACTAACTGCAATCAAGATTCAATCGCATTACAGTCAAAAGTGTCTTCTGTAAATTTAACGATAGCAAGACGTACATTATAATTGTACAAATATTTAACCTTTCAAAAACAGGGGAACACACATTACTAAAAATTAATTTGCATTTGATGTGAAACATCTTAAGTACGGAGTACGGGCGCGGAGTACGTAGTAAATCATGAAAGAAATTGATGGGGAGGTAACATCATTGCAACGGCAGTAACATCATTGTAACGGCAGTAACATCATTGTAACGGCAGTAACATACCTAACAAAAAAAGCCAATGTTCTA
Organism: Amaurobius ferox; assembly: GCA_951213105.1. NCBI lineage: Eukaryota > Metazoa > Arthropoda > Arachnida > Araneae > Amaurobiidae > Amaurobius > Amaurobius ferox. The sequence continues at coordinate 63,166,145 of OX578134.1, forward strand.
ACTTGAAGGTCTGAGTCGCTTGATTTTGACGAATTTGAGAAATATCTGCCACTCGCCTTCTGGCGAGTTATGCAAACTTTCGCGAATTTTACATATTGGCTCTTCATGAGTTACTTAATTTTTGCAGAACTTTCCACAGAGAGTATATAAACTCGCCATCACTTTGTTGGATTAGGTTGTTGACGTGATGAGAATAAAAGCATCTGCCGAACTCAATACAGAACGCAAGATACAATTTTTCTTCTGATTATATATACCATTTAAATTGTATTATAAAACAATTCTGATAAAAAATTAAATAATAAATTTTAGATCTGCGACATCTGTGCATCGACATCTACACTATTAGCCAGTATCTTTGGATGAGTCGGACGGCCTGGGTTTTCCACTATAAGCCAGTATGCCCTTATTGTTTGAGCCAAGCATACGCTTGCCCGGTTGAGTGACTGCAACAGTTACATCCAAGCATCGTCGATAACTTGGTCGTTTATATTTCGATTTGGGTGAGCTAAACTTCGCACTATTAATCTATTCTATTGAAACTATATAATTTTACAAAAAAAAAAAAAAAAAAAAAAAAATCGCCTTCTCCCCCCTTCTTTTTTACATCTTAGATTTATTTGGAGGATTTTATATTGCATAATATATTATATTTATGAAAAGAAAAATCTCATTACCAGTCCATAAAGTAGCTAAATTATTCTCACAATGAGGGGGGGAGGGAGTATTAGCCACTTCATTTTCTTGAGAATATTCGAAACACTTGCCTTAGAGACTATAAAAAGGCATTGCTTCTGTTATGGTTGATGTCAGAAAAAGTACAGGTAGAATAAAAATGGATTAACTGGTGCAGAATAAGAGAGCGTAGTCTCTTTAAGTAATTATAAACAAACACAACAGTCTCCTGACAGTAAACAGTGACAGCTGGCTTAAGCAAATTTATGAGTGAATATAAGTTAGTTGAAAGTGGTATAATCATCTCGGAAGACAAAAAGAAACTGAATTTTCGAATATCAAATTTAACATAGGCTTTAGATGAAGGAAAAAGGGGGGGGGGGGAGAATATGGACAGAACAGGACTTTTTTGCTTACGTGGATGATATTTTACTCATTTAAGCGCCTAATGTCATATACGTGTTCCACAAAAGATGCCATTGTTATATGAATATATCTCGTAATTAGTGTGCAAAGCGTCATGGAAGACAAGGGAGACAGCGTCTGTTAAAATAATTTACGATCAAGTTAACTTTTATTTTAATTATATATATTATCCGAAATAAATGTATGAAATATTTTCTGAGTAAATAAACAAAGTAGTTTTGCTCCGTCTGGCGTAGAGGTCAATGCCGGCACTATTCTTATTTCCTTTAATCGCCAGTCGGGATTTTCAGAAGATCATTTTCTTTTTCGATGAAGTTTAAAGATTTCAAGTATCACAGATTACTGTAGTACTGTGATAATTTAAAAATATAAGAGCTGAATGTATCACATTTTAGAGATACTTAAAATTGCATTTCAGTTGGAAAGTGTTCCATAATCAATGCTTTAAGCATGATTGATCTTTCTTGTTTTTATATAAATTATAAGTGACATAGCTATAGCACAGAAATTTGCAAGTCCGTGTATTTAGGGTAGGGGGGGATTCTTATGGAAATCGAATCAATCTTGAATGTAATATGCAAATACACATTTTTAATATGTTTGGAATTTTTCTATGGTAATCAGAAATTAAATTTTTAACAAATGAAATAGCAAATTTTGGAGAGTTGTCCATTTATTTTCTTACATGTTTTCCTTAGTCCATTTATTTTCTTACATGTTTTCCTTTGTTCATTCATTTTCTTACATGTTTTCCTTAGTACATTTATTTGCTTACATGTTTTCCTTAGTCCATTTATTTGCTTACATGTTTTCCTTAGTCCATTTATTTTCCTACATGTTTTCCTTAGTCCATTCATTTTCTTACATGTTTTCCTTAGTGCATTTATTTGCTTATATGTTTTCCTTGATTTTTATATTCGAATTGAAATAAAGTTTCCCTTGTATTGTGTTTTCCCGCATATAAAGTTTATTAATCAGTGCCACAGAGAAACGCAAAACTGGACTTTCGCTGTAATAAAATTGCGAAATGTCACCAATTTATATTTATTGTAATTCATTTATTACAGTAAAGTCGGATAAGCAGTGGTTTATACAGCATTCAATGTTTTGGAACGTCCGGTAGCCCGGTACGCCTTTTGAACATTATCCCCACGACAGCCGCCAAAGAGTAAAGACAAAAAGTTGCTTTGAGGGCCCAAGTAGCTTAGGGCCACATTTCGCATAAGCAGTTTACGAAAAGTCAATAATTTGTAAAATAGGAGGGAGTAGGAGTGCTCATTTGCTGCATAGGGACCCAAAAATTCTATCAGCGGCGCTGTTTAGGTCCATTCGGCTATACCGAGGTATCTATACTATAATAGACTAAATGCCTTTATATGCCGATTTATGTTCATTGAAGTTCATTGAAGTTTTTACTATTTTTAAATTAATTTTTCGTGCCATTTTGCAAAATGAAGTAGGTTCTTTTTTTTTTTTTTTTTTTTTCACCATACTAATCATACTAAGATCTAATCAGCACCAGGATAACGTCCAAACGACTTATGTACAAATTTTTGTAAAATTTGGTCACTCAATTTTTCAGCTAGAATAAATACATACGATTTTTTTTTTGGAGGAGGGGGGGGGGGGCATTTCTAAAAAATAATATTGGTTCTTTTTCCTGAATCGCATTAAACCAAATTTAATCAGCACCAATGTAGCCCATAAGTAATTTACCTACCAAATTTTATGAAATTTAGTCACTTAGTTTTTCAGTTAGAGTGGATACATACATTGCACAGACAGACAGACACACACACACACAGGCGTCACTCTAAAAACAGATTTTCGTAATCTAGAATGATCGAAACGTGTAGAACTGTCGTTCCAAAATCTAATCAGCCCCAGTAACTTACGAGTAAATTACCTATAAAATTTTATGAAATTGGGTTAATTAATTTTTGAGTTAGAGTGGATGCATTGTGTTAGAATGGATACAGACACACAGAGAGACACAAGACGTTATGCTAAACATAGTTTTTTTCGTATGCTAGAGTACTCAAAACGTGTAGATCCGTCGAAAACTCGAGTTACGATTTTCGACACGATTCCAATACTTTCCCTATACATTATCATGTATTGCAACGGAAGTAAAATATCTGATGTAGGCAGTACATGACTTTCCCTACAAATTCAAATTCGTTTTCTTATTTTTTATTTCATGGTGCATTAAATTGAGTTTAATTTCAGAAAAAATCACGGATACTGCAGCTATAAACAGGCTGCAGATAAGTTTCGTAGTTTTCAAAATATAGGGTTAATAATGTCAATATTTTAGTTTGAACTGCTTTAAAAAGGTGGTTCCAATTTAAATATTTTAATAATTTAAAGTGTTTTGAATATGTCTGAAAAGGACAAATCACCCCTAAAGAAAGATTCGCGCAAAACCATTTCGGCTCCATCGGACTGAAGCCACTGCCGATTTTCTCCTAAGTTGTACTTTAGGAAAAGGAGTAGTTAAAAAGTAGAGTACATGTTATGTAGCTTATAGCATGACTTATCTAACTATGATGTATAAGATTGCCAAATTGAATAGGTCATTTTGAAAACATAATAAGTCGCATTTTTTAATTAAATAATAATTTTATAGGAAAACAAATTTCTCTCTAAACTAATAAGAGAAAGGGAAAAGTAACTAAAATATTTTGTACCAAATAGTAATGTATTTTGCAAAAAAACATTCGGAAAGGGGCGGGAGGGAGAATTCTGGGTATTATGGATTATTAACTAAAAATGCAGATACATAATTTCATCTTAAGGATATTTGCCTGAAATGTTTCATCTCGGAGAAAGGAAGATGATCCGATCCTCTTGCCTAAATCTCTGCTATGGAGGACTATAAAAATAAAATTGCCCCATACATACAATAGTCATGAAATTGCCATGGTATCACAGTCATTTTTTTTCATTTTCTAGGCTCTGATATTTTCACTTGGATGGAATAGATGCATTTCTAAGATACTATCACAAAATTCCAAGGTACTATCACTAAAAAACCGATGCTAGTTAGTATATTTGAAGTGTCGGAAAGATTACAGAGGATAGTGCAAAAATTTCAACAAGAAAATTTACCCCTTGAGAACGGAAGTAAGTGTGTTTTGAGAGTTTTTATTTTATGACAACGAACCAGGAGGTACCTATTCAAAGAAGCTGCAAATAAGCAGACAATATATTTGTTATGCGGAAAATGGGGAGAAGGGAGCTTTCAAAAAGGGGTTGGAAACAGATTGAGAATGGATAAAAAATACTTTTTCAAAAATCCACCCAACTTATTATTATGCAGTGACGAGAGAGAGAGCTACCTATCGCAGCTGTCTCTTAGGGGCAGAAAAAGCTTCCGAAGCAGCTGAGGATAAACCTTTAATTTCAAACAAATGTTGTAAAAATTCTATTATCAACCCTTTAAATGTGCAATCGTGAATAAAATAGAATTCAAGCGATACTATTGTTTTTATTTTTAAATTACAATTAGCTGTATAATATAATGTATTAAATTGTGCCATTCATTTTTTGTATATCGTATAATTGATTTTGCAGTTTTGTGTGAAATTAATTATTGAAATATTATTACACTAGATTGGTTGTAATGACCAACTTTCTTTTGAGATATTGTAAAATTAAATTTCATTGTACAAATATTAATTACTCTTTTAGTATATTCGAAATTATCAAATATAAAGGAAGGATGTCTTTTAACATGAAGGAACCATGTTGGTTCGGCTATGTCTTTTGCAGCTTGAAGAGTTTACTATATGTGAGTCCAAGCGTTCACCAATGAAGATTTTCTCCCACGTGTTGTTGTTTTCACCAATAAATCATGGGCTTTTTTCCTATTACCTGATATACTACATAATGCGATTTAATTATGATCGCCGTTTCTACCATTTATCTATAAGAAAAAACCTTGTTTCGTGTGTAAAAATCTCGCATGTGCGCGAAGTATTTATGCGCTACAATACTACTAATTAAAAATATCAGTGTAAGTATCCACTCGATCTTCTCATACACTTATATTCCATATTATTTACGTCTACATCTATAATAAATAGTATAAGATGAAAAAAAGATGTATAATTCTTTGAGGCTGTGTTCACAAGTTTTTCTTAAACATTCTTTAAAAGTTTATTTTATCAAATTGCCAACAACTTAGTGAAGATATTGAATTATATCAATTGGCACGAGTTGTGTTGATATCAGCTATTTTGAGGTTATTTACATCCATAGCTTAGTTCAAATAATTATTTTCCACTATAGCCAATCTACTACCACCATTATTGGGGGAATTATTGTTTTACATAGAAAATAATGCTTTGAACACTCAAAACTCGTATAATTTTAGTTTAAATCATTAAAAATACGAACAAATTTATCTAAATCTGGTGTTTCACATAATGTACGAAAATATTTCGTAGTGTATGCTCAATCGTTCTTTAAGTATCATATTTAACCCCCTCCCGCCATCTCTCTCTCTCTCTCTCTCTCTCTCTCTCTCTCTCTCTCTCTCTCTCTCTCACACACACACACACACACACACACACACACACACACACACACACACACACACACACACACACACACACACACACACACACTGTCAAGGTTGGAATCTCCGGTATTTTCCCATGAATATGTATGTATACTGCAGATGCAGAAGAAAGTTTTCTTTGAATAAATTTAAAATGTTACAAAAATATAATATATGCGCTGAAAAATAAACTGCTATTTGCAATTCAAAAACATAATTGCAAAAATATTATAATGCAAATAAATGCATAAATAAAGCTCAAATAGGAATAGAAAAGAAAGGATGATTTATTATAAAACTGAAACAGAAATGTTGATATGTTTCAAACGTTTTCTAAGATGTAACAAGGGTACTTACTCTTCGTTAGTCGAAGAGACAGACGCAGCTACTCTAAACAAAATTAGATGCAAAAAATTCCCTTTTCCTGATTCTTTTTGCAAACGGTGTTTTTTTATCGCTGCTGACAGAATGAACATATTGTTTGTGCTCTCTGAACTAGGTGAACATTGTTCATAACATTTTACTAAAAATATCTGATGTTTTCAATACATGACTTTCCCTTCAAATAAATAATTCAATATCATTAGAAAACAATAAAGCAAATTTGAGCTGTTTTATTAATAGATATTGTAGAAAATCAATCCAATTTTTGTAGAAAATTGTTTGTAGTTTTTAATGTAGAAAATAAGTCTGATATTTGTTACGATTTTAAATAAGCATATTAAGTTTTATGCAATTATCTTTATTATTTCGAGAAATATCGTATTTCGAAGTTCTAATATATCGAAATACATTATATTGTTTTATTTGCTAGTTATGAGATGCCTTTTGATTTTCAAACATATTTAGTAACTAAGAGATATAAATGGTGTTGTTCGTGATTTTAAAATTGTAAAAATTTGAACGCATTCATATTACTCTACATAACAAATTCCATTAAAACATTGAATTTAATTTCTATATCTGTTCTTGCTACACAGAATTATCTGTGCAGACAACATACTGATCCCGTTGTAACCAATGCACAAAAATATCTATAAATCTAGTAAATATACGGCAAAATGAAGACTCTGAAATGGTTGCAAAAGTTATTCCTGTAACATATTTTACCCCGTTGCAACAATTACATAAACGGATTTGGAAATATTATGCATTAAAATATGTTTACCAAAATATTACCGTTATCTTATATTCCATGGCCGCAACAGATTTAACACTATAAAAACATAATAATGTTAACTCATTAAATGTATTTATATATCAATTACTTTATTATTGAATTAGAATAATTTGAATGAAAATCGCCTGCTGTATAAATACATATCTCTTAATTCTTCGAAGTAACATGGTATTATTTTCTTCAAATACATTTTTGGGATATTATCGTCTGTATCTATGAAAGAGGTTTTATATTAATATCTCTAAATCCAAACCTTGGGACTACAAACTCGAATATATATATATATATATATATATATTTGAAATGTAATAATAAGAATTATGTAAAAATAAAAAAAATAAAAATACAATTCAAGTAATATTAACATCACCATAGAAGCAAATTCACGGCATATATATATATATATATATATATATACGTACATATATATATATATATATATATATACACACAGAGATATAGAAAAAGGGTCAAAAAGAATATAATTTGTTTCATTGTTATTCCTCAATATCGAACTTTGTTAATCTGTGTGTATTGGACACATCCGATTTCCTTTCAAATATGTAACTTTACGAAAGATCGAGAGAATTATAATTATCAGGAATCACGCCAAAATCAAATATTTAAGAGAAATGCTTTTCCAGAAAAGGTGGGAGAAATCCCGCCAAATGGAGTGCCAAATACTAGACAGTGAGAATGAATTTTTATTTCCAAGCAAATAAGGCTACGAAATTAACATTATATAACACGATTCTGAATCACTTTCGATCAAGAGATTTTATATAAAAGAATCCATGCTTAAAAATCGTGAAAAACCATTCTGAAGTTTTACTGTATGCTTTTATATACAGATATTATACATTTACTTTTCTTTTATACTTTTAATAGAAGGAAAACAAATCTTAATTACAAATAAAATTTTAATACACTATTAAAAAGTAACTATTACACACAAAATATTTATTGTCAAACATTGTTTATTATTAGGATATATATATATATATATGTGTGTGTGTGTGTGTGTGTGTGTGTGTACAATCAAACCTGTTTAAAACGGAACCTGTACAACACAGAAACAAGCCACCAATTTAAAATAATTTGTTAATAAAGCACCTGTTGGAAAGAAAACGGAACGGAAAAATCATCAAACTATTTCAGCCATTTATTTTCTAGAGAACCATTTTTCACAAAATTTTCTATTGAATTATATGACTATTTTCTGAAAGTTGATTCAGAACTCTGTTTTTCAAAATTTTTTGTTTATTTAGAAGATTCTAAAATGCTATAAGTATCAATCAATGCATGATTTTTAGCTAAAAGTCACATCATTAGTATAAAACATATGTCTAAGACATCATGTTGGATTATTTTAAAAGTTCATCTTATTAAAAATACTGTGTTCTTATTTTTTTATTTCAGGGTAAGCAGTAATATTTTGTCGGTACATCAGTTTATCTAGGTTTTAAGGTATGGTGATAAGCTAGTACAGGACATGGAGGTGGATTTTATTTTTATTTACATATATTCCTGTAATCGCGGTATGCAAAAGTATATAAAATAATTAAATTAGCTATTATGGCATAAAATAGTATTAATCAGGTGTATATATATACACTTATCGACATTTTTTAAGTCTGATGTATGAGTAAGCAATGGACCATCTGCATTTCCAGTTAAATCTTAAACTTCGCTTTTCTTGAAATAACCTGCGTGAAACGGAAACCTTTTCAAGAAGGAAAATTCTTCCGCTTTCCTGGAATTCCGTTTAAGGCAGATTCGACTGTAGTTTCAGTTTTATTACGTAATATGTGTACACATAAAATTTCATAGCTATACTCACATTTCTTCTTGAGTTGTGGTGCTACACTTTTTGTGAAAATACTCCGGCTAATAAATAAAATGAAATTCGAGGCCTTTCTCATCTCATTAAAATTTTGACATTTTATTTCTCTAAATGTAGCTATTTTAGAATATTTTATTGAAATTTTTTGGTTTCTTTAACGAAAAATTGGTATCGGTTTAATTAAAGTAATGAGTTATCATCAAACATTGATTGTGGGATGGTACTGATAGGGAATTAAATTTAAAATTATTACTTAACATTTTCTAAGAAACGTAGAGACTCAACATTCTAGATAAAACTGTGATTACAACACAGGAATACATTTTGATGAATAATGGCTGATCTCCTTTATTTCCTGGCAATTTGAGACACAGAGAAATTTGAAATTAGGTATAAAATGCATAGAACTTATGACGCGTCTATTGTAATTTATATAGCATGGAATTATTTTGCACCACCCTTTGAAAATAATAAAACTTTTTACAGAAAAACAAGGGAATTTGTTAGTTTGAAAAAAAAAATAATAGTCCAAAATAAGCATTTCTGCGACTCTGGATGTTCTCAAGAACCAACCATGGCACAACAATACATATCTCTGTTTGCAAATAATAGAGATTACGTAGATGGCCCGGCGCAGTTAAGGAATTAGAAATTATTAAAAAAGTATTCAAAAACATTATGAAAATTTATTATTGCTTAACTGGTATACATTGCCTTATTGGTAATATTATATATAGTGCACAAAATTGTAATTGCTGCTTTGCGCATACTCTTTTATTGTTTAACTGGTATACATTGTCTTATTGGTAATATTATTATCGCATCGGATTTTTACAATATCGATATACAAGGGTGCAAAATAAGAATAACGGATTTTTAGTTGAATCTGTGGCAACGGTATACTGTATACGGTATATAATCGGAGATTCCCCAGTTCTCGGAGTTATTCTGGTGAAGAAGGGAATGGGGTAGAGTGTTTATGTGTTGAGTTAGATGAATTTATCGGTGGTTTAGGTGGTGTTGGCGAGAGGTGGATTCGATTGGTTTCACATAAGGTATTTCTTTTGGTTTTTGTTTAATTTCAGTGTCTATATTTTCGGCAATTCCTATAGTCGCAAGGACTTTCTTTGAACGGTGCCGGTTTTCCGGGAGTGTTTGCCGCGGCACTCAAAGCATGCTTTTAACCGGGGAGTGGGGGTCACAACCCCCCCCCCCACAGCCACTTTTTGGTACTGTTCATGCTTTCATTGTATTTTATATAGTGCACAAAATTGTAATTGCTGCTTTGCGCATACTCTTTTATTGTTTAACTGGTATACATTGCCTTATTGGTAATATTATTCCAAACATTAGTCTAAAAGTTTTGGAAGTAATAACTCATAATACACTAACTATCTTACACCTAACTACCTTACGCCTTTCTGGTAGGTCGGACGGTCTGGATCTCAACAACAACAGCAACAACTAACTATCTTAAAATTTGCCTACAAAATACAATGAAATAAAATGAAATTCAACCATAATGAGGAAATTAAAGTACATATTACAGGTCATAAAGCTAAAGATAATGAACAAATATCAATGGTGTGGAATCGAAAATAGGAATACAAAAAATATCAAGCATTAAAGCTTGCACGTGGAAAAGCTCTAGGCTTAAGAATTGTTAATTTCGAAAAAATTCTTTTTCAAGTCCAAATATTTAATCGAAATGAACATAAAAATGCTTGTTTCTGAAACACAAGATAGATTTTATCTATAAATTTGTGTTATTTGGAGTTGGACGACAAACATAAAGATTGAAAAAATAGATAGGAAACATAAATACCTTAAAACACACGTCAAATGTACAACCATGACGAGCAATAATTGACAAGACCAATGTTGCCATTCGCTAAAGTTTAAAGAAGTGATCTACTGTTGCCAAAGTGAGTAATAAAAAACAGTACTGCCTAAAGGCAGTAAAATGTGATATTCTACAGTAAAAGCTGCAAAATAGAAGGATAAAAATATATTGTAATGTATATTCAAGAGAATGTAGATGTATGGCTAAAATAAGATACTAAGGAGAGATTATTAAAAATTTTAGGCTAATCGAAACTTATTAACTATACCATTTACTAAATATGCTGGATATTCATATAATTTACTGTTAATTTTGAGGTTATTAATGTGCAAAGTATGAAATATTTTTATCTGATAATCTATAAATTTTAATATATATATATATATATATATATACATGCACGTGCAATACATATGCTTGTATAAATGAAACGAGTGATGCATGAGTAAACAAAGGATACAGTAATTGACAAAGGGAGACATCATGGAGATAAAAAGTAGTGAAAACACCAAATATATATATAATAAAAATAGCATGTTTAAAAATGGTAAAAATATGTATCTATACGCAATAATTTCTAACATAGTCAAAGCTTGAAGAATTAGCAGTGATGCAAATTATGAAAAGATATATTAGGTGTGTTCAAAACGTTGTCACTGGAAGATTTGTAGTTGAACCATTTATTTAGAAGACAATGAGAGTGATGTAGCTATAATATTTCTCATGCTCAGGTTTGTTTTAAAGTGTATTTACATGAATGAAATAACTAGATGCTGTTGAGATTGATTTCTCAGTGTTGTTTTGATTAAATTGAGAAATTTTTTCTTCATAATAACAGGGAGAGTTTAACTTTTTAATGTGCATTAATTGATTAATAATATTTTTAAATACCGTTTTAGAAAGTTGTGATGAATAATGCAAAGTTTGTTTACATTAAAAGGGTGGACTCTGTTATATGGATTTTATAAACTACACTATTTGATACTCGAAGTTTCAAATTATGTCCATGTAATTTATCCATAGAGAAAACATATTCAATATGTAAAGATTATTAGAAAAAAATTAAATTTTAGCATTGGTGCATCTAATACTGATATTTTTATTGTAATTATGTATTCAGTGAAACAGAGCACAAGATAATTATTCACGATGTGCTTAATAGCGCAGGTATATGGAAGTCGTTATATATATACATATATATATATATATATATATATATATATATATATATATATATATATATATATATATTAATGCTGGAAAATTATTATTAAAGATATTACATGAAGTATCCTCGTCAGATGAAATCTCAAATAATTGTCATATTGTAAAAAACAGTTTTGAAGTAGTTAAGAAATTGAAAACTCTTACTAATATTCGTAGTATTTATACCTTTGATTTCAAAGATTTGTTTAATAATATTAATATAGATGATCTGTATAGAATTATTTTAGGAATTTTTGAAAAATATAATATCAACCTAAAATATTCAAATTTTCTTTTTAAAAAATTACTTAACTTCACTCTTTATGAGAATTATATTCAACATGGTGGTACTATTTTTAAACAACAGGTTGGTATCCCACAAGGGGTGTGTGCCTCATCTTTGTTAGCTAATCTGTATTTATTCTTCTATGAAAAAAACATTAATCCAAGCTTGCATAATATGCACATGTTTAGATATATAGATGACATTTTAAGTGTATCCCCAAATAATAATATCCCTATAGTATTAAACTTTTATCCAAATAATTTACAATTAAATGCAAGTAATAATGACACAAATGTTGCAAACTTTTTAGATTTAAATTTAAATTTACAAAATTGTAATATGGTTATAAACTTGTATGATAAAAGACAGGATTTTAAATTTAATACATCAAAAATTCAACATTTTGACTCTTGTCTGCATATCTGTATTTAGAAATATTATAATAAACCAGGCTCTTAGAATCAATAAAATTTGTGATGAATATTATAAATTAGCGCACTTTATGGAATTATTGAGTACAGCGACTAATAATGCATATCCCCCCAATTTTGTTATTAAAATTATCAACTCAGTGTATCAAATTTCACTCGATAACATCCTAGAAAACATTCCCAATTATAGTGACTAACATACAGGAGAGAGAGAGAGAGAGAGACAAAAAAAAAAAAAAAAAAAAAAAAGAAATATATATATATATATATATACATATATATATATATATATATATATATATATATATATATGTGTGTGTGTATGTGTGTGTATATGTGTATATATATGTATATATATATATGTGTGTATGTATGTATATATATGTATGTTTGTATGTTATATATAATTATTTATTAATTATATAAATAAATAAAAATGAAAAATAAAAAACTAAGTCAAAAACATTAGAAAAATCAAAAAATCAGAAAATAAGATGCATTAACATTAATGTTTTGAATTTTATTTTCGCAAACAAATATAACTTTTGTCAGTATTGAAACTGCGTTTTGTGCGCCCTTATAATGGTGTATAGTGGCATTCTCGATTATCCAGTTTTCCTATGAATTCTTGTTTAGTAGGAATTTTCATCTATGATTCATATTCATATTCAGTTCTGCATGTTTGGGAAGTTGTATTCTGAATTGCTTGTCCAGTCTTCAGCTTAGACTCACTGGACGGGTTTGGGAGTATTTCCGTGAACGTTCGTACTGCCTCCCTGGTAGAATTTCGACTTGTTCATTCCGGTGCTTCTAGATTAAGTTGTTGAGGTTGATTGTGTATACACGTGGTAGAAGAGGAATGATTTATGCCGCATGGTAATACAATTTTCTTAATGTATCCTTTTTTCATTTTTTCATTTTTTGATGCCTGTAGTCTGAGTTTAAGCATTTATAGTAATGTACTATTGCTTAATCTGAAACAGGCATTTGTTTGGGTTAATTAGAATTAAATACTCAGACCTGAAGAGGAATTTTATTCTGATTAATCATCGAATTTGGGAAGGTTCTGTTCTTTTCTCTTATCGGCATTATGGACGTGAATTTGCTTCTATGGTGATGTTAATATTACTTTAATTGTATTTTTATTTTTTTTATTTTTACTTAATTCTTATTATTACATTTCAAATATATATATATATATATATATATATATATATATATATATATATAATAATAATAGAAGTTTGAAAATCCAATGAACGAAAAGTAATTTGTAACACGATAAACCTAACTTTTTAAAACACCCACAGAATAAAATATAATGCAGCAAATCATCAATCAAATGGATAAAAATACAAAACACAAGCTATCAAGTTACAGAAAATCAACAAAATTAAAAGGTATGGAAACAAAAAAAGAAAAACTTGAATTAAATTCAACTATCTAACTGGCTTACAAAACAAAAGTAAAAATCAACTAATCCTCAAGCAAATGGAAAAAAATAAATAAAATAAATATCGAATCAACAAGTCATTGAAAAATATCATAATACAAAGGTATGGAATCGAAATAAGTATAACAAGCGAAATCAAGCACAAACGCCATACACGTGGACGAGGCTCTAAGACTAAATCATGAATTGTTAACCTCTACAAAAATCTAATCATGTCCAAGTTTTTTGTAGAAGCAAACACAAAAATGTATGTTTCTGAAGAAATAGATAGATTATACCTATAAACTATTTCTACTTGGACGACATACATAAAGAAGGAATGAAAAAGAAAAAATGAATACCGGGAAAAAGCACAGCGTATGTATATATATATATACTATTACGATAAAGTGAGACTAAAATAGGATATATCCCATATAAGCCAGAAATTAAAAGAACGATTCACTACAAAGGAGGAGGCGCAAGTGCTGCTCAAATTCCCTAGTAGAATACAAGAATGAAAGTAGAAAAGAACGGGAGTGACCATATGAATTACATAAGAATGGTAGGGGTGGATTGCGACACCCCTTTCCCGCTTAAAGCAGCTTTTACTACCCGGGTAACGCTCACGGAACCAACATAATTCCATGGTCAGCCTCCCAAATGTGCGAAAATAAAAGCACCAGAACAGACTCAGGAACAAAGAAGTTAACGAATCCATGAAGGGAAAACATCCGCTAGTCCAACCCGATGGAACGTCTCTTTATATAAGTAAAGTTGCTCATGCGCAGAGAAATATCAGGATAATAGTTTCGCAGTCATGAATATTAAATCTCTATATCAACAATCAAATTACAAATTTTCTTTAAAAAACGATTTGTAATAATGTTGTACAAAATTGACTGGATAATTTCTTTTTATAGCTTCATCTGCAAATTTTTTACATTTGCAAATGCAGTCTTTCCTAAAAGTATTATAATTTTGGTTTCTTCTAAAATGTCCAATTATTATATTTCTGAAGACATACTTTGCAAGGTTTGAGTTCCAATCGATTATATGATTTACCTTGATCCTGTATGAATCTCTTTTGTCGTGTAACTCTGTGTATATTCCATATTTCTTGTGTTTTTTGATAGCTAAATCCAAGAATTTTACCGATCCGTCCTCACACGCTGGATTTTCAATAAGGTCCAATTCGCTTGGGTAGAATGAAAAGTCTAAACACGGGGTGTTTTCAAAGCCCCCAATTATCACATCATCGACATAACGGAAGTCATGTCGTTCCGTTATGTCGTATGAAAATCCAGCGTGTGAGGACGGATCGGTAAAATTCTTGGATTTAGCTATCAAAAAACACAAGAAATATGGAATATACACAGAGTTACACGACAAAAGAGATTCATACAGGATCAAGGCAAATCATATAATCGTCGTAAATCGTCGTAAATCGTATAAATCGTATAATCGTCATTCGGAGATCAGACTTCGAAGTGTGAGGTTGTGATTTTGCTAAGCTGCTGCTTTTGCCTTGTGGTGACTTTCTTGCTTACGCTTGGGCGTGTTATATCAAGTACGAAAGAGCACGTCGGGCTAAGTAATTTTCAACTTTATTGTGTGCGGATTTCCGCCATTTTGTGCTTTTCGTGCTATCTCAATTTTGGATTTACCACGTGTGCCTTACACGTGGTAGTGACTTTTTTGGATTGCTCTAAACTGAAGATATGGATTTGGACAAGGATCATCTGGAGCTTACGAGGATTACTGCTAGTGAGCTTGATGGAGATTGTGCTCGGCCTCTCAAGGATGCCATGAACTTGTACAGTGACTCTCTGCCGCAGGATGGATCGTGTTTCACGTGGCCAATTGATGTGATGCAAGTTGTCAACTTCTTAGGACTGGTAATCTACACCCTGACTCTGCATATCAGGGATATGCTCAAGAATGGACTCATCGAACAGGAACAGGACCAAGTCTCCCGGATTATAGGTTCGTTCAATTTTGTGTATTCTTTTCTGTCTTACCGTGACATGACTAAATTTAAGGATAGTGAAATGTACGTAATCTTTAAATCATTTGAGGATAGTAATGTATGTGTTAATAATGTTGAAGTTAAAGCTAAACTGCTAGAAATAGGATTAATTAAAGAAATTAAACTTTCTGACAAAACTGAAACGGTTGTAAATCCATGTAAAAGGCCTAGGATAGAGGAGTCTCCCACTAAGGGAACGCCTACTAAAAACCAGGATGGAAACTTAAAATCTAGTGATAGTGTTGTAAATGAAAAGGTTAGTGATAGTGTTGTAACTGAAAATGAAAATGTTAGAACTAGGACTTATGCTGAAATTGCTGCACAACCTGTGCAATTTAAAAGTGCACCAAAACCTAAAGCGGTTGAAAATAGTGGAAGAGATAATGTTATGAATGTGGAAAAAAAAGAACCTAAAGCAGAGTGTTTCTTCATAAAGTTTAGAGACAACTACCAGGCTCTCCTAAAAAAGCTAAATGAAATTACAGGAAATAAAGTATCTGGAAAATTGACAGGAGATATGCTCAAACTGATACCCAATGACGCTGACTCCTATAGGGTTGTTCAGCGCCATTTGTCTAGCGAGAAAATCCCCTTCCATAGTTTAAATCTCAAAACTGAAAGGCCTAAAAAGGTAGTTTTGAAGGGGCTACCAACTAGCTATGACATTGAGGAGATAAAATTGACTCTAACATCCAATGGATTACATGTAGTCCGGGTTTCTCAACTGAGAAACACCAAAACGAGATTACCCCTGCCGATCTTTTTAGTCAGCCTTAGGCCTACCGATGACTGGCAGAGGGTCTACAGACTCACAAGATTAGGGTACTTGGCTGTGAAGGTAGAGGCCTTCAGAGCTAGGGGCTTTAAAATTTGCTACCGGTGCCAGCAATTCAACCACTCATCTGAAAACTGCAGTATGCCGCCAAAGTGCCTGAAGTGTGGTGAAGGACACTTCACACGAGACTGCCAGAGACCCAGGACAGAGAAGGCGACGTGTGCTAACTGTAATGGAGACCACCCGGCGAACTTCAGGCAATGCCCGAAGAACCCCTGGAACAAGGGAAAGGCACCGGGGTATGCCCCCCCACCCCCAAAAAATCAGATACCCCCTTGGAGGCAAAAGGCCCTCGGACCAAACCCCCAGGCACCCCCTCAGGGCTCCTCGCACTTAGTGCCACAGGTAAACAGGCACCAACCTACAGCACCTACCAGATCGGTGCAAGAGCAGGCCCCCAAACCTTCGACCTCCAGAGAATTGACTCTGGAGGAAGTTAGAGCAGCTACAGCTGCAATTGAAAAGAGATCGGAGGCAGAAAAAGCCAGACAGTCAAAGGAGGCAAAGGATAGACTGGATGGGAAAGTTAAGGAATGGAAAGAAACTAAACGA
The DNA here is from genome assembly GCA_951213105.1 of Amaurobius ferox. NCBI lineage: Eukaryota > Metazoa > Arthropoda > Arachnida > Araneae > Amaurobiidae > Amaurobius > Amaurobius ferox. The sequence continues at coordinate 63,183,447 of OX578134.1, forward strand.
GTCAGGGAGGAAGAAGAGCTCGCGCAAACCCAGCTGTTAGATAAAACGGGTGGAAAAAAACAAAAAACTATCGAGTTCCAAAAGGACACTCACAAAAAAGTGCAAACCGCGGTTGAGGCTGAGGAAATGGAAGCCGAGACTGAACAGGCTGATAAGTCTGATGCTGAAAAGATGGAGGATATCCTCAACCTCATCAGAGGATTTATCAGCATGTTTAATCTAGACGACATAAAACGTCTGTTGATGCAGTTCGCAGAGTTGGTACAAAAAAAGAGCGATCCAATGGTAATGGTCTTTGAGGCCCTTAAAATAATCACGGACTTTAAAAGTAACAGTGAGAATCAAACCCGTCATGGCTAGGTCCCAAAAGGAGTCAATAAAAATAATATTTTGGAATGCGAACGGCATATCTCCAAGAATAAATGAACTTAGGAACTATGTAAATGAAAATGACGTAGACGCCTTACTAATTCAGGAAACTAGAGTTAGAGAAAGTATAAAACTAAACATAGCCAACTACTCAGGTTATCATAATCTTAGCTCAAATACTAATGCTAGAACGCCCCATGGAGGAACAGCAATATACATTAAAAGAAATATTCCCCACTAGGAACTAAAAAGCATAAATCTTCAAAGTATAGAAAATACTAGCATAAAAATTAAAATTAATAATACTAGCCCGTTTATCCTAACCTCAACATATGTCAAAAATATGAGTAGAGTAGACGTAGCTGCGCAGCTGGAACTGCTTTTCTCGCGATATCCCAACACGATACTCGCAGGCAACTTCAACGCACATCACCGAGCGTGGGGCTGTAGGAGAGCCAACGCACGCGGAACACAGATACATAGACTGCTGAACACCACAAATACTAACATTATTGCTCCGTCGACACCAACCTGCTTCTCAGGCGCCAGCGGCACATTCATAGACTTTGTCCTAACGCGAAACATAGACTACGCTCACACTATTAGTACCCTGGATGAATTCGACTCGGATCATCTACCGGTACTGGTGACATTCGACCTGAACACACCTCTTCCAGCCTCTTTGGGACAAGAGAGGGTCAACTGGGAAGTATTCAAAAGAGCACTCTTCGAGCCGCACTTAGCAGTACCTAACATTATGAGCACGGCGGATATTGACTCTGCCACGCACACACTCACAACAGAAATCAAGAGAGCAATTGCCTCTGCCACAACACATCGTGAGTCTCCAAAATTACCCACACTTTCCCACCATGTCAAACAATTAGTCAGGCAAAGGAACAGAATACGTAAGACATGGCAGGCTAACAGAGATCCCGCCCTTAAAAGGGAGCTTAACAGACTCACAAGCAAAGTCAGGGGAAAAATTGTCGCAGAAAAGCAGCAACAGTATAAAGAATTAATCGAATCCCTTAGCCCAGAAGATGTATCGCTCTGGCAATTCGCAAAAAGACTCAGGAAACCTCAAATTAAGCTCCCGCCTCTAATGGATGGCGCTAAAATCGCGTACTCAGACGAGGAAAAAGCCGAGGCGCTCGCAAGCCATTATGAAAAACAATTCCAACCAAACCACGATCTAATGTGTCAGGATACCCTAAGAATGGTTAGGCAAACTTTAAATAACTTCAGGAATTCCCCGGTAACGGCTGAGATTAACCCAGCCACCCCGCAGGAGATAGTAGAAGTTATCAAAAATCTCAAAAATCGTAAAAGCCCAGGACACGACAAAATCAGAAATATTGCGGTTAAAAACCTACCCCTAAACGTAATTTGTTACTTGACTATCTTAATAAACAAAATATTAAAACTAAACTACTTTCCCAAAGAATGGAAGGAAGCGATAATCATAACAATCCCGAAGCCAGGTGAGGATGCCACAATTCCAGCCAACTACAGACCAATTAGCTTGCTACCGACACTTAGTAAAATTACTGAGAAAATTATTCTTAAGAGACTGAACACGCACCTTAGTGAGAATGACATTATCATTCCGGAGCAGTTTGGATTTCGGCCAAAGCACTCCACTACTCATCAATTGCTGAGAGTGGTAGAGTACATATCTTCTGGTCTCAATAACAAGACACCCACAGCTGCGATTTTTCTGGACATACAAAAAGCCTTTGATAAAGTATGGCACTGTGGATTAGCGTACAAATTGATCACTTTAAAAGTCCCTGACGCACTTGTCAAACTTTTAATCTCATACTTAAATAACAGACACTTTCAAGTCAGAGTAGGAGGTAACTTATCTACACCCAAGCTCATTAAAAGTAGTGTACCGCAAGGTTCTATCCTGGGCCCGACACTCTTTAACATATACCTGAACGACATCCCTAGGACTCCAAACACAGAGCTGGCACTCTATGCAGACGACAGTGCGATACTTGCAAAACACCCCTATGTCTCAGTAATGCACAGACAGCTACAACAACACTTAGACATACTCCAAACTTGGCTGGAAAAATGACGAATAAAATTAAACCCCAATAAATGTCATTGGATTTATTTCTCTAGAAAACGTAAACCTCCGCCGCCTCTGTACATAAACAACCATGCCCTAAAAGCGGAAAAATCTACTAAATACCTAGGTGTAACGATAGATTCCCACCTAACCTGGAAACAGCACGTAACGAACTTAATCAAAAAAGCGTATATGGCCACAGGAGCCTTATATCCAATGATAGGAAACGGAAATCTAAGTTATCAAAATAAACTCCTAATTTATAAATCGGTCATCCGCCCGGGAATGCTGTATGCAGCACCCGTATGGGGATATGCCTGTAAAACTACAATAGACCTCCTAGATACAAAACTTTACAGTAAGTTGCATTAAATATTATTTAAATATTTATCATTTTTGAATTTTTCTGGTTTCTAATGATTATATTCATAAATGTTTATACACTTCTCTCCCCCGTCTCATATTCTTTCACATTTCACAGATTCCAGTTTCGTATTGCACAGATCTTTTCGCGTACTGCACATATTATGCTCTACTACACAAAAACAAACAAACAAACAAACAAAAACCTAACACACAGACACACACATCTCCACATACGTTCAAATCTTACAGCTTGCTTTTCTGCCTAAAATGTTCAATTTAAATATTTTCTGGAAAACTATTCCTCTACAAAGATGTAAATCTTAAAATCATGTTATTTTATGTTGTTTTCTCTATCACTTGCTAAAATTTTGTAAAATTTCATATCCAAATAGTAAAAGTAATTTATTATGTGAATAGCATTACAATGGATTTTAAAAATCATCCAAACCTTCATACACATTTTAAAACTGGTCGCTGTGCTGTACACAAGCTATAAGATATATGTGGTCGGTGGTCGAAATCACGTTAGCAGGTGGTTGCCAAACACAGGGATAATTGACACCATGTATGATGGCAAATTATCCGTACCTGAAACAACTGGTCTTTTACTGATCACTGAATATATGTGGTCTGTTTATGCAAATGAATAATTTCCAAATATAATTTAACTTTGGAACTTATTTCCAAAGTTAAATTATATTTGGACATACGTTCAAACTGACTCTAATTGCGATAAAAGTTAAAAGAGTTATAACGCTGTGCATAAAATAGCATATAATACAACAACAAAGGTGTTAACCGGTTACTGAGACAAAAAATAGTCTTCTTTATCAAGACTAGCATGAAAAGTAATTTTCATTCTCCAAACCAGAATCGGCATTTTCCTGTAGAATAAATAGAAAACATGTTTGATGTGGAAAACGGTTGCCAACGGCGCTACAGAAAATGAAGGGAGATAAAACCAAGTGGGAAGAAACAAGTAGCAGGATACCATGAACGATTGGTAAACTATCCCAGTGTCTACGCAGAGTATGGATAAGATAAACCTGTAGGTCCAAAAGTCCATCCGAGAGATGAAGGGTTAGGGGAAGGATAGTATGGTCCCTGTGGTTTCTACACCTGTTTAGACCAGAGTCAAATTGGGTGGTACTTTCTATGCAGTCCTTATACATTCAGGTAGGTCAGACGGTTTGTTCAGAAAGATAGGAAGAATGAATGGTCAAAAGACAAAGAGAAAATAAATAATAGCAGAATTATGTGAATAATCTGCAAAACACAAAGGAAGAACGTGAGCGGCCAACATAAAAATTCAAAGCATTTGTTCAGGGATTAAAATTACGAACTTAAGATACAATAAATTAAATAGGAAGCTAACCGGATTCATGCGTATCACGAATCATTCAAACCAGCTGTAAAAATAACATTTTATAAACAACTACTAAAAAATATTCCAACAGAAAATGAAGTCAAACAGTCGATTGCTATATAAAATGATCGATAGCTATCGATCATTTCATATAGCAATCGATTGCTATATGACTTCAACTAATAAAATAAAAACATTTGATCAAAACAAAACTGTAAAAATACTAATGAATAAAAGACTTATCGAATAAAGACTTATAAAAGTCTCAGAGGCTATATGAACTAACTTTTTTAACAAATACTGCGGGAAAAAAAATCATAAATAGATAGAAAATAACCGAAAATTAAAGAAGCAAACGGTTTCGGAAATTAAACCAGAGGAGATTTCCAAATAGAGAAGATGAAGAGATAGCTATCGTTTAGCAAGGGATTCGAAAATAAGAAAATGCATTAGAACACAGTTTAAAAAAGTTGATATAAGGTATATCAATCGGTTTCAAGGGAAAAAAGAGCGTTCTTCGTCAGGATAAATGAGAAAGAGCACAAGTACAAAAAAAAAAAAAAAAAAAGTGTCTGTCCTAGATTGACTAAATAAAATAAACTATCAAGAAAGTCTAATTTAAAAATGGAATTCGGAGTAAAAGGGATCTTAGTTTCCGAAAAAATAAAAGCATGATTAGAGCCCCAGTAATGTTTAAAAATTGAAAGCTTAGATATTTCTCTTTTAGAAACATGACACATGTGCTTCTTAATACAAAATTTAAAAACTCTTTTCGGTTTGTCTAACATGAAGACTGCATCCGCATATACTCGTAATGTGATAAACATTCCAAACAAGGTCTACTTTAAGTGAAAGCGAATTAATTTCGTTAAGAAGTTCGAATACACTCCTAAGATTAAAACGAGGTAGAATATATAACTCACACAGATGAGTGAAAACGTAAGACGACAGAGTTACTTACGATAACAAAACTTTTACCTGTAGAAGGTTGGAAACCAATTTTAGCTTGTTGCCTACGAAACCAATTGACACCATTAATTTTGTATATTATTATTTTATTTAATACGAAACTTTATAACTTTTCTGAATTATATTTGTTTTAGTGAGTATTAAAAAAAAATCAAAATCCCGGATATTAAAATAGCTCAACCTGATCACGCTTGACCTCAACTATGAAATATAAAAAGAAATTCGTAGCATAGCGAAAGTCTGTTTGTAGCTATGCATATTAATTTTTATTTTTTAAAGTCTGAACAGCAGTGGATCCATATAATAATTGTCCAATGTGTTTCTGTCTTTCCAGACCCTCCAGAAACCTTCCGATAACCCAGAAGACTGAATCTTTGCTCAATTATAGTATCGACCACGAGACAGAGCCTAACGAAACCGGAGTCTTGATTTGCCGTTTCGAGGGGTTGATAAAATTGGGCCGTTTTCGAAAATACTTTCTAAATTCTGCAGAGGTTCCTTCTGTGACTTAGAAGGCTGAGTGTTTTTGTACTTTTAGTATTATCCTCGGGACGGAAGCGAAATCTAACGAATTCGAATTTTTATTTGCTCTTCCCCCCCTGGATTGGAGTAAAAAAGGGTTTTTCGAAAATACTTTTCCAAATTACTAAGAGCACCGCCCCCCCCCCCCCCTCATCTCCAGTGACTTAGAAGGTTGAATCTTTGCTCTTTTTTAAAAAAGCAAATAAACATGAATATTGCGATTAATTGATCAGTTATCCCAGTATCAACTGCGGGACATAACCTAATCGAGCTGGAATTTCGATTTTCTCCCCTGGGCAAACAGGAAATATGGGGGCTCGGAAAGTCTTTTCAGATCATCCAGAACCCCTCAGTGATCTGCAAGTCTAAAACTTATCAACCACGGGATATACCATATATTTCTTCGATTGTCAGACGCCATCTAATGTAAGATGCGCTTTAATTTTAGTACCACCAGCAGAAAAAAAAACAAAAACAATTTACTTCCAACAATGGTATTTAGTAACAATAATTTGGATTTTTGGTTTCCCATGTATAAACGAAATGTGTGTTGCCGTGTGCAAAGCGTAAAAATTTTGGAAAACAAAACAAAACAAAAAACTGCGATTTTAAGACAGCATCGCAAATGCACATGTACTATGTTTTCAGCGTATCATGTGTATATCTATGTTACACACACACACGTACTACTTTTTCTACTGTGTTTTCAGAGACATTAATATCGGGGAAAAAGTGCTTCTTAGAATCAAAGAAATACAGTAAACTAACTGAGCCAATTTTCACTTCAAACGAATATTTTCCCTGCTAAGTGCTATACATTGTACTTGAACAAAATAAAACTTATTGTTGAAACTTAATTGGAAAATAAAGAATAAAAAATTACATATTAAATGTCTATTTTTGTGAATAATTTAATGCGCAATTATGTTTTAAACAGAATTTCGATTATCGAAACATTTCCAAAAATCAATAGTTCTTCCCGATGTAGTAGTTACGATGTATTGAAAATTGACATTAACTGATTGGAATAATAGTACGAAACTTTGCGCAATTTTATTAATTTGCTCGAGAAATATAGTGCTTGCAGACAAGTACACAAGCATTGTTTAAAAATGGTTGATCGGTATTCAGGAAGGCCCTAAACGTCAAACTTTTAAGACCGTCAAAATTCGAGAGTTCAAGGTTTTTTTAGCTTTTTCTCTTTGTAGGGAAAATGAAAATATAATGTGTCAACACATGACATCTCTTGAAAACTGTGAGAATAAAATAAAAAAATAGGAGTGTTTTATATAACTTTATTTCTCTGAAAATCTTATTCTAGTTATTGATTAAAATAAACTTCCTAAACTTGTGGAGATCGCGTAATTCTGGCTAGAGGGATAGAAGTTTACATTTTTAGTATGTCGAAAACGGCTTTTAAAGTGCTTTTAAGGTACTTGAAAAGTACTTTAAAAGCAGTGACTCATTTTGTAGCAGTGAACACATTTAATATGTAATGATTTTTACGTTTTGGATTAAAAAAAGTGTCAAATATCATGAAAAGAAAGCATATTAGCGTCCTATAAAACATATAATTCTCTTAAAAATAAAACATATAAAATGACTTTTCTTTAATCTTTAAAATAATTACTTTTTATAATATGTTTTCCATTTCCGAGGAATAAATAAAATGTTCGAAGAACGTAAGTTTACAAATATAATGATTACGTCAAATCATATTCGTATATCTCAATATCAACCCCAGCCTACAAACAAACTTACACGCAATAAAAAAGTTTCATATATGTTTAGTGATGCTTCGAACGTGCAAATCCTTTAAAATACTTATGACCCAATTACAACCCGCCATTTAATATTTTTAGTAATGAATTGTGGAGGAAATAATTAATATAAAATTCAGTAATTGGTGTTGTTGTTGTTGAGACCCAGACCGTCCGACCTACCAGAATGGTGTAAGGTAACTGTATGGACGGCCGGGAAGTGCCACCCAATTTAGACCGGAACCCAGTGGGGGAGGCATCCACAGGGACCGTACCCTCCTTCCCCTACCACCAACCTCTCGGAAGGACTTACGGACCCACATGTTTAACGTGATCGTACTCCGCATGAACACGGCGGCATTTGTGGTAGCGTGCAAATCTAGCGCGCAAACCACGGGGATACCGCACCCGAGATGGCCAACAGCACGCGGTGTTCCGAGGTGGGTCACCCACCAAGTACTAACCGCGCCCGATGCTGCTTGACTTCGGTGATCTAACGAGAACCGGTGTTATCAGCACGGTACGGCCGTTGGCCCAACCAGTAATTGGTTTGTATTAATATATAAAAAATTAGTAATTGGTGTGTATTAATATATAAAAATCAATATTAAATAATAAATATATTAACTAATAATGCATTGAAATTTTGCAATTTATGTAGCTCATTTGAATTTAGTTATGTAGTCTATCGGATGATTTTTATTATCATAACTATAAATTATGTAGTAGGTATTTTGCTGCTCCATATAGAAATAATGACTAATTCTGGAAGTTTTCAGTGATTCTCAAAATAATAATATAACAATAAATATCAATCATGCGTAAGGCATTGATTATGAAACACTTTCCAACATCAATGCAATATTTTTTAAATATTTCTAAAATGCGATACATTCCTCAGTAATATTTTTAAAACTATCCATTACTACATTAATTTATTATATTTGAAAACTTAAAATGTCATCGAAAAAAATGAACTTTATTCAAATGACGGCATTGAAATATAAATTGCCTGGTTTAAACATTTCTAAAATGCGATACATTCCTCGGTAATATTTTTTAAATTATCATAATACTGCAATAATTTATTATATTTGAAACTTCAATCGAAAATAAATGAACTTTATTCAAATGACGTCATCAAAATATAAATCTCCTGGCTCTCTTTATAAAAGCAGCATTTCATTCACAACATTTCTTTCATTCCTCACAATACTACAATAATTTATTTTATTTAAAAACTTAAAACCATGGAGGTACAAGTAATTTAACTCTATACTTAAAACATCATCGAAAAAATCGTCTGCATCTCTATGTAAAATCATGAATGTTTCATTCATATCAGCTATATAGCAGACTCCATGAGCTAAATAATTTTGCTTTAAAAAAATGCAGCAATTCTTGTACAACTAATTCTACATTTGATGTTTACATTCTCCATAAGTGAAAATTAGGCTTTGTTGTACAAGTTTGTTTACTTTGTTTACATACTTTGTTGTAAAGTTTGATGATCATTTATACTTAAATATATTGTAATTGCGTTGTTTCAGAATGTAGATGCACAGAATTGAAGCAAAAATGAAGCGGTTTTAGGAAGGATACAACACTAAATATAAATGAAAAGGAACTTTAAAAATCACGATTTTGACACAAGATGGATGACATATTTTATTTTGAGGTGAGTCACGTGATCTCTTCATATAATGGTCAAGTGATCTCTTCATATAAAGGGTGTAATTATTATTTAAATTTTTATTTAAAAAACTATTGAATATATTTTGCTGAAATTTTTCTCATAAATTTTATGGGATAATTTGAATATTTCCTAAAACTTTCGAAGCAATTTGTGAATTTTAAATTTGCATAAAAAATGTTTGAAAAATTAGGTCCCATAGGGTTCAAAGTATTTCACTTTTTCAACCCGGGTTTAATCCAAAACTAATTGGGTGATATTATTCATTTATATTCCCATAGATCCCACAGACCGTCTGAACAACATACTAAAATTTCATTTTGATAAAGTCATTTTTACGGCAGTTATCGTGCTAACAGACAGACAGACAGACAGACAGAATGAACAAAGTCATAACCACTTTTCAACTATGTTGTAAAGTGTTAACAAACTCATAAACACTTTTCAACTATGTTGTAGAGTGTTAATAAATATCCCTAATATTTACAAGAGTTTATAAAATTCTCTCAACTAAAAATTTTCTGGATGTAAAATAAAGAAATCAACACGGATTAAAATTTCGACGAATTCTGAATAACTCCTCTCGTCACCGATTTGAATCGAATTGTCGAACTTGTTAGGTAATTAAAATCTATGAATAATAAATATTTATTACATTTATAAACTTAATAAAAAAATTCTGAATCTTAAGTAAGTAAATAAACACTGATTTAAATTTTAACAAGCCCTGAAAAACCTCCTCTCGTTACCGTTTTATGTTCCCCCATTTCTGCATCAAAATTTACTTATTCATAAAAATATCAGCAATTCTGACTCGCTTTTTACCATCAAGTAGCGAAATGAGCTGCTCTTAACGCGCAAAAATCATTAACGTAAATCCTGATCTCACGTGCACGCGCGAGGGGGTCGCTCGGCGACATTGGCGATAAAAAGAGTTTCGAATTCGATCTGGCTGGCAACCCCCTCTAGGGCAGGTGGGAAAGCATTTCGCTCGCCGGCGTCAGTTTGCGCTTGGGTCAGCTATCGGAGAAAGTGGGCTTTCAAATCTCTGTGCTTTTCATCGTAGCGTGCACGAATCAGAATTTTGTTTACATGTGTTTTCATTCCTAAGAAAAGAGTTAAAAATATTTATTTGATGCTGTGGACGTTACAGATGCTTATTTGTTGAAAAGAGTCGAGTGATTCCGGCGTTTGATTTAAAGAGCGTGCCAAACGATCGTTACCAAGGTAACCCATCGAAGCTATGGATTCTAGGCCTAACCTTCGTAAGGAGTTCGTGTAATGCCCCGAGGCTTCGGCAGAACTATGCCGCCGGTAGCCGCGCGCTCTTCGAAGGATGGTTTTTGTGCATAAATCGTCTGCTATGACGATAGTGACTATGCTATCGAAAAGGATTTTCCCTGCAACATTGTTGCATGGGATTTTTGTGGTATGTGTTTTGCTAGCAACAGGAGTATGTTACGATGTTTTTATAAAACCTGAAGACAACAAATTAGGTTATGTGTTTTTTAATGCCAGCCTTGGTGCTGGCCGGACGTATCGGCTTGAATCAAATCGCACCCCAATTTATGTTAGACATCTTGTACGAGTGGACCCTAGAAGTGGTGTTATAGTTCTGAGGAGAACTCTTCGGTGTTCTACAGCACGGTTAGCTAATCTGGCACCTAATCCATTTAGTTTTCATGTTGAATCTAGAAGTTTCAGGCTCAGCGGATCTGACACAGAATCTGTTATTATGCCGATTAGGGTACGATTTGGACATCGTACATGTCCCCGTCATCAAAGATCAAATGCTAAATACTTTGTGGGTGAAAATCTTGTGTTTCTGACTGTAGGTTCAGTACTGAAAAAAACCACTAAATATAACCGCAAAAATTCCAATCCCCGTTTAAAAGAGAAAGGTAAAAATGATATAATTTATTTCGGAAATTCTTCAGAGCTGTCTGCATGTTTTATGCGGAGTCAGCTAATTGCAGATTTAGATCGAATTATTCCTTCAGAAGTAGTAAGCAAATGCGAAATTCAGTATAATCAACCATCTGATACACGGTATGCAGTTGAAGTCTTTGGGTCTGATTTAGTTGCTAGAGAAGATTTTTGTGAAAGTTCTGAAACATGGTCAGTAACATTTCCTTTTTCACTCTCATGTCCCCCTGTTGGTAGTGATAGGAGTCCAGAAATTACAAAGCATGTTATGGAAATTAATTTTCATTTACCTGGTGTTCCTTTTATTATAGCCCCTGAAAAACGTAGTGGGAGAGGTAGGCGTGACAACCGAAAGTCTGAAAACAAGGCCCCATATTTTGAGCGTTCCCATTATATTGTCTCTGTTCCAGAAGAAAAAGATAAAGGCTATGTTGTGGCTACCATGACTGCTACAGACCCCGAGAAAGATGATGTTACATACAGTCTTCATGCTGTTCTAGATGCTCGTAGTCAAAATATGTTTGTAATTGATTCAGTTACTGGAATTGTTATGACAACAGCAGGTTTAGATAGGGAGTTCATGGATGTTCACTATTTAAGAGTGATAGCTGTAGATAATGGTATTCCTCAGAGAACAGGAACTACTACTTTGCAAATCAATGTAAATGATGAAAATGACCATGCCCCATCATTTGAACAAAATATGTATGAATCATCTATACGTGAGTCTGCTTCTATTGGGTCAACAGTTGTTACTGTTAGAGCTACAGATCAGGATTCTGGTTCAAATTCTGATATTGAATATAGTATTTTAAATCCAAATGGTGCCAATGATGTGTTTAGAATTGATAGTAAGACAGGTATAATAACTACTAAAGAATCTTTAGATAGGGAGACGACATCTTTTTACTCTCTAGTTATTCAAGCTAGTGATTTGGGTTTAGTTGTTGATAGGAAGACATCTACTACAACTGTTGAGGTAACTGTTCTAGATGATAATGATAATTACCCCCAGTTCACTGAAAAGTCTTACACAGTTGAAGTGTTAGAAGATATTAATTGGCTTAATAATCCTGTTGTTGCAAAAGTAAAGGCTGTTGATTTAGATGCTGCTATTAATGCAGCTGTAAGGTATTCATTAATCGGGGGAAACACCCAAGGGCACTTTGTAATTGATAGCTTGAGTGGTGAAATCACTGTTGTTTCTCCTCTTGACTATGAATCTGCCAGAAGTTACCGTTTAGTTGTTAGAGCTCAGGATGGGGGTTCACCAGCTAGGTCTAACACAACACAGGTTTTAGTCAAAATCAAAGATGTCAATGATAATGATCCTAAGTTTTATACTTCACTGTTTCAAGAATCTGTTATGGAAAATGTTCCTGTTGGGCATAGCATTGTGAGAGTTCAAGCTTATGATGCAGATGATGGGAATAATTCACTAATATCATATACAATTCAAGGCAACAGGTATCCTAATATGCCAATGAGTATCAACAAGGACACTGGGTGGATTGTTACAACAAGAGTACTTGATAGAGAAGAAAATTCAATGTATGATTTTACAGTTCTTGCTTCTGATCATGGTTCTCCTGTGCGATCTGCGACTGCAAGTGTGATTATTCGTGTCCAAGATATAAATGACAATGATCCTGTCTTTGATCCTAAGATTTATGGAGCTTCTATTTCTGAGATAGATCCACCAGGAACTCCAGTAATCAGTGTGACTGCCACAGACAAAGATGAAGACCCTAGGATTATATATCAAATTACAAATGGAAATATCAGAGGTAGATTTAACATTATAAGTCAAAATCAACAAGGTCTCATTTCTGTAGCTCAGCCTCTTGATTATCGTTTAGAGAAAAGATTTGTGTTAACTGTTACTGCTACTGATTCTGGTGGTCGATATGACACAGCAACAGTTTATATCAATATAACAGATGCTAACACGCATCGTCCAATTTTTGAACATACTCCTTATACAGCAAGTGTGCCAGAAGATTCACCCATTGGTACTACAGTTTTGGTTGTTGAAGCATCTGACGGGGATGTAGGAGAAAATTCACGAATAACATATACTATGGAAGATGAAGTTCCAGAATTTCGAATTGATCCTGCTACTGGAGCTTTAGTAACAACAAAATTATTAAATCGAGAAGAAATGGCTGGATATACAATTGTTATTACTGCTATGGATAATGGTTCTCCTCCATTAGCTGATACAACAAATGTGGAAATAGAAGTTTCTGATGTTAATGATAATCCTCCAAGTTTTGATCCTAATTCATATATAAGTGCTGTCAGTGAAGATGCTCTTGTAGGCACCAGTGTTCTTCAGATATTTGCAACAGATAAGGATTTGGGATTAAACGGACAGATAAGATATTCTTTCAGTGGAGGTGATAATGGAGATGGTGCATTCAGAGTAGATCCCACATCGGGTATTATTAGAACAAATAGAATGTTAGATAGAGAATCTGTAGCTTTATACAACCTAGTTGCATATGCAGTAGATAGAGGATCACCCTCATTATCAACTTCTGTTACTATAACAATATATGTTGAAGATGTGAATGACAATCCACCTAGATTTGAATCCGATAAGTTAAAATTGACTGTTCCTGAAAATAGCCCTGTTGGATGGACAGTTGGTGAAGTGAAAGCATTTGATCCAGATGAAGGCCCAAATGCTGAAATACAATACAGCATTGTTGGAGGACCAGATGCCGATTCTTTCAGTTTGGTCTCTAGACCTGGAGAAGCAGCTGAGTTGACTACACGCATTGAACTTGATTATGAATCAAGCATTAAAACATATAGTGTTATAGTACGGGCTTCTTCACCACCATTAAGGAATGATGTAGATGTTGAAATTCATGTTACTGATGTGAATGATAATGCTCCAATTCTAAAGGATTTTACAATTATGTTTAACAATTACAAAAATTATTTTCCTGTGGGTCCTATTGGAAAGGTGCCAGCTTTTGATGCTGATGTGACAGATCGCTTGAAATATAAAATAGCATCTGGGAATAATGCTAATTTACTTCTTCTGAATGAAACAAGTGGTGAAATTAAACTGAGCCCCAGCCTGAACACCAATGTTCCAATCCATGCTGTGATGGAAGTCAGCGTATATGGTAAGTAGCATTTTTATGTACTTAAAATTCAATTTAAATGAAAACTGTTAGCAGTGACAGTTCATTTGAGTGTAATGTAAACAAATAGAATTTAATTGCTATCTGGTATTCTTTCATTCTACTTGCAAAATTACAAAATGAAGATAGTGAATATGTTTCTTATATCAATTTTCCTTAAAAAAAAAGTGTACACATTATAACTAAATACATTATAGCTAAATACATATAAGCATATTTATACATCACTAATGCACATTTTATGTACTTACTATGGTTATAATATAAACTACATTGTTTGCATATAAACAACTTTTTCTCTCTTTGCTATAATAAATTATTATATTTATATAAAAAAATTTGTAAAATACAGAAATGAAAATCTTATTTCCAGGTAATATTTAGCATATAAATAAAGAAGAGAAATCTACATAATGCAGATTATAATTCTTTTTCATTGGATGTCTATTTAATAGTCAGCTATGTAATTTTAAAATTCAAATATTAATATGAGCTTAATTAGAAGATATTTTAATAGTCCAGTTTTTTTTCCTCTCATTAGATTTCATTTCTGTGAATAAGTAAATAATATATTTTTCTAGGAAAAAATTTATATTGTAAATTGCAGTAGAGTTACTATTACAATTGTAAATTGTAGTACAGTTAGTTACTCCATTGTACAAATTGAGGGTTTAAAATATTTGATAATAAATGTTGTGGTAGTTACCACAATTTTAATAAAATACAGATATTAGAAAAAAAAAAATTATACTAACTTTATAATTTCCCATTCATTAGTTTACTGTATGAGATATTATGTTACATGCATGCAACGTAATCTTAATTGTTTATATGAATAAATTGAGTGTATTTAGTTTATGGTGTTTTAAACACCAGCAGACTTTTTGGGGCTCCTGTATATGTGAAAAGCAGTGGCTCTAGCATGGGCCCCTATCACTTGTAATTTTATGATTCCTCAATGAAATCTCCCCCAACCCCAGTAGTGTGGGGGTTTTGTGATATGGTAGCTCCACGCTTGATGAGTCCTTTGTATTAGGAATTTTTTTTCTCTACAAAATGATCTTTTAAAGAATTTTTATAGGATCCTTTAATTATAGCACCTAATTACTCATTGGGCCAGTTGGCTCAGGGCAAGTGCCGAAAGAGAAATTTGTGTTGGTTAAAGATGGTGAAGTTGCTGCAGATGAAAAAACATAATCAATACTCAGCTCGATTATAAAAACTCAATTTTTATAATTGAGCTAAGAATATGTATGTTATATGTAAGAATATGCATGTTACAAATGCAGTTACTGAAAGTGATCTGATAAAAATTTGAGATAATGAATTAATTTATTACAGAAAATATTTTTTTTTAAGTAATCAGCTTTAAATAAGTTTAAATATCAGTTTAATTTTTTTTTTTATCATTGTTATTTTCCTAGAATTTTTTAATTTAAAAAAAATAAACAGAAAAAAATATATTAGTTTGAATTTAATGTTTTCTTATTTTATAATTTTATTACTAACCAAAGTATGTCGAAACTTCATTTCTAGAAATAATTGATATTATATGTTTTAGAATTTTTTGGGTTTTTTATGACAGCCTGTAAGCTGTTAAAATTTTTAATTTCATAAAATCCAAAATTTTGAATTTGGCACTGCAATCTATAATAAAAAAGGTATCTTTGATGGTAGTGTAGTGAAAAATCGAAGTGACCCACAGCAACAACTACAGTGATAGTTTAGGTCAAGTCCCGAGATACCTCGGAGCGACTTTTTTTTAATCCAAATTGGTTTTCTAGATATTTTATTCTGAAGTACAATTTTGGGCGATTTTCACACAAATAGAATTCTTTAGGATTGAAAATATACTCACACAGTTTTTGTCTTAACATCATCGGAAAGATCAAAGAACGCTCTTTCCAACGAACTTTGAACGGAATACTTAAAATAGGTTTTTTTTTAAACTATTTTTTAAAAATACCTTGCAAAATACGATTTAATGCAAATTCTATTTTTGAATTGAAGATTCATACGATTCTAATTTTTCTGCTTGAATATAGAGCGATATCTTTGCATTTTAATCATTTTTGTTTAATTACTCTATTTTTAAATGGGTGTTTAAAAATGAATTTTCGCAATATCGGCTATAATTGGCACTTCTTGCACCTGGAAAATGGCGCATACATGGCGGGCGTTTGCTATGGTTAATAGTGGGAATTTCTGTAAGGCATTATTTGTTCTTTTTTCATATTCTTCACTTATCAAATCGCTAATTAGGCTTGAGCTTGGCGTTAATTTTACTTTTCTTTCTAAAGTTATTAACTTTTTTTTTGTGATTGCAAGTATTTTCATTAATTGAGTCCGTGGTGTTGATTTTAAGCAATTTTAGCATCCCAAATCCCAATGAATAAAGTTAAAAAAGCTACAGTGGGAGATTCAATGTGACACCTATATTTTATTAACTATTGCCCCACCCCCAAATTTTAGGCATTTCACTACTTTAATATATAAGCAATTTTAAAAACTATACTTGAGCTAATAAAGATCACGCCCGTACAGCGAGATTTATATTTTTTGTTCTAAGCTGGTATATCGTTAAGCGTTGTTTGGTTTTCTATAATTCGCCGTGTGTTGCAGTATAATTTTTAGCAAAAGTTTGGATCACCTTTTTTTTTTTTTTTTTTTCACGTTTGGAATATTTTGAACGGTCCGAGATGAAACTGTGTGCGGAGAACGGAAATATAAAGGATCACGTAATGACGTGAAAATTTGATAGATGCAAATGTTCCGCAAGATGCAACTGTGTGCAGAGTTTCTGCTCTTTACTTGATCTGGGAGCCGAGAATGATCCCTTCAAAGATTTTGAACGAGGACAAGGTCCACAGATAGACATATTAATGTTCCATTGACCTTGGAACGAAGGTAGAATCCACGCGAAGTTAGCAAGAGAGGTAGGTCTAGGGAAAGGAAAAACGACAGCCATTTTCTGTTCTTTTAACATTTTTATCATTAATTTTATAATTAAAAAAAAAATAAATAAAAAATACTTGCGTCAACGATTTCTATCTGTAAATATCTGCGAAATCGGCCTTTGAAATATATCAAAAACGAACCTTTTCTCTGTAATTTCTTTATTAAAGGCATTCCTTTGGCAACATCGTCATATCTGACACATGCCTTATATTATACCCCATTACCTTTACCTCTTTTTAAATAGCACTAGTATATTTTAAACTTGCAGGAATTACAAGCCAGAAAGAAATGCTAATTTTTAATATTTTGCATCTAAGTTCTTTGAATTTTGTATTTTACTCCCTGCGGCGATGTGAATTTACAACTCAGCGATTTCCAACCCTTTTTTTTTTTTCATTTTTAGTAACACTTTAAATAATTCGTAAAGTCTCTCTGAACCATATGAATT
This sequence comes from Amaurobius ferox, assembly GCA_951213105.1. Classification (NCBI taxonomy): domain Eukaryota; kingdom Metazoa; phylum Arthropoda; class Arachnida; order Araneae; family Amaurobiidae; genus Amaurobius; species Amaurobius ferox. The sequence continues at coordinate 63,201,062 of OX578134.1, forward strand.
CCTAATAGGATGTGTCAGGTGTAGATAGTGCTGTTGATAGCATTTTTCGATTCATTTTGGTGATTGCTTAAATGTGTAAGATTTAGTAAAAATTCAAGCCATTATCATTTATGTCAATATCCTTATCAAAATTGGTATTAATTTGTGAATAGCTTTAACAGAAAATCTTTTTGAAATGCATTGCAATTTCGTTCAAAAACAATTTTTTGTATTCATGGAAAGAGACAGTTTTCTGAACAATGGAGAAAGGAAGTGAAAGAAAAGGTGAAAGGCAGACAGACGACAGGATTCAAAGCGACTTTTCTTGTAAATTTTAGATTGTTTATAAAATAATCTTTGGAATTTGAGAACTTATTAAAAAATTCATTTTCAAGTTGAGCGTGAACTTAAATTTAGCGATTTAAGATTGAATCTGTCAAATAAATATTGCTTTAGATCAGTGATTCCCAATCTGATGGGTAAATTACAATATGAACATGCAAAGCAGTAGACTTCATTAATAATAACAAACTCATACTTTTGATTAAAATATTACAGATAAGTATTTATTGTCAATTTCTATTTATTAATTACTGGTAATAAGAAATTGACATGCATTTTCGTTTTGCATAAGACTAGTTACAAGCAAGCGTTATGCTTATATTTTGTAATTATTCTGTGTTAATATAACTGTTTTTCATAAAATTCTTAACAGAAAACAATGATCATGAATCATGAAAAGTGTTATTTGTTAGTATAATGTGGGTCGGTCCAAACGTCCATTTTCTTCGACCTTGATTAGCTTTCCTACTGTCTGATTATTATATGTCGTGATGAGAAGGATGCTTTTGTTGGGAAAGGGTGTTGAACTTTCTTGCATCGCAATTACATTTTCCACAACGTTTTTCCTCTTGCTTATGTTTTGACATGCCGAATGCAATTATTTCTGTTTCCTATTAGTATTTCCAATTAGGAGAAAAAATCGTGTGGAATGAGTTCAGTATTTTCGGGATTGTACTATTTCGATTTACTTCTCGTACATAAAAAGAGGAAGCATTTTGATTGATTTATATAGTTTAAATCGTGCTTTTCCCGTGTACTGATTACTATACTGCATTTTCTTTATAGCAATCGCAATCCATTACTAGTCACTTTAAGAACAATGCTTGTCACATTGTCTACATCTAAGCATATAGTATAAATTAATAGGGTCTAAAATAATTTAACGTTCTTTGTAAATTATTTGTTCATTTAACTTATTCAAAATAAAATATGGATAATCCAACAAAGGAAAATTAATACGATTTCTGGTTCTTCACTGTTTATTACTGTAAAATAAAAATTTTCAAATATGATCGGCCGCTAAACGAACATTTAATCTTTAGCTCTTTTCATCATACTGCATTCTAGGTAATCTAAGTTAACATGCAAATCACTAGTCACAGTGGCTATGACAAGACTAAAATTTACTAGCTACATTTGAAAGTTACTGGCCGGCTAGCAAGTAACTACTACATAATTTAAGCTATAAATCTACACTTTTTGAGCATCATTGATCGCGAGTCAACCAGTTTTTTAACGTTTTTGTCAATACTTCTCGATTCAAATGAAATTTGATACAGTTATTTCAATCAACGGTAAGAGACTTTTTGATTATATAATTTTTCAAACGAAAAATATTTATAATAGGATAGCAGACATCGTTTCTGAGGTATTGCTCGCTTCTAATCTAAATCAGAAAAAAACATAAATTGGATATTTTTACAGGGAGTGCGATATATCTATGGAATTTATAGAATTTTTCGATAAAATGCAATATTTGTATTTTAATCTGTAACCCCAATAAGCCGATTGATTTCCAGCAAGATCAAGTCATAAGAAGAATCCAAATTTTATTATTTTTTTTTTCTCAAAATCGAAAGTTTTAGTTTGTAGAGAAACTCATATACACTTCAAATTTTTCACATTTTCTTGTTATTTCTTTAATTTACTTCAGTAAATTGTTCAAAATTTCTTTCTTTATCTATCAAACACCAATAGTCCCATGTAATTCCATTAACTGCAAACTAAAAGAGCAAAAGTGAATACAAAAAGTACTTGGCTTTTGCAAGACAACACTTTTAGCAAAGCCTAAAGGAAGGAGAAATTCCTTCGAATGTTTATTATATCCTTTTATTTCTTGCCTTATTTCGTAATGCCGGTTTCAAAGAAAAGCAAGTCCACAGAGAAAAAGCTCAACGGGAATAGTACGCTGATATTTTAAAGTAATTTTTCTCCGTATTTTATTTTTGGTATTATGGAAGTATCATATATCAATTGCACTCCTTTTTCCCCCTTACATACAGATCTTATGATGCAAGCTTATTATATTCTAAAGTTAGTTCAAAACAAATTATTCCTCTAATATCAGACCTAAAGTGCAATCTGTACAATATCGTTTTATGGAATTGCTGTTTTTTTAATTGTATGTGATGGATTTATACAATTTTATGGAGAAATACTATTATATATGACGAAATTTGGTATTTTTGATATGAAGAACATCTAATGTATATGTGTATATATCTAACATAAATTTTGATTCTTTGTGCTTCTGTAGTTTTTATTTATTTAATAAATGTTTTCATGGATAAAATCGAGGATTTCATCTGTACATATATTAATTTAAATCATAATTAGCTTTTAATAACACTATTTTCATATGTATTGTTAATCGGAAATAGTCAGGTGCTTTGTAGTTGTCAGGGATAAATTGACGTGTAATATATTATACTTACGTATAATACTGTATATTACGTAAATGTGTAATAAAGTACTATACTGTATAATACGTAATAGGATTATAATACGCGCAGTATATATACAGTATTATAATATGGCCAGTTTTCTACATTTTATACGATTTTTAAAAATGTTCATTTTTAAGGTAAATTAAACCCTTAGTAGTCTAACGAATTAAAGAATATGAAATGAGTAAAAAAAGGAGGCCAAGTAAAAGCACTTTTTTGTTTTATATTTAATGTACATTTTATTTTTCTTACACAGTAGTGATTATTGAAAAAAAGAAGAAAAAAATTAAGTAGAACTTATATATCCTAATTTTTAAAATGGATGGAAATTAAAGGTATAAAATTAGAGTAAAAAAAAATAATAATATAGAATTTTAGTTTTGATTAAAATTAGAATGGAATGAAAATTAGAATGTATGAATCAGAATGTCTTAGGGAAATAAGACCTAACAATTACCGTAATTACTTTTTAAGTAGGAAAATAATTGGAACTATAGAAATAAATTTTAGTCTGTTCATATTTTAAGTGATGAGGTTTTATACATATTGTATTATACATGTGTTTACGCTTACGTAAATTTTTATGTACTTTAAATGTTTCTTCCTTAATCAAAGAAAGCAAAACCATATCTGTGTTCTAGGAGAAAACATTAATTATTACACTAATAAGTACTATTTTCTTTATATGAATAGAATAAAAAAAAATCGGGAAAGAGAATATCTTTAAAATTTGGTAACGGCTGCTTGTTGTGGTTTTAGAAGAAACGCATTGTCTCATTTTAACTGTAATTCTAAAAGAGATTGGAAAATTTTATGTGGTTCAAAGTGTGTCAGCTTTTAAGTATCACGTTCATGCTGCAATTGTAACATTCTGCCTGTCAGATTTAAATTCTATAGTTGTTTGAGTATGGCATCTGATAAGGGTGAAAATTGCATATATTTTGCTTTGGTTTTAAATGATGAAACAGGTTTTTCACATTTTTAAATGAAAAACTTTATTTTTCAACATTTATATGTCGTTAATATGAAAATAGTACTGCTTTATTAACATATAATTTCGAAGATATTTCCTCGTAAAAGAAATAATAGTATTCACTGTCTGCAAGATTATTTTTTAACTAAAGTCACTAGAAACATTCTTTTTTTCATTTTAAGGAAGCTACTTACTGTTTCTTTCCGTGCATTAAGTCTAAACCATTTGAAAATATTTTACAAAAAGTAATTTTGATAAATCGTAAATGCTAATTTTCTATATATATATATATATATATTTTTTTTTTTTTTCAAATTAGACAAAATATTATATTTTATTATATTTTTTTTCTTTCAGAAATTAAAAAAAAAAAAACTTTGTTTTGAGCATGCATACTTCTTAATTGAAAATGTGTTTTAATTTTTAAGCAAATTAGATATAATAACAGTTTCTGTAATCATGCGGGTTGACACAAAAATTTAAAATTGAAAAAAAATAATTTAAAGAAACGTCAAACTGAATTTGCGTCCGATAGATCACAGAGACGCTTGCAATGGAGTCTACTATATAGCATATATAGACTAATAGGAATAACAGTACTAGAGAATGAAACCGGCGAAGCCCGGATACTAAAAAAGCGCCCGCTACGTAAATAATACAGATACGCCCTAAATAAATTTTATTAAATAAGCGCGCTGCAACTCGCATAAAAAGAAATAGTCGACGTTGAAAAAAAGAAAAAAAAAAGGTTCATCTATCCCTGACATAAATTCGCAAAATTACTACTGTCTCAGCGAATTTTCATCCGATTGAAGTCAAAGCGAACTTACAATGGAATAATTTCATAGCATACTTATAATAATGGGATAATTCTATGTTCCATGCAAATTAATTTTTTAAATTCACGAATTTAGAATATCGCAATATTCATTATAGTTCATGTCTAGACAGAAAGTCTGTTCTCACCCGTCTGGAACGCGAGTACGAAATATGATCTGTTGACCATTTTAAGCCATATGATTGGACAATATGGCTTAAAATGGTCTGTATTCGGCTTTAAAAATTCGCATCTTTTAAACTAATTCAAATTTTAGAAGAATCCGGCCAGGCCTTATTATCCTTGAACCTGAAGTACTTCTGTATTAATTTTCTACTACGGACGACACACGCAGACAGACATTTTTTATTATGTATTAGAACGAATTACCAAGCGTTGTACGGGTTTTAAATAAGCGCCAGCTACTTAAATAATGCAGATATCGTCACTCAATACCCAAATCGCCCGTTTTGAACTAAAATCTTTCTCGCGATACAAAAAATACTTGAAGTCGCTAGAATGTTCGGGTTTAAAACCCGAGGTAAAATTCAAATAATTATTCCTATCTTGGCGAATTTTCATCCAATTTATGTTACATTTTAGCACAATACTCATAACAACAGCATAATACCAAATTAAAAAATTACGACATCCTTTAAATTTGCAAATTTAGAATATCCATAAATTAAATTTACTTGACATAACGTCTGCCATTTAACCAAAGCACCTGCTCTCGAATTATCGCCTGCGACTGTAAAAGAAAAAATCTGATGTGGGCAGCACATAACTTTCCCTGCAGACTTATATACACGTTCTCTTTATTTTAATTAAATTTAATTCACTATTAATTCAATTTTCGTTCTCATTTGGTAACTGGACTCATTTTCAAAGGTGGTTTAGAGAAAAAACGAAAATATCTCGATAACGGCTAATCCTAGTGTAATGGGGTTCGTCTTATTCTTTTCGTCGTTAAACATTACGTATAAAGCAAGCATTTAATGGATATATTTGAGCATACGTAGTTTTTTATTTTAGATTTTGTCGATTTTTGCGGACCATTTTGCAAAAAAAGCAGGTTGTTTTTTCCCGAATCGTACCAAAATCTAATCAACACCAGGGTGTCCCACAACGGACTTATCTACCAAATTTTGTGAAATTCGGTCCATTAGATTTTCAGCTAGAGTGGATACAAGCTTTTGCGGGCCATTTCGCAAAAAAAAGGCGGATTCTTTTATCCCGAATCCTACCCAAATCTAATCAGCACCAGATTCGCCAACAAGTGACTTACCTATCAAATTTTATGAAATGCGGTCAATTACTTTTTCAGTTAGAGTGGATAAAAAATTTGCACACACACACACAGACATCACGCTAAAAATAGTTTTTTCGTATTCTAAAGGTCTCGAAACGTGTAGATCCGTCGAAAACTCGAGTTGCGATTTTCGGCATGATTCCAATACTTTCCCAATACATAACCATGTATTGCAGGGAAAGTAAAAATCTGATGTGGGCAGCACATGACTTTCCCTGCAGACTTATATTCACGTTCTATTTATTTAAATTAAATTTAATTCATTTTTAATTCAATTTTCATTCTCATTTGAAAACTGGACTTATTTTCAAAAATGATGTAGGAAAAATAAGAAAAACTAAAATATCTCGAGAACGGCTAGCCCTAGTGTAATGGGGTTGGTCTTATTCTTTTCTTCGCTAAAAATTACGTATTAAACAAGCATTTAATGGCTATATTTGAGCATACGTAGTTCTTAAGTTTAGATTTTGAGGATTTTTGCGGTTCATTTTGCAAAAAAAGGCAGGTTATTTTTATTGGAATTATACCAAAATCTAATCAGTACTAGGGTGGCCTACAAGCGACTTATCTACCAAATTTTGTGAAATTCGGTCCATTAATTTTTCAGCTAGAGTGGATACAAGCTTTTGCGGGCCATTTCGCAAAAAAAGGCGGGTTCTTTTATTCCGACTCGTACCCAAAACTAATCAGCACTAGCCCCGCCCACAAGTGACTTACTTACAAAATTTAGTGAAATTCGGTCCATTAGTTTTTTAGTTAGAGTGGATACAAAATCTGCACAGACAGACACACACACAGACGTCACGCTAAAAATGGTTTTTTCATATTCTAGAGGTCTCGAAACGTGTAGATCCGTCGAAAACTCGAGTTGCGATTTTCGGCTTGATTCCAATACTTTCCCTATACATTACCATGTATTGCAGGGAAAGTAAAAATAGATTCAATTTGACAAAGAGACTAAAAATGAGATTTTCGATTTTAAAAATTTGATTAGTTTTTAACTAATTCGAATTTTAAAAATAACCTCGACGAGCTTTAGTTTCCAGAACCCTGAAGCACCTTTATTCCGAATTTCGACACTGTCTGAAGCTTCGATTTTCCGCTACAGACGACACAGATATTTTCATTTATTATGTAAAAATATATTAAAAAGGAGGATCTATTAAGAGGATCGGAGGCCCTGAGCCCCTTTTAGATGGGTTGCTACATTAAAAAAAAATCATTGTAATTAAGATAGACTAATTAAGGTGAGGTACAGGTATAAAGAACTTTCCAACTTTGTCTTACTTTATTTATGTATATGAACTGTGAAAGCCTATGAGATTTGCCACTCCTACTTCAAATCCACCCCTACAGTCCAATGCATCTTTCCATATACTAATATACAAATTAACTAAAGTCTATGCGCGCGTTATAATTGTAAGGTATCTTACGGCTAGAATCATAGCAATAATTGTCTAGATTGCCAACTTCTACAGATAATTCGACATTTTGATGTCTAGTAATTCAAATTGACCACTAACGTACGTGTATATAAGTTTAAATGCTAATTAATTTGAGCTATAGTAATTGTACTTAGAAATAAATTGTAGCATTAAACAAATCCTTTGTTTACATATTGAGGTGTTGTTGTTGTTGAGACCCAGACCGTCCGACCTAACAGAAAGGTGTAAGGTAACCGTTTGGACGGCCGGGAAGTGCCACCCAATTTTGACCGGAACCCAGTGGGTGAGGCATCTACAGGGACCGTACCCTCCTTCCCCTACCACCAACCTCTCGGAAGGACTTACGGACCCACATGTTTAACGTGATCGTACTCCCCATGAACACGGCGGCAGTTGTGGCAGCGTGCAAGGGCTACCGCACCCGAAATGTGCCAACAGCACGCGGTGTACCCAGGTGGTCACCCACCCAAGTACTAACCGCGCCCGATGCTGCTTGACTTCGGTGATCTAACGAGAACCGGTGACGTATTGAGGTGTTGTTGTTGAGACCCAGACCGTCCGACCTACCAGAAAGGTGTAAGGTAACTGTATGGACGGCCGAGGTGTGCAGTAGTTGAATCTTTTTCAAAGTTTGAAATTTTATGGCTAAGTTGGCAATACTAAGTTTATGGCATTCAGCTTTGATCAATGGCAAGGAAGAAATATAAACCACGCGCACAATTCATCCCAGTATATGGAAGATTAGATAAGCCGAAGCTCTCCAGTAGCTAATCTAGAAGTCTAAGCATCTCTAAGTTCAGTAAATCTTCGCTGTGTATGGAGGATTTGGTTATAAGCCTAGTCCATTTATGCCCAATAACTCAGAAGCATATATGCATATTCATGAAGTAGTTGGGGTGATCACCCTCCCTCGAGGATTGTTCAGGCACTCGAGGGGCTGTTTGAATGCATCTCGTGACTTAACAGAATTGGATTTGAATCCCAGTGCAGTTGGCAGCAAGCCCCAAAAATCAGTCATGCCTAACGTGTTTTCTTGTTCATAGTTCAGTTTATAGAGTTTGGTTTGGTTCAATCGTCGTAGAAAATTCATGTTTCACCATAGAGTAGGTCTACATTGGGAATAAAATAAAATGTTTCAGTATTATTGAATTTCTTCAATGCTTCACTGACGATATTTGAAGGTGTAGTTTGTATGTTGACATCAATGCTGTTTTTGAGTGAAGGCAAAGTAGGAAAAAACTAGTTTTAAGGGGGGGGGGGAGGATGGGCTAGAAATTATTTTTGACTAAGGGTCCCTGTAAGAGTTGGGGCAGCCATAGTTGGTATGTTGAGGTAAGACGTAAGAATATAGGCTTAATGTTCCTATTTGGTTTTAAAATGTCACAGTACTGATGCTAGTGCTGGGTAGTTAGACTGTCAGTTGTTGCACCACGTAAAACATAACATTTTTTCCCGGTTCTTAGGAGCATTTGGAATACTTAATATTTCAGTAATTACGATGTTATGGACTCCGCCTAGAACATACTCGTAGTTATTCGCTATAAACGCTTTCATCTGCAGTTCTAAACTTATTTTTTCAGCAGAATTTGTAAATTTTACTTTTTTTCTATGCGTATTTAGAAACATTTATAAGTAAACGTTAACTAAAAATTGTTTGAATAATTTCTTAAATTCTACTTGTTATTAAAAAAAATTAAATTATTTGTTTAACTTGATCAATTATATATATCAGATCAGATATATTTACACACTCGTAACAGATTGCTTTTTCATCCAAATTACTATACTAAATACGGAATTTATAGATTGTTAAAGTATTTTAGCAGATGAGGGTCATTCAGAAAGTGAAGAACGTTTGGTTGTAAAAACCATATTTTGAAAAAAAAAAAAAATCAAAAATTTATTTACAATTTTTTAATTATACATTAGACTATTTTTCTACATAAGCGTTTGGAACATTTAGACACTTGTCATATCTTGGGATAAGTTTAAGTATACTCTCTTCATAGAACTTTATCACCTGCTCTTTCAGCCAATCCTTTCAGCCTCACTTGGCGCATCATAATCATCTAAATGTTGTCCGCAAAGGAACTGCTTTAAATTCACAAACAAATGATAGTCCAAGCTATAAGATGGATGCTCCAAAACTTTCCAGTGAAACTTATGAAGCCACTCTTTTGTCTACCTGTAAGTGTGCGGGGGAGCGTTGTCCTGTATGAAACAGATTACACGTGTGAGCAAGTAGTGCAGCAGTTCTGAATGGCTCGCCGTAGGTTACAATATGGTATACAAGTGTACCAGAAACTTTAAGCTATTTTTCGTACATTTCGCTAATCATAAAACATCGATTCTCTTTGATGATATCATAAACCATTAGTTTGATTACGTCCGTGATGAGGAATGGGCTTTCCTCGTCATTAACGTTTGTTCTTCCGTTTTTAAGAATTATGCACCACTTTCTGGCACTGAATTCACATCAGTGCACATCGGTGTTATTTTTTTTTAATTTCGAAATAGTTTTTTATTTATTTTATAGTCCCGAATTCCCTTTGTAACCTATAAAATCTGAATAAAACGTTTGGAGAAAAATGTGGCTCGAATTTCATTCGAGGCACGGTGGCAAGATCATAGATAAGCTTCTCTGTCACGAATCCGATAATTTCAGACGAATGGTGCTTCATATTTATTAGGGGGCATGTGCATTTCCGCGGAATCTTCTGTTTCATGAGCGGTTGAATATTGTGATTCTCATATTGTTTGTTTTTGTAAAGAGCACGTGCGGTTTGATTCGTGCAATTTTCGGACCCGAATCATTTTAAATTGCGTCCGAATGCATTATTTAAGCAACGGGTGCTTATTTAATTATTTATGTGCACTGGGCACTTATTTAGAACCAGGGTAATTCGTTCTAGTAATATCTAATTCGCTATTGGAAAGAAACCTAATTAAATCTGCGGGTGGCATCCTGCTGCGTGATTCCCTTTTCACTGTATCCATAACACTGAAGTTCCAGGAGATTTCTCTTGTTGTGTTTTGGGGGGGAAAAAAAGAAGGAAAAAGAAACATTTTTGTATTTCTAGAAAATCTTTGTCAATCAGCTGTGTGGTAGGCAATTCAATTGAATGGAAGTAGTTCGCGTACCGTCGAATCATTTCGATTTTTATGTTATTTATTTATTTTTTGTTTGCTTTGGGTCTCTTTCCGTCCCGGTCTGCGTTTTTCTTATCATTTTCTTTTATTCCCCCTTTTTTTGTCAACATAATTCCTCTTTTTCGTTTTCTGTTACTGAGCCAGAAAGTAACTTTGTAATTTCGTTCTGAGCCGTAACTGAAATAAAGTGAAATGAATAGAGGAAAGAGAAGTTTGTGAGATCTCCGCAGGACATTCTTTTGGAATGAAACCATGGAAAGTGCTGAGGAGAAGAATTCTTTAAGCATTTGTTCGTTCCATTTTGTTTATCGCCATCTTTGAGCGTTAAGTGCAAATAAAAGAAACTTCTTTGGAATGGCTTAATATTCCGTTTTCTTAAAACTGTTTTACTCTAAATCTTCAATTCAAAATACATAATACCACTTTTTTTTTCATTCTATTTATTTAAAAATTATCTGAGCATTTATGCCATTTTTCCCAGTCTAGATTTTTACTTAGCGAGAGAATGGGTAAAATAAATGTTCATCGTTTAAAATCTATTATTTTATAACATTTTGTAATATCGTTTAAGAGAGATGTCTTCAAAACATGACTTTCTCTACAGATGAACAAAAATATTCTAGGACAGCAAATAATTAGGCCTTTTCTTAGAACATAATCTCGCTGAAAAATAGACTTAATTTTTTCTTATCAGAATATCCTGAAGGGGTCACTGATAAGGTAGTTAATAGTAAGCCCTTTTTTTTTCTGTTTTAAATCAACATTGCACAGTTTTTCAAGAACAGCGCACTTAGGCTTTCTTTAAATTATGATAAATATAAAAAATCTGATGTGGGCAGCACATGATTTTCTTTATATAATGCAGTAAATATACTACTTTTACAGTAAAAACAAAATAGGTTATTTTTATTATAGATACTTATTTTATTTTCAATATATTGAATTTTCGTCAATTAGTCGTCATTTTCATTGATTAGCGTCATTTTTTTATAAATTTGGCGAGATTTTCAATAATTTGGCAACATTTAAAAAGTCGCCAAGTTGGCGACATTCCGCCAAATTCGCCGCCAAAATTTCGCCTTCATTCGTCAGAGAAATAAGTTATTCTCATAGCAGATAAATGACTATTGGCATTCAAATACAAAAGTATTACTCAAAGTATCTTTTCTCATGAATTGAACGAGCTAGATCAACGAGAATTCGGATGATATTACATATGAAAAGTGAACATGTTTCTCAACAGTTAATGTTTTTTTTAATTTATGGGATTTTTTGATAAATTTATTTGAAAAATGTGCAATATCGCCAGAACGGTTCATGCTAGCGTTCTAAAGTTTATGTCAATCGTTTTCTATGAAAAAATTACATAAGAAATGCCTATTTGCGTAACTTTATTAAAGGTTTTGATTTGTTCAAAATTTCGCTCGAAAATTTAGAAGGGTTCTGAACATTCGATTGTGTTTAAAAACAATTGGCTTCCAGTATTCACGGATTGTAATTTTTGTACCAAATTTCATTCGAATCGCTCCATTCGTTTGTGAGATATCGTCTCCTCAGACTCACTCACACACACAGACATCACCTCAAAAATGTTCCATTCGTGTTCTATTCGTGTTCAGATGCTTGAAACGTGCTCTCCAGTCGAAAACTCGAATTCGAATTTTCGACCCCGTTACAATATTGTCCTTATACATTATACTATGTATATAATATAAGGAAAGTAAAAAAGCTTTGAAATTTATTAAAAATATACATTTAAATTGACTGTTCCTGTGAAAGTGTAACTTAATTACTCTTTTCTTTTTATTTTTCCGATTTTTAATACCATGTAATGAAAGTAAAATTAGTCACAGAACTGCTTAGATGGCAGACGATATTGTTCCTATATGTTTTTCTCTGTTTGAATTGTATCCTTGCTGGAAAAGAACATTTACAGTTATCAACTGTCATTACGGAAAGGTTTGGGTTGTCTGACCTTTGTGATAAATTTGTGCGAGAAGTAATAGATATTTTGTGTAAAATTGTTTACGTAATTATTATAAAAATCAGTTTAAATTAGTCGTAAATAACTTAATACATCTAACTGTTATGATAACAATAAAATACTTTTATTTTTCTATAAAATTTTTGAGAAAAAATCTGTTCTGACCGCCGCAAATACCTCAATTCGCTATTAGTCCCTTTGTTTTTCGGGCCCTTAAGCGTCGATTGACCGGGCATAATATTAGTTACTCCACACTGAGGGTAACTCTACTAGCTACAACTGAGGGTAGCTCTACTAGTTACACCACTGAGGGTAACTCTACTTACTCTACTGAGGGTAACTCTACTAGTTATTCCACTGAGGGTAACTCTACTAGTTATTCCACTGAGGGTAACTCTACTAGTTATTCCACTGAGGGTAACTCTACTAGTTACTCCACTGCAGGTAACTGTATTATAACTACTAGTTACTCCACTGCAGGTAACTGTATTATAACTACTAGTTACTCCACTAAGGGTAACCCTACTTGTTACTCCACTGAGGGTAACGCTACTAGTTACTCCACTGGGGGTAACTCGAAAATTCATGTTCCCCTAGCCATTTTTTCTCTATGCAGTCGAATTCCTTCTTTCTTGAAGGCCAAGTTTTCTGACTTACTCCTAGCCGAGTCACGTTTAGATCATAACACACTCTGAGTGATTGTTTTTCGGTGCATATTATTTCATATTTTTTGACATCTTCCGATGGTTATCTAGAAACGAGCTTCTCGAGTGAGATCGCGTGCCGTGAATGCCAAATTTTGCATTTTATTGAAGAGAGAGCTTTGTTTGTGAAAGGATTGAGATTGGTTTCGTGGTTTAATCTTAAGAATTAGTTTAGTAGCAGGGTTATTTCTCTATCTACCCGGACATTTTTTTTCCTTTTTAAGTACGCCTTTTTTTTAAAAATGAAATTGAAAAAATATATATTCTTAAAAAGAAATTTATCCTTAAGCACTCTTGAAAAAGTGAATCCCACAGCCAGTGAATCCCACAGCAAAGAGTTTTTAACTTTATTTTCATGATTTCTTTGAAAGTAAAACTCTTGTTTGTGAATTTACTTTTTTATTTTCATTTTATATTTAAATTTTGCTTTTCGTGTGCTCTATTTAAACATAATTAACTTCAATTATTTATAATTATTCTCAGAATCCGCCAATAGGGGTGCTCCCGAATGCTGAATCGTGCTACTGTTGCAGGTGACATCATCCATGGAAGAGTTTTACAATTTTTATGCTCTCATCAGCATAAAATTATCGATATCTGCTTGAATGTCGGCGGCAAAAAGACTCTCTATGTGCCACTATTTTGCGAATATCTATTATTTATTTCAATAAATTGAGTTCTACCACACAGCCTCTTTCGGGGCCAACGGCCGTACCGTGCTGAAAACACCGGTTCTCGTTAGATCACCGAAGTCAAGCAGCATCGGGCGCGGTTAGTACTTGGTGGGTGACCACCTCGGAACACCGCGTGCTGTTGGCCATCTCGGGTGCGGTATCCCCATGGTTTGCGCGCTAGATTTGCACGCTACCACAAAATGCCGCCGTGTTCATGCGGAGTACGATCACGTTAAACATGTGGGTCCGTAAGTCCTTCCGAGAGGTTGGTGGTAGGGGAAGGAGGGTACGGTCCCTGTGGATGCCTCCCCCACTGGGTTCCGGTCTAAATTGGGTGGCACTTCCCGGCCGTCCATACAGTTACCTTACACCTTTCTGGTAGGTCGGACGGTCTGGGTCTCAACAACACAGCCTCTTTCGAATGTTTTGAAAATTGACCTCACGATACTCAGCGCTGCAATGTCTAAGTACATACTGTCGAACATGCCAAGATATTTGCGGTCCCGCTACTTATTAGATTCACCGGTTAATTGACTTAAAAATACAAGCACAAACAGATGCATTTCGTTGTAAAATAGCCTCCTTATACAGCCTATGAATTCGAAATCTACTACACCAACGTAATTAGATTAAATTGTGGTCACAGTTTTGATCTAATGCTAGACAGAGAGACGAGATCTTGCTTTTCTATAAAGCGATTGAAGCTTGCTTATTGACATGAGTTAGATTGACAACTGATATAAGTGTTTTATCCCTTATATGTAACTTCAAGTATAAAATTTCGTAATTTACAGTGCACAGAAGCTTATAATTTAAACACTTATTATAAGTCCTGAATGTGAATAATATAGTGGATCTGTTCTTAACGAGTAACTCACAATATTCATAAAGGATATTTCTTAATTTCTCAAAATTTACACAATAAATCTTATAGCTCTGTGGCGGTTGAGCGTCGCCTGTCCCGAGCCAGGACCGAACTCGGGACCTTCTGTTTATAAGACCGACAGTATAATCACTGAGCAAAGGCCAGCTTCACCTTCGTTCTTATAATTCGGGTACAGGTTCCAAGCATCTTTGATCAGATGTCTTTGCTGCCGCACACTCCCTCACCTGATGAAGGGCCCGGTCTAATTTCGGCGAGGAGGGGGGGGGCGTTGAGAAAATGCCCGCGTGTCCCCCCCGAAATGCAGTTGAGGGGCTGAAGGCCGGGAGGCGTGTTGCCTCGGGCATGACGCCTGTCGTGGTCAACCAGGAAGGGGGTTGGCAAGGTCTCTGACTCCGTGTGGTGCTGCCATCTCGTTGAGAGGTGAAATCGTTGGAGAGGAAGGTTTTTCGTGCTCGTATGTCCAAGGTAACCACTGTGGCGATTGAGCGTCGCCAGGACCGAACTCGGGACCTCGTGCTTACAATACCGACATTATAATCACTGAGCAAAAGCTAGCTTCACCTCCGTCCTTATAATTCGGGTATAGGTTCCAAGCATCTTTGATCAGATGTCTTTGCTGCCGCAGCTCTAATCATGCCCAAGGGTGGGTGAGTGAAGCGGTCTGAGTATCCCACAATGCATTTTATGCGTATTTTTCTTCTTTATAAAGGACATGTTAAATTGATTTATGTACTGTCCAAATATCTTGCGATGCTACAAGATTCTTTTTTGTGGATATTTCCGAGTGCAATGGTTCAGAAAGTTATTCCTAATTCTATTTCAAGTCGGATTAATTTTCACTATTCATTTCCCTTATTCTATTAATGTGTTGTTTGTTTTTGTCAACGATAGAGATTATCAAAATCTTTGGTTTGTGTTTATATCATTTTTTACTTTCAAACAGTTAATTGGGTGGTTATTAATGGGATTAAAATGTTTCATTCTAAATTTGTGTAGTAGTGCAATAATGTCAACGTTCATAGATGTGCACCTCAGTAGAAACATTAAAGTTGAAATTTTTTTACCTGATTGTTTTTATTTTCCTCGCGCGGAGAGCAAGAGGAAAGTAGGATGATAATGATTGTGACTTGTACTATTTTTCTTTGCAAATATGCTATAAACAGTAGATTAAGCAAACTTTTTAGTTTAACTAATATAGGTTGTGCACCTCTGTATTTTTTTTACCTGATAGTTTTTATTTTCTTCTCGCGGAGAGCATGGGGAAAGTAGGATAATAGTGGTTATGACTTATACCACTCTTTTTTGCAGATATGCTTTTAACAGTAGATTAAGCAAACTTTTTACTTTAACAGGCCGATGTAGCTTAAAGTATAGTGATCATGATTTAATCACAAGTCGAGTTTTCACCGTAAATACATAGGTTCCTTAAATACCCAAAATCACTTTTGTCGATCTGGTAAGTGGGTGTCAAATCGTTGGCCTTTCGTAATCTCCAAAAATAGGGAAGCGATTTGGACCAAATTATATATATATATTTATATATATATATATAAATAGTATATAGTTTAGCTGCAAAACGAGATTTTGTCAACATCAATTGCCTTCCGTAATCTCAAAACCGCTGAAGTGATTTGGACCCAATTTGGGTGATATGTTGTGTAGATGTGAATGCAGATTTTTCTTTTTTAAATGTATATAATTTGACTTAAAGGTTGAATGCTCACTTGTTTTACGTAGAAAGTCTCGGGATTGCTCTTATTCTTTAGTTTTAAGAGGAGACCGAAATATTACAAATTCCACGAGATCATTGTGCAGTATGTTCAGTATGTATGCAATTATGCTAATAAATATTGAAAGATTGTTTGTGTCTAATCTAGCACACAAAGAAACTTTCAATGCCATCTTTTCCCAATAACTGACAACCAATTTCAATTCTCCACGAGTGTCTCTTAATAATTTTCACCACTTATATTTATATTTTATAAAACCTTTTATTAACAGCATTTGTGCTTTATATCATACTTAAAATCAAGGCACCAAAAACCAATGTAGAGAAATATTTTCTGAGCGAAATCTTATAATGCCAAATTCGTTGTACGTATTACGTTGTACGTACTTATATTTATATTTTATAAAGCCTTTTATTAATAGTTTTTGTGCTTTATCTCATACTTAAAATCAAGGCACCGAAAAACAATGTAGAGAAATATTTTCTGGGGTAAATCTTATAATGCCAAATTCGTTGTACGTGGCCACTCCTAGAGAGAAATTAAGTTTCTTTTGAGGGATGAGAAGGAACGTGACCGAATGTAGGGTTACTCGAAAATTCAAGACCCTCCCCCCTCCAGGTATTTTTTCTCCATTTTACTCGATTTTCTTCCCTCTTCAAGGCCGAATTTCTCTGACATACTCTCAACCTAGTCACGTTCTGATTATAACACACTCTGAATGATTATTTTTGGTTGCATATTATTTCATATTTTTTGACATTTTCGATGGTTATCCAGGAGCGAGCTTCTCGAATGTGAGACCATGGCCTGTGCATGTGAATGAAAGTTTGCATCTTATTGAAAGGAGTGTTGGGTTGTATTCGGATTGCGATTGTTTTTCTGACTAGATTTCAAAAATTTCTTTAGTTGTGGTTATTTCACGTGAAATATTTTTATTGGTCTAGCGAATTTGTCGTGCAGAACAGAGCATCAGGCGCGAAGCGCCTTTAATCTCCAGTTTCAACTTTTTACTTTCCTTGCAATACATGGTAATGTATAGGGAAAGTATTGAAATCATGCCGAAAATCGCAACTGGAGTTTTCGACGGATCTACACGTTTCGAGACCGCTAGAATACGAAAAAACTATTTTTAGCGTAACGTCTATGTGTGTGTCTGTCTGTCTGTACAGATTTTGGTATCCACTCTAATTTGACCGAATTTCATAAAATTTGGTAGATAAGTCACTTGTGGGCGAATCTGGTGCTGATTAGTTTTGGGTACGATTCGGGATAAAAGAACCCGCCTTTTTTTGCGAAATGGTCCGCAAAAGCTTGTATCCACTCTAGCTGAAAAACTAATGGACCGAATTCCACAAAATTTGGTAGATAAGTCACTTGTGGGACACCCTGGTGCTGATTAGATTTTGGTATGATTCAGGAAAAAATAACCTGCCCTTTTTTGCAAAATGGCCCACAAAAATCGCCAAGATCTAAAATAAAAAACTACGGATGCTCAAATATATCCATAAAATGCTTGTTTAATACGTAATTTTTTACGAAGAAAAAAATAAGACCAACCCCATTACAC
Source organism: Amaurobius ferox (assembly GCA_951213105.1). Taxonomy (NCBI): domain Eukaryota; kingdom Metazoa; phylum Arthropoda; class Arachnida; order Araneae; family Amaurobiidae; genus Amaurobius; species Amaurobius ferox. Next base: position 63,219,072 of record OX578134.1, read on the forward strand.
TAGGACTAGCCGTTCTCGAGATATTTTAGTTTTTTCGTACTTTCTCTACGCCACCTTTGAAAAGAAGTCCAGTTATCAAATGAGAACGAAAGTTAAAATAAAAGTGAATCAAATGTAATTAAAATAAGGAGAACGTGAATATAAGTCTGCTGGGAAAGTCATGTGCTGCCTACATCAGATTTTTTATTTAGTAAGCGAATGACATCATTTTATAGGATATGCAGTTACATGCATTGTTTTATGATATTCCAATTTTTAAAAGCTTAAAATTGAACACACAAATTCATATATGCTCATAAATTTACTGTATTTTCAAAATGTAAATAAATTTGGTTTTGAAACAACCTATACCTAGTTACCTGCTCAATTTAAAACAATTAGTGAAAAAATATGTTCTTTTCTAGAAAAATAACTTTGATGTGAAGAAGACGTGCTGCTTTCTATGTCAAATGTACCCATTAATGACTCTGACAAATGTACACATTGTGTACATTTGTCAGAGTCGTGTGCTTTGTGTACATTTGCCTGAGAAAATGTGATAGTTCCGATTTTTCAATTTATGTGAACCGCTATTATATTCAATATTTGTATTATTTTATAGTAAGATGACATATTTTATCTGTTACACGTGTGATGTTTTAGCATACAGGGTGGTTTCGGCATAATTTGTTTGACCTCGCTTTTTGAGCTTTGGCAATTAGTTTTAGACACATGCATCTAATTTAAAGGTTTGTTAAAATTAAATGCTCAATTATTTCCTATAATTGATTTTTCGGCGGATGGTATATTCATAAAAATCTGATGTGGGCAGCACATGACTTTCCTCATAAATTGCAATGAATTTACTACTTTTACAGTTAAAAAAATCTGATGTGGGTAACACATGACTTTCCTTATATAGTGCAATGAATTTACTACTTTTACAGTTAAAAAAAATGTTATTCTTATAGTAGATACTTATATTCTTTCCAAGATATTAAATTTTCTTCAATTAGTCGTCATTTTCATTGATTTAGCGTCATTTTTATCCATTGGCGAGATTTTTGTTAATTTGGCAACAATAAAAAATGTCGCCAAGTTGGCGACATTCCGCCAAATTCGTCGCCAAAATCTCGCCAAGCGTTATGGACGGAGAAATAAGTTATTTTTATAGCAGATAAATGACTATTGGCGTTCAAATACAAAAGTATTACTCAAAGTATCTTTTTTCATGAATGCAACGAGCTAGATCCACGAGAATAATGTCACCGAATTCATCGCATGGTATTACATATGAAAAGTGAACATGTTTCTCAATAGGAAATATATACTTTTTATTTTATATAACTTTTTGATAATTTTTTTGAAAAATGTGCAATATCTCGAGAACCGTTCATGTTAGCGTTCTAAAATTTATGTCAAACGTTTTCTAATGAAACATTACATAAGTAATGTCTATTTGTGTAACTTTATTAGCGGTTTTGATTTTTTGACGATTTTTTCAAAATTTCACTCGAAAATTTTGCGGGGTTCTGAACATTCGATTGCGTATAAAAACAATAGGCTTCCAGTGTTTACGGATTGTGATTTTTGTACCAAATTTCGTTCGAATAGGTCCATTCGTTCTTGAGTTATCGTCTCCACAGACTCACTGACACACACACACACAGACAGCACTTCAAAAATGTTTGATTCGTGATCAGGGATGCTTGAAACGTGCTCTCCCGTCAAAAACTCGAATTCGAATTTTCAACCCCGTCACAATACTTTCCCTATACATTATGTATATAAGGAAAGTAAAAATGGGGGTGTCTAAATTTTTACACCGTTCCTTGAGCCCAAAAAGTTGAACTAGAAAATGTTACGCTATGCAGTAACTAGGTGAAAAAATATCGGTGCAATTATATGCAATATTCGGCAAGTTATTGCTTATTAAAAACATGGGGAATTTTCCCCCTACAAATCCGCTGCAAATAAAATTGAGAAAACACACGCTCTGGTTTCAATTTGCTCCTGAAACGCGAGCTAGAATCGAGGGAAAACTCAATTCCAATTTTCAGTTTTAGCCTATTTTAGTAATTTATTTTCTCCTCCAATTAACTCCATGTATACTACATCTTGCATAATAAAAGAATATGTCTGTGTGTCGAGCTGTGTCGTCTGTAACGAAAAATCAAAGCTGCGGACAGCCGCGAGATTCGGTACATGAGTACGTCAGATACTCGGACAAAATGATTTCTGTTCATTAATGTTCTGTTACTGCTTACATTATGCTGCTTACACTACTGCTTACATTACTGTTACATTATTCAAAAACTATCAATAACCTGTTCGTCGCCGGGCAGTTATATTGTATCTTGTAGGGTGGGGCGGGGCTTTAATTGAAATATTTATAATTTTTTTAATGTTATTATAATTATTTATTGCCCTGGTTAATTCGCAATCGGGATAATCGAAAAAAGTAATTGAAATATGTAACTAAATATTAAACATATTTTTACTTTCCCTGCAATAGATGGTAATGTATAGGGAAAGTATTGGAATCATGTCGAAAATCGCAACTCGAGTTTTCGACGGATCTACATGTTTCAAGACCTCTAGAATACGAAAAAACCATTTTTAGCGTGACATCTGTGTGTGTGTCTGTCTGTGCAGATTTTGTATCCACTCTACCTAAAAAACTAATGGACCGAATTTCACAAAATTTGGTAGGCAATCACTTGTGAGCGAGTCTGGTGCTGATTAGTTTTGGGTACGATTCGAGATAAAAGAACCCGCCTATTTTTTGCGAAATGGCCCGCAAAAGCTTGTATCCACTCTAACTAAAAAACTAATGAACCGAATTTCCCAAAATACCGCAGATGAGTCATTTGTGGGACACCCTGGTGCTGATTAGATTTTGGTATGATTCGGAAAGAAATAACCTGCCTTTTTTTGCAAAATGGCCCGCAAAAATCGTCAAAATTTAAACTAAAGAACTACGTATGCTCAATATATCCATTAAATGCTTGTTTAATAAGTAATTTTTAGCGAAGAAGAGAGTAAGACCAACCCCATTACATTAAGACTAGCCGTTCTCGAGATATTTTAGTTTTTCGTATTTTCTCTACGCCACCTTTGAAAATAAGTCAGGTTACCGAATGAGAACGAAAATTGAATTAAAAGTAAAATAAATTTAATTAAAATAAAGAGAACGTGGATATAAGTTTGCAGGGAAAGACATGTGCTGCCCACATCAGATTTTTAAATTCCAAATACGTTGAATTCTTCCTCGCACGTATGAAACACTATAGAAATTCCTATTCGCAACTTCTGTCTACACTTTAAATTAAATCACCCAAACTCTTGTAAGAATAATTGCCAGTCAGAAACTTCTTTAATAACGCGACATGTAATAAATAAGTAACTGTATCTTCCGTGGCGAAAAACAGCTTCTTTTAGAGAAAGACTGCAACCACACCAGCAAAAGCAATGAGGCATCTTCTGTCAGTAAATTGTTATATACCGTGCAACACAGGAAGGAAATTGTTGCCAAACTGAAACAATGAAATATGAAAAGATAAACCTCAGAGGCATGAAAAAGATAAGGAGCATTCGAAACACTGCTTCAGTGTTTACGACTACGATTTTATTTTGTTATAGGACACTTAAGATCGTAGTCTTATTCATTAGCAAAATGTTTTTAATTCTACTGTTTGTTTACATGCATCTAGATTTTTTAGTTAATTAAAAAGATAAAATTGAGTTAATTGATAAGTGTGGGAGAAAATTTTGACAGTATTATTTTGATAATATCTTCTTCCTTTATCAAACAAAATTAAGGGTACGAAGATAAAATTGCAAAAATTCTCCATAAACAGGCAAAACACTTAATTCCCTTCTCTCCTCTATGTAAAAATTATGTTTCTTTGGTAATAAAAGTACTTACATTTTGAAGTTACAGGATTGTGAGCAGTCTAATATATTTATTTTAGTTTGTAATATTCCGTGCATAGATGCTGTTTCGTTCAATGACAGCGTGATCTTAATTTTAAGAGCGTCTCCTTATAGGCGGATACTGTGAGTATGAAAATGTTATGTGTTTAAGGATTGTTTTGGCATTTCAACAGTCCATGACTGCAATAATCTTGAGCAGAGCGAAACCAACTTTGTTACGGATGTTATGGGTAGAATTTCATCGTATAATAGAGCTGAATTTTTAATTAAAAATTTTAGAGCAATACACTGCCAAAATTGGTAAACCTTAAACTAGTTTAAGTGGCATTTCAATAGTTCATGACTGCAATAATCTTGAGCAGAGCGAAACCATTTGTTACGGGTGTTATGTGTAGAATTTCATCGTATAATAGAGCTGAATTTTTAATTAAATATTTTAGAGCAATAAACTGCCAAAATTGTTAAACCTTAAACTAGTTTTGGCGAAAACTTGGAATAACTCGGTTAGTCTCAAGGGAGCGCCGGAGGGGCAATGGAGGCCGCTCCTCCCAAAATTTGAAAGCAGTTAGCTGATAGAATTTGTGAGGGGAGCGCCAAAGTTTAATAACTTTTGAAAATTTAATATACGCCCGGGGCTTTTGGATGGTCTGGATTTACGAAGCGATACTATCTAATGAGTCTGAATTCATTGCGAAAGTATAATCTTGGTTCGTTAAAGTGAAAGTAATATAATTTTGTGATAGATTTTGCGAAATAGCAGGCGCGGTTAACAGTATCCTATTTGGTAAACGCATTGAGAGTTGGCTAAGTTTTTTAGATGACCTAAATATGTGCATAAAGTATTTGTGCATCGGTGAGAAGCTGTTGAAATTGTTTCAATTTCGTCTTTATATCTACATGCTCAATGAAATATAATTTAAAACAGGGAAAAACAAAATGTGGTCTAGTTTTTCTTTACTTTTAGAGGGAAAGTAGGGGGGGGGGGGGTATTGAGAAATTAATATCGCCGCAAAATAGAAGAACTCAAAACTAAATTAATATTTCAATAAATTTATAATGATAATAATCCCCCCCCCCCCACACACACACCTCGAATACACTCTCCCCATGATAGTCCAGTTTTTTATTTATTTATTTATTATTTTATTTAATTGTGAAATAATGTTTGGTAATAATGTGCAGTAAAATAACAAACAGATCTTAATTAATAATTTATACCAATAATGTAAATCATCACATGTGTAATTAATCTATAATCATGAGCATGGTTTATTTCCGGGAGAAGGTTATTATTAACAAGTTTACAGAATTATAAAGTATGCTAGTTTTGAGAAGTGTTAATTTCAGATACTTGGCGTGTGAGTCTCCACTCGACTTTCTTACACATTCACATTTCATATAGCTTTGTTCTACTTGCATAAGCATTTTTATCGGGGTGAAACATGTTGTCACATGGTTAACCCATGATCCAATATTTTTGGGTTTTGGATTTCTTTCAAACGTACTTGCCACTCTTGATGTAAACCGACAATCTTGTATACCGAAATTCCACGAATGCGTAAAAAGTCTTAAATAACTCATTCTTTATACTGATCAAGGTCTTCGAAAGGGCTTAGTAAGAACTTCCCCACCAGCATATGCCCACACATTTCTATACGTGCGTCAATAATTGCTCCAGTTTTGTACGAAGTAATAAAAAATCATCACTTCTCATTCAACTTAGAGAGGAGTAAGGCGTGGCTTTTATTCACTTCTGTGAAACCGCCATCATGCGCATACTATTTGAATAAAATATGAGAACGGTTTCTCCAAATACCTAGCTTATTTCTTCGATTGTTAATACTCAGCCATGTCGAAACTTTTCACAATGTATGAGGCAGGATTTCAACAATCAATACCATTGGTCCACTATTAATCTGTTTCATAAAAATATTAGGCTGGTAGGAAAATTGTATCAGCAAGAGAAGTAATTTAATTTTAAGAATTCTGAACCTGCACCAAAAGTCACCAAAGGCTGCCAAATAACTTGCAGTTATTTGGCAGTTTATTATTTGCTATTTGGCAGTTATTCTCCTTTGTTATATATTTTAAATTATAAGTCCATATTTTAGCAGCCGCTTCTTTTCAGACTAAATTATTTTACTATAAAATATACGTGTAAAAGGTAAAGGAAATAGTTATCTTATATATGGTTTTTTTTATTTTTTTATTTAAAAGCAACTTTTATTACTTATAGGACGCTTTGTGTGTGTGTGCGTATTGTTTTTTTTCCACAGTATTGAGATTCGTCAATCTGTAGGAAAAGTCATGTGCTGGGCACACCAGATTTCCCATATGAAACTGTATGGAACTTTTGAATCAAAATTCTTTAATCATAGGAGCATCTCCTGTTATTCTTTCCACCCGATCCTAGTTTAGCAGATATTAGCCCCTAATCGCTAATATTGTGGAACGAAGGAGTCGTAGTTTGTTTACTCTGTCCCGAATTAATCAAGGGTTATTAAAGCGTGACTTCCTTGGAAATCTTGGAATTTCCTTAATTAATCTTGGAGTCTTGGACATAAATGACACAAGTTGTGGTTCCTCAATCACTCTTTGCCTTGGATTTCTTGGATCATTCCGAGCCTTGCGTCTGCAAATGTTAAATATTGGTTGACGGAGAATTTTTAGTTGATTGAATGTTTGTTGGAGAAAATTAGAATAAGAATTTTAATTGGTTCCCGCCAAAATGATAAATATTTTCGTCTGTAATCAGATATTTTTCGTCTTCAAAGGCCAAGTATTTATTTTCTAACGGTTTGCTTTTATAAAGTAAATGTTAAACATGGATGTAAAATATGCTGGAACGGTCGTTGCCTATTAATTAACATGATTGATATTTTGAATGGTGCTTTTCAATTCCGAGGTTCGTTTTTTAGTGCAGAAATTGACGAATTTGATCAGTAGGGAAGTTTTGCGGGTGAGTTAAAAACAGCACAATCAGTCTAGCAATAGTATTGAATACATTGTGAGCCCCTTTTTTTAACACCTTACAACATAGTTGAAAAGTGCTTATGTCTTTGTTCATTCTGTCTGTTTGTCTGTCCGTTAGCACGATAACTGCCGTAAAAATGACTTTATCAAAATGAAATTTTAGTATGTTGTTCAGACGGTCTGTGGGACCTATGTATAATATCACCCAATTAGTTTCGGATTGAACCCGGGTTGAAAAAATGAAATACATTGAACCCTATGGGACCTAATTTTTCAAACATTTTTTAAGCAAATTTAAAATTCACACATTGCTTCGAAAGTTTTAGGAAATATTCAAATTATCACATGAAATATATTAAAAAAATTTCAGTAGAATATATTTAGTAGTTTTTTAAATAAAAATTAAAATAATAATTACACCCATTATATGAAGAGGTCACGTGACCATTATATGAAGAAATCACGTGACTCACTTCAAAATAAAATATGACATCCATCTTGTGTCAAAATCGTGATTTTTAAAGTTCTTTTTAATTTATATTTGGTGTTGTATCCGTCCTAAAACCGCTTTATTTTTGCATAATTTCTGTGCATCAATGTTCTGAAACAACGCAATTACAATATATTTGAGTTTAAAGGATCATAAAACTTTGATTATTTCTACAACGAAGTCTAATTTTCACTTATGGAGATTGTAAACACATCAAGCTGTAAGATGAGTTGTATAAGAATTCCTGAATTTCTTTAACACAAAATTATTTAGTACTGGAGTCTGCAATATAGTTGAAATGAAACAGTCATTGATTTTACATAGGGAACAGACGATTTTATAGCAGATTCTTTCGCTAGTGTGTGTGTGTGTGTGTGTCAGTGAGTCTGTGTTTTAAGCACATAGTTAAATTACTTTTACCTCCATGGTTAAGTTAAGTAAAATAAATTATTGTAGTATTGTGATGAATGAAATAATAGAATAATATTTATGAATGAAATTTTTACTGCTTTTTAATAGAGAGCCAAGCAATTCATATTTAATGACGTCATTTGAATAAAGTTCATTTTTTTCGATAAAGTTTTCAAATATAATAAATTATTGTAGTATTGGGATAATTTAAAACATATTATCGCTGAATGTATCGCTTTTTTGGGATGTTTAAATAAAATTGTATTGTAGTTGGAAAGTGTTTCATAATCAATGCTTTATGCATGATTGATCTTTCTTGTTATGTATTACAATGGAACTTCTGAGTGCCGGAGCCCTACAGAGAACGATAAATTGGAATTAGCTGTTGAGAATTTTTGTCCGGAAAGTTATAATTATGAGACATTCGCTGTTTAGAAACGTAAGTAAAGAGACGTTTCAGTGGAGCCAGTTTTATCAAAACTATAAATAAGAACTAATTTTCTCCTTTATTCTAATTTAGAATATTAATGTAATTTGATTTTTTCAGTCGAAGTTGCATTTTCGCCCACATTATTGGGGACTTTGATGCTGTAAATCCTTTTTCCGTTGAGTCGTATTTAGTTGGGAGGAGTCCTTAATCAGATTAGGAAGAAATTGGTTCTGTTTTCTCTTTCCATATTAAAAGTGGTTCATAGAGAACTTTCCGTATTTCCAACCTTTTCCAAGTTTGATTTACCCCTTTTCTTCTACTCTATCGTTTCTTTTCAACAGAGGGCAGATGTCCGAAAAACTGGAATATCCCATGTATCACACTATTCATAATCCTTAACTCAAAAATTGCTTTTAAATTGTTATAGTTAGCATTTGTAGGGTTAGTATCCGTATGAATGTTATATGTTATTCACATATGGGAACCTCCGCGTTATTATATTCATTTGCATATTATATACACAAATGGTGTTCTGGATTTTTTTTTTCAATTAATCCAATCGAAACCGTTATTCGCCAAATGCAGTTTCCTATCGCCAAATCTGAATATCATTCATTCTTAAAGAAATAAAAAAAGTTATCAACTAAAACTTTAAGGACAAAAGTTGCTTTTCGAAATCCAGGCTTTTTTTCCTCTCTCCACCCCTCCCCTTCCCGTTATCGCACGTTTCCTCTTGTTTGGAAAATATCTGCTCAGTGGATGCAAAAATTATTTTTGAAAGCGAGTCTGATGCATTGAGGTTATATTAAATGATTGCACGACGTTAGAAATTATGGAATATTTTTTTTCCTTTTGTTAATCCAATTTTATTAAAATATTTACAATTTTTCAGTCAGACATCAGATGAAGTGATAATCGTCAAGAACTTCGCCAAATTTGATATAGCAATCGCCAAACTTTTTTTTTTCTTCCCGATAATAGCGAAAAATGAGAATGGGAGCACGGCTCTAGTATTTAAGCAGATGTAATTACGCCTGCATGTGAATTGATTAATAACTTTACAAATATATGTAGCAAATGCACTGCAAAAAGAATATCGCGGTCATTTTAAGTTGACGTTGTCTTCAATCCGATCATTTATCTATCACTCTTAAATTCTTTTTGAATCGTAACTAGACTTCAATCTGTCATCGGTAATCTACAAACTTTGCCAACTTGCGTCCCAATCTCCTTTATTTTCTTAACTTGCATCTCAACCTTGAGACTAGAAGAAAGAACTAGTTCGATGAAAAACTTGTATTTGGGCCTTTTTTTATTTGATCATTTATTTTATTTTCTCATTTCGCCAAGCCTCCAATCTCGGAACGTGCTTGGCGTGGTAATCCTCTGCCAGTCACCAAGATTTTGGCGGCAAATCCTCTCTTCACAATTCTTTCTTGTCACCTTGCCTTTGATGCTTGAAGGGATAAAACTCTTAACTGTGAGAACTTTGAAAGATAAATTGGGATTTTAATATGTTGGGGTGATAAATAAGCTAAACAGTTTTTGGAAGTTCTTGGTGGTTTGATCGTAGGACATATTTAGTAAAATTTAGTCCTATTTGTGCAATCATTTGTCAAAACCTTCAGAAAATTACTCCTTGTTTTCTAAAATATACATCCAGATTAATTTTCAAAATATTTCAATATACATTTATATGAAATTAATGTTAATTTCAAGAGAAATAATATATTTACAGATGTGTTACTAATAAATTATGCTACACATAAACGTTTTTTCAGAAGAATTCTTTCAAGAATGTTGACAGGAGTTGTAACCTTATTTATATAATTCCTATAATTCTAATTTATGTAATTCCTATAATTCTAATTTATATAATTCCTAACCCACCCAAATAGGGCTTCCCTATAGCTTTGAATTGCGCTAAGGATGCAACAACCAGCTTCAGCGGACAGGTTTAGTTTTTTTAGTGCTCTTCAGCACCAAACAGCCGATAACCGCACTGGCAATAAGAAAATTTGCTATGTGTCGCAATTTTGTGAACTTCGGTGGTTTCCGAGGAAATATATCATACCACCCATTTGATTTCAAATTTTAGGAGAGTAAGCTCGAACTGCATGAGTCTTCTGTGACCAAATTTATAGTCATAGAATCCGCCATTTTTCTTTATAATTATTCTTACACCGTTAATGCACTTGTATACATAAGCACTTAATTTAGTTTTTCCACCTTTATCTGCGAATTCACCGGTGCTATCATCTATGTGGAGTTTGCATCCTCATACAACTTAAGCTCAATCTGCTTTAATTTAAACTGAATGCCAACTGCATGGTATGACTGCCTTCGGACATCCCAGTGGTTCGCAAAAATTACAATACATATGAGTTTTCTTGCTGCTAGAGTAGTAGTGCATAGCTCCTCTGATGCAGAAGTATTTAAATCTGAAATTAGATAGGAGTAAAAATGTAGATTCAAAGTTTAGTTTGTTCAAAAGTAGATCAAATTCTTTGTACTAATATTATTCTTACATTGTTATTATCATAGCATAAGCACTTATTTTAGTTTTCTTTATCGATCTGTGTTTTACAAGCATGTAATTAACGCACCATTTGTGATGTATGCGTCATAACTACTTCTGTGTTTAGCTTATATATAATCAGACACTCGTTTTACCACAACGAAACTTGAAACCTCACTTTATTACTGCCAAATTCAAATTTTCCTCGTCATACACTATAAGGAAACTAATTAAACTAACTGATAATTTCTTTTTACAAAAATTTCAACTTTCTTAATGAAAGCTTGCTTATTTATCAGCCACTAAAATGATCTTTTTACTCCCGTTAGTACATTTTTGTACGACTTCAATGTTTTTACTCACTCCCACAGCTCCTTACCATCTCTTTATTTTTACCTCCCATCGTCTTGTCAGTGTTCTAGCACCGAATTCTAATTTATGCTGGATACTGGAGAGCCGGCGGGCCTGCTTCATTTGCATAATTACTCTATGAGTAATGAAGAATTGCAAGCTTCGTCGTAGTCCCTCCTCCTCCCGCACTAAAACATGCATGTATTTGTAGCGATGTTATGTGTGTTGATTTTGCCTCTCTTTAATTTGTAGAGAGCTGCAATTTTTTACTTTGCAAAGTTCTTTGCGTTTTGTTTCATCTCGAAGAGGCTCCTCAAATTGCACTTGTTGGGTCAAATAAGCGGTTTGTGGATACAGTAGTTAACTGGTTGGGTGTGTTTGCTTTATGCAAATATGATAGTATTAATGCCAGATATGCTTTGTTTAGTGTCTTTGCTTTATGCAAATATGATAGTATTAATGCCAGATATGCTTTGTTTAGTGTCTTTAATGTATCACTATTTTAAGTTGTCAGAGAGAGAGAGAGAGAGAGAGCAGATCTGCAAATAAAAAAATGTTACTGGAAGAATGTTGAGTTGAAATGAAACAGCTCCATGGTTGCAAATGCACCAAATAAAAGGGATTCAAAATGTATATTCTAAAGTTTAAACAGATCCCTTTAAAAGACGTATTAGCGGGTCCATATGCAAATAAGGTGCAACTGTGCTGTACAATTTCGGTATCCAAAAGATCACCAGCGTGACTGTTTGTAAATATTGTTTTATCTGTTTAAGGGATGTTTTTATCATGTTAAACAGACGAAATATTTTATTGTAGCTCTGTTTGATATTCTGTAGAATACAGCTTATTCAAGCCTTGACTTGAATAAGCTGTATTCTGTACAAACTTGAATAAGCTGTATTCTTAAATAATCTGAATTCTAATCTGTATTCGGCGGATAAATTTGGTTTTAAAGTATTTTCCTTATTTGATAAGGTGAGATAGCCAAGTTATAGATGCAGGATACGTTACTTTTACTTGCAATGCTTTTAGTGATTAACAACACATGCTACCAGAAGAACAATAATTGTTAGTCAAATTTGAAATTTGTTAGCCATATGGCTACTACCGATCACATAATTTCAGCTACACCGATTGATATATATTACAGGTTAAAACAGAAATTATGTGTTTATCGCATAAAAGTAGCGGAAACTTGCTCTCGCTTAAATAAGTTCTGTTTTTACTTTTTAGAATCTTTAATGAAGCATGTCCTCGCAGCTACTAAAAACACTCAAGAAAGAAAGAATGAAAAAGAATACTTTAAATATCTCGTCATTTTTTTTCTTTACGCCATTTTACCCTTTATGGAACGGAACCTTCTTGAGCAATAAATGGCGGCGGCCAAACAACGTTCGTATAGAAAGTCGTTAAACTATTCTTTATATTCTTCCAACCTTCAGGTTCTACCATTTTACTCGCGAACACACAGAACACACAGCTTACTGATTCGTGAACAATATATTTCTATTCCCGGCTTATTTCTTTCCATTATGCGCCCGACTCAAAATTTCGTTCTAGATTTCCGTAAGGTGTCGTAAATTTTTACGATCCTGTTTACGGAGGCAGATATCTTCCCGACAGAAAGGAAGATGATGCTAAAAGGGAAAACTGCTCTTAAAATATTTTGTGTTTTTTGAATACTTTTTCTTAGTTGGGATAAGCTCAGCTTGTGGATGGCGGAGGGATATTACTCTCTGTTATGAGTTTCAAAGAAGTGGCATTAAGGGCTGTGCTGAAGCTTAACTGTTGGTTAAGGGAAAATTACTTGTTGGGTTCATCATAAAATCTGTACCTGCAAATTTGGTGTTCATAATCTTGGGTTTGTGTCTTAATGGTAATGAAGTTGGTGTTTTATGGGTTTTTGTTAAGATTTTCCCCGGATAAGACCATAACAAACTGAACGAAGAACACGTGGCATTTTTTTTTTCTTTTTGATAAGATCTTACTTTAAAATTTTTTCTATTCGCTGTGAACGCATTTTTACCACTAATTTTTAAGCTCGACATACCGTATAATATGTAATTCTTCCTGCTTTTCCTGTGTTTGCGCTTATTTTTTTTAATTTTATTTATTATTATTATTTATATATATATTTTGCTCGTCATGGTTGCACTAATGAAGTGTATTTTAAGGTATTTATGTTTCCTTTATTGTTACAATCTATATGCTTGTCGTCCATATAACACAAGTTTATAGATAAAATCTATCTTGTGTTTCAGAAACAAGCAATTTTGTGTTCATTTCGAAGGAATATATGGACTTGAAGAGAATGTTTTCGAAATGAACTTATCTTAAGCCTAAAGCTCTTCCATGTGCAAGCTTTTTTGCTTGATTTTTTAGTTTTCCTATTTTAATTCCTCATTTTTGAAATTTGTTGATTGTCTTTGTCTTTATGACCTGCATTACGCTTTATTATTTCCTCTTTATGTCTTAATTTCTTTTATTTCTTTGTATTTTGTAGAAAATTTTGTAATAGTGTATTATGAGTTACTACTTACATTCTAACATTGGATTTACTAATTTATATTTTTATATATATATATATATATATATATATATAGATTTTTTTTTTTTTGCCCCAGGTAGGTAGGGATTCTCCAATTTTCATGCGAAATCATATTCAGGTCAATTATGTCATCTTTATTCAATCTTTATTAATTTTATTACCTAAAAAGTAAATTGAATGATAAGTGTAATTTCGATACTCATAAGATCTTCTATCGAATTATTATTTGGATATCATTTTTTCCTATGGGAAACAATGATAATTCAAGGACATATGAATGCAGATGTGGGAAAATGACAATTTGAACTATAATGTGGATGTAAAGCGTATTAAAATAGTGATATTACAGATCAGTTAAATACATCTAATTCAATGACGTGACAGACTGCTTGAAAAATAATTTTTAAAGAATTTTATTTTAAAAGTATAATTTGCGTATAAAATTTGTTAAGGGGATACACTTTTTTTTATGAATATGAAACAAGTGAATCTACATGCTATGGAACATGAATATGTGAGAAAGTCGAAGGGAGATACACATTGCATATTTCTGTTTTTGTTATGAAGAAATTCAGGGCTCTGTCGTAGATATGGCTTCTGTCATAGAAAAATTTAACGAAAACTATATATCGATATCTATGTGATAAAAAGGATTGGCTCTTTCTTTTTTACATTTATGAAAATTGCATGTTCAGCTTTGATTACTTAATTCTGTGTTCATTTGTCTTTTGCTTTCCCAATATACGTAGTATAATGTATAGGGAAAGTGTATGATGTATGTTAGTGTGAGTGTGTGTTAGTATGTGTGTGTGTTCGTGGGCGCATGTGAATTTAGCGTTTCGAACGAAATTTTGTACATATATTACAGTCGATGAATACAGGAACCCAATTTAAAATAGAATCGAATGTTCAGAAGACCCTCAGGTTTTTAAATTAAATTAAAAGGAAAATCATTGGAAAACAAATGGCACACATTTCAATCATCAATCATTCTCGAGATATTGCACGCTTTTTAAATAAATTTGTATCAAAAAAAATTTAAAAAGTATTAACTATCGTGAAACATGTTCACTTTGCATATGCAATATCATGTCACAGATTTATTAACATCAATTCTCGTGGACCTATCTCGTTCCATTCACGAAAAAAATTACTTTTTGTAATAGGTTTGTATTTTGACGCCTAACAATTCGCCAATAGTTGTTTATTTATATATAGGAAAAGCCCTTTTTTTCCGTCTAACGGTTGGCGGTTATATTTGGCAAACTTGATAACTTTTTTTATAATGTTGCACAAATTGTCGAAAGTATTGTCAAAATTGCAAAAATGACACCAAATTAACGAAATTACCACCACATTGATGAATTATTTGTTAAAATATTTTAATATATGCTTATATTGCTTATTGCAGATGCTATCTTTTTTGATAATTGTTAAGTTAGAGGTGCGCGAAATAGTTTTAGATCTTGTCATCCGGAAATGAACTAAACGTGCTATTCAGCATTGTGCCGTTCTTGTACATCATTCATTTCTCTGTGAAAGAAAGAACGCTATTGCATTATGCAAGAAAGGTCATGTGCTGCCCACATCACATTTTTTGAATTTATTGCGTGAGAACCAAAATATTTTGCTGTCCAAGGTTGTCACGGTATGTCATATTTCATCCTTCTGCTTCGGTGGCTACTCTTCGCCGCCCGTGAAATATATCCAGTCAGATGTGACACTTATAAGGGAAGTTCATTTGCTTCCAAGGTAGTCTATCAAATATTTAGTTCACAATAATCAGTAGAGATCTGCACTTTTTAAGGATATATGAAAACAATCATGTGCAATGGGTGAATAAAATAGTTCACTATTTGGATTTTCTTTTTTTTTCATAAACTGTGTGCAAGTGCTTCTGCTGAAGGTAAATGCTTTAAAAGCACAAAATACTATAGGGGTCATACTCATCTTCCATCAAACATATTTTATTCAATATAAAAGGATTTAATTATAAGTATTTTCTTAAAACATTTTTGTCTTATAATATTTTTATGTATTAAACAATTTATTTTTTATACATGTTTATCACACATGCATAAAAACTGAGTAATTCTTATTTTATTTTATTTATTTATTTATTTATTTCGTTTAAAATAGTGGTAAAAAATTCCTTTTAGTTATCAGCAGGCATTTTTTTAAAGCATATTTCATATGATATTTAATAATTTATTTTTGAATTAAAAGCAGTTTTAAATTTTTCTTATAATATTATATTATTTTTTTTACCTATAATAAACAGTAAATTATTTATAATTATGAATAAATTTATCAATTTTAAATTATTTTTCTTTTTATTGACTTTAGAATATAATTATTGCATAACTTTTCGAAAGCACTTAATGAAAATATTAAATTGTAGCTGCTAACTTCAGTGTGCAGATAAAAGATGTCTTTATGCATTGAATTTTTGTATATTTTTAAATTTAGGCCTTTTCTCAGTTATTATGCAATATATGCATGACTGTAGTTGTTAATGTAAGAATAATTATACTTTTAAAAGTTACTGGATATTATATTTCAGCTAAAACGCAATATTGAGAATACTTTCGAAATTTTCTGCAGTGGAAAGTTTTCCGGAAAATCCACATCTCGATTTGTGAGATTACGAATTCCTTATACTTCCTTGATTGAAGCAAACATGGAAATTGTCATCCAATTTTCATAACTGCTTTTATCAAGGAAATATAAGGAATTCGTATGACACTGATTGTAATGCAAATTACGTAAAACATGGAATATTAATATCTAAGAAAATCAAGTACAGGTACTCGGTCAGATATCACCTAAATTTGATATCTGATTTTGTCAAGAGTGGAAGTTTTTATTAAGAGTATCTACGTTTGCCAAGAAATGCATACACTTTTGTAACTCGCTTACGTAAACTTGAAGCTCGTAATAATTGAAATGGCGGTTGTGTGATTGTATTTTAATTTGGAGGGAGCGCGGTGGGGGGGGGGGGGGGGTCATGACTGTTAAACCGCTCTTAATAATGTCAGCACTAAAATCATTGATAGTGTTTCACTTGGGCTCATATCGCCCGCTTTGAAAAGTGATTTGAGCTCCAATGACTGAAATTGTATTGCCATGCATGGGGATTTTAAAAGCTCTGGCTCCCAGACCACCTGGCCCTGATAATTTGCAGCGAGTTACTATTACGACCATGATGATCCTGTCTGAAATGAAGACGTTAAAAAGTCAATAAATGTGTTTGTCAACACAGTGAGTCTTGTTTGTGTTGCTTTCGTAATAGGTATAGGTAGATCTCCTCTACTACAAGCTATCAAGCATATTGAAGCCCATAGGGTTCCATAGTACAATTACAGAAATTATAAAATAAGGGTTTAAAATAAATACTTTATATAAAAAAAGAAGTTTCAATTAGAATATTGTAGAACTTAGCTCGCACAAGTATGCTTCAGTGCCGGGTATCCAATTATTTATTAGCCATTGTTTTCATCTTTCTTCGTTTCTAAGAAAGCGAAATAGCCTAAAACCCTTTCTAGAATGATTAGAGCAGTTCGGTGCAGAACAACCATCCATAATTATTTCAATTATACTTTTTAAAGTGAAAATATGAATAAAGCTAATGCTAATAGGTTGCGCTTCCAGCTAGGGTGGGCTTCAATATGCTTGATGAGTCAGCTCGTATATAGAGGAGCCTTAGGTATAGGCAGAGAAATCCAAGATTTAATACGTGACTGAATCTTACCATTCACTACCTTTTTACCCTACTTTAGGAGATGCATGCCTCGTACGAAAGTCAAATCCTTCTGTGAACTGCAGCAAACCAGAGTCGAATTCTCGGATTTCTTGCATGGCGGGGCCTCTTTCTTCCGAAGTACCTGCTTTCTTTTGCTCTGGTTGCCTTTTTGTTCAATCTACCTGGGCGTGTGAAGGGCGGGGACGAATGTATTCTGTCCCCCCTGATATTGGGAAGGAACTGGTTTTCTGTCTGCGGTGTTTTGAGTGATATTGCTATGGTGTCCAGATTTGGCGGTGGAGTGCTTGGTTTGGTTCTGAAGTTTTTGGACTTTTGATTTTCTCGACGTCTTTGATATCATCTGCAGTGAAGATTTTATTCCGTTTGATGTCTGATGTCGTTTATTTTTGACTTGGAAATTAGCTCATAGCCGTTTATCATTGTTACTGTAGTAATGTTAAATCAAAATAAGTAAGGGATGCGTATGGCGCAAAATGGAGTATTTTGAAAGAATATTTTGAAAATAGTTTGCAAGGGGCATTCATTTAAAATTGGTTAAATGGACGGGTTTTCAATGTCATTTTAGAAACTTTTGGCTAAGAGTTTTCGATACGTCTTTAAAGGTATATAATGCTCTCGCTATAATTCACAGGCATGTATGGATTGGGCTGGGTGTAGACATACATGATAAAATATCCCACAGCAATCGTCTGCATGAAAACTTTACATATTTGTCTTGTAAATTGGTGCCTTTTATGAATCAGGTTTAATTAAAGACGAGCTAAGTAAAGATAAATGAAGAACATACGATTTATTTTAGTAATTAAAAAATAAAATACAAGTATTGGTTTTGTAAGAAATTCATATTAAAGATTATATGTAAAATTGATAATGTATTTTTATTTATTTATTTTTTTGGTATCTATAAAATGTAAATTACTAAATATCACCGCTTAAATATTATGATTTATTTATCATTGTGTGTGTTATCATTTAAGTGAATTTATCGTGTATTCCCGGTTATGAAACACTGTTATTTCTATACATCATTAGCTGCCAAATCCATTGGACGACAATCCCATAATGGATTGTAGTTGTGTGCATTTGCCAGGTATAGACATTGTTTTACATTAGGATTTAGCATCTGCCCATCGCCATCTCTCGCTGAGCTGCTTTAACCAGTGTTTTTCTCGTACTGTAAGTTTAGTTCGCGAAACATTGTATCAAAATTAATTTTACAAGTCAAATTCGCGAATTGTAATTTACTAAAAGTTGATTTTTCATAATAAAATTATTTTACATAATGACGCAGTATTACCTTGAAAACCTTCTTAACTTTTTAATATCTTAGAAAATTTGAAATAATTTTAGCTGTGTACCCACTTCAAATTAAGTTTAAATTAGCTATATGTTCAGTTGAACTGTTTTCGGAGTTATAAACGATCATCGCAGACATACAGAAATAAGTTTCTAAGTTTCGTTTTTTCGCGAGTAGATGTAGGGCAATAAAATTTATAATCATTGGACTTGTCTCTACTTCCCGAAAATGTTCTATCAAAATAGGTTGCGGATTTCTGGAAATATTTATCTATGGAAGTATATTTTAATTTTTTTTTCTTATATATATATACGGGATATAGAATTATTAAACAAACTTAGCCATGCTCCGGATTGAGCGTAATCAATAAAAATATACAAATCGGTTAAGCTTTATTTGAGTTATAAGCGATCATGACAGAGATAAACATAAAGATCCAAGAGTGTTGGAAGTTGCGCACTTTCGTACTTGTATGTTTTCAATTCCCGTTATTCCGGGTTTAGTCGTGAGTAATAATGATTTATGCTAGAATATTTCCTGGATTTATTTCAATTTCCAGAAAATGTTACATTGAAATCTGGCTTTAAACAAGCAAACAAAAATCAACGCATGGTTTGAGTATAAAATGTTTGTCTGAAAACTAAAAAAATGAATTAAAAATTTCTTGAATGATTTCCGCTAGAGGGGGCACCTTCCTGCCAAACAACTGTCGGCGAAAGAATCTTTGAAGTGGAGAAAGCAGTGAAAGAAAAGTTTAAAGTAAGAGATAATGCATAGAAGCAAATCAGGTAACACAACGGGATAATTCAAAATTGTATAAGGCTAAACAAATAAATAAGACGCGAGACATAACTTGTAACAGAAACAAACAAACAGAAAAAAAATACTTAACGAACAGCATGGAGTAGAAAAATTAAATACAGAATTTAAGGGAACTAAATGAATTAAACATTATGAAAGTAAAAGAGTCTTGGGACTGAATCACACTTTAAATATATGTCCGTAATCAATCGATTTCGTCTCGATTGTAAATGTGTTAGCAAAATGGGATTTTTTTTTTTTAGTAAACTGCTAAAATAACTAACACGGGTTAAACCCTGATCGAAATCAGTCGCGTATAATTGTTCAGGAAATTTTTCGCTTAAAAGCATCTTTTCGATATTTTTCTTTTTATAATCCTATATCCCACGCTTATTTGCCTAGGTAACATAATCTTCTGGTTTTGTAATTTTTAAATTTGACTTGTCAAGAGTAATTAAATTCCCAAGAAAAGTCTGTATCTAAGAGTTTTAACTTTTACGCATCATGCTACACGAGATAATGCAAATCATTGACTAGCAGTATCTGTTGCCTCACGATAATTAATATTTAAAACTTCCAAAAGATAATGCAAGAATGATTAGCATTATCTGGTGTTTGACGATTATTATCTGAAAGTTTACGAACAGAATTATTAAATTAATCATAAAATAGCCAGCTTAAGAAAGTAGATTATGGATTTCTGAAAATTGTGGAGAAATTCTTGCGACAACGCATTAAATGTTAACTATTATCAATCCGAAATTATTTTTTCTAGATTTCCATTCATTTATATGTCAAACGTTTAGAGTGTAAGGTTTCATTTGACTTTCTCATATATTAAAAGAATATTTTCCGTCTAGCTACTTATTTTTCTCTTCTTAATATATCGAGAAAACATCGTCAAGAAAATTTTAACACATTTGAATACAAATAATTTCGGGTCAGACCTGGCCGAAACTCAATTGTCTTTAGTTCGTGCCGGGCCCGGACCAGTAGCGTAATGTGATATTTTCGACTGAGCGATTGGAGTTTTAACTTGGAAAAGGTTTTTGTATTATAAGTGAAATTTATATTGGAATTCGCATTTCCAATGAGTTTTTTTTCCCTTAGTGAGAAAAATAAAATAATTTAACAACAAAATACTAAGAATTAATTAAATGAACGATATTCAAATACGTTAAATGAAATGAAATGCACGATTTTTAAATACGTTACCTATGTAAGATAAATACATACAAAATATAACATTTTAAATGTTTTCTTATTTCTAAATTAGTTGAACTTTTACATCCATTTTATTAAATATGAAGTCATGGTCGCTCATAAAGGAGGAAACTCTCCTCCTTGGATATTTAAGATAACGAAAGCGAGTATCAGGCTAGACGATGTTGCACATTTTATTCTTGAGTTATCCCCCCACCCCCACTCCTGGAAAACGTTCTACGGGGGCCCCATGTATAAAAGAGTGCACTGAAAATTGTTGAGAAATCTGGAACATAAGCTTAGTTGAAAATCACTGTAGTCAACATTATCCTTAAACAATATTGTATATTAATTATTTACAAATACTGTACTATGAAAATTTGAAAATATCTTATAATTGCAATATGCTAATAATCCGCTAGAAAATGATCAATCACTTTTAATCTAACTGAGAACTACTTAAGTTTAATGATAGTCATTATTTGTATATTTCATCATCTTGATATTGTTTAAAGTTAGGTAAATGCTTGATTATTCGTGAAAACTAACTCAAATTTTTTAGTTTTACATATGATGATTATCTTCTGCGAATGTTAATTAATAGAATCACGTTTGACCCAAAATGGAGGATCCATCATTCTTGCCCGATAAATTTTATTTCAAACTTCCTAATCATCATTAATGAAATATCATGTCTCACATTCAAAATCATTGACTGTTTACAAAGGGTTGAAAATGGGGGAAGCAATAGCCACACCTTTCTGTAAGTTAGCTTTCTTGTTAATTAATCAGCTAGGGAGAAGTTTAACAGTTGGGTGCATGCTTCTCCTTATAGACCACGAAGGCTGGATGATTTCAGGTTTTAAAGCATTAAAATATGCGCTTTAATGGGAAAAATACTTTGAAACTTTAAGGAAGTAAAATGTAACAATTTGCTAAATAATACATACGGTATTTCGTGTATATTCGCAAAGTTATTTTAAAAATTATAATAAATAAAAGTATATTTAAATAATTCTTTAAATTAGATTTTAAGCAGGGGAGGCTCAGCTTTTTAGCCTCGATGGACGCTACGTCACTGGCTCGGGTTATACACCTGTAAATTTTCTTTGGGCTCGGATCGGGCTTTACGCACTGGTTCTGTCGGGTTGAGCTGGATGAAAGTCTGAAATTTCGGCTCGTGCAGACCTCTTAGATATCTGAGGTCAAAGTTCAGGTAATGATAAGTCTATGTAAAAAAATTAATTTAAAAAAATTCACGCACCAAAAATAATTGTCTATTTGTTTAATATAACGCGTACAAGTTACTAGGGCTCTCTTGTACATTAATTATTTAACAATTTGAGTTTTTTACTACTTTCATGAAATAAATGTATCAGTTTTTAAACGTGTAGCTATAGATATCCTGCTCTGCTCCGGTTTCGGGTCGCTACAGTCAGCCTAGTTTATTTGAAATAGTTCTTATTAATTAGTCTTCTGCAGCACATTGATTTATAAACATTTTTTATAGAATAAAATCAATTTGCTTTCGTTGCTAAGTAGCACATTATTCTTTTCTTCTTATTCTAGAAAACTAAAGAGTTTTAGAGTTTTCTTGTAGAGGTTTTCTTGTATTTTTATTTATTTCTATAGAGTTTTAATTTTGTTTTTAAATTAATATCTAAAGAATTAACGGGACTAGAAATTCGAAACATGGACATAAATACCACCAGTAAAAGTGAAGCATAACCTTGCCAATTTTGAAATATCTTTTATAAACTGGATTTCAAAACCGAATGGGAAGACTTCTTGTTATATATATATCTAGATTGTAAACCAAAATGTGAATCCTCCTCCTTTTGTTTACTAAAATGCTATTTCCCTAGTATTAAAAATACGAAAATTATCATTTCAAGGCTAACATTGTATAACATTGTTCTAATCTGTCAAGAAATGCCATCCACTCCAAAACTACGTTGTTTAATTTCTCTTTCTTTCAAACTTTCTCTTGCTCTAGTTTTCGACCGCGCATTAATATTAATTTATCGGCTGAAAGTAATGCGTTTAAGCATCGGCTTCGGCTTATCGGTCTCTTGCCAACATTTTTCTGCATAAAACACGTCAAAAGTGGTAAAAAGAAAGTAGCCTTTTTGACTGGAGGCTGTTAGTTTTTTAAGGAGCGAGTTACGCGCATGAATTGAATTGGATGTTGTTTCGATGAATAATTCACGCTCTCTTTATCTCTGGCGGCCACTGCTAAATAATTCATAGTTCTTCACTTCACTGTTTTCGTTGCCTTAAAAATCTCATCTCGCTCCCCCCCCCCCCCCCCCACACACACACACTTTCCTCGACTTGCATGGGGTTCTGTTAATTTTGATATAAACCATGTTTTAATTTAATGGCAGATCTGATCTTTTCGTAGAAAGCGAAATTTTTTTTTTTATTAACGTACTACTGCTCTTTATTTTTCGTGCTATTAATGGCATAGTGTTTTGGATTAGAAGAATGTAAATAGAAAATGAAAATATCACAATAAAGATGGGATTAGGAACAAAAAATATCTTTCTTGGATCCTCGCAATCACATGCATACACACGTCAAGTACAATCTACTGCAATAATATAGATTATTATCTGGAGATAACTGTACTAAATTTCGTTTTCCAGTATGAACTCTATGGCGAATAATGTAAGTATTCCACCACTGTCCCAGGGTACATACGGGTGTTTGAAATTTTTGAATGTATAAATGAATGTGATTGCAAATGAAAATGAATGTGATGCATGTTTTGAATGGTAATTTATATTACCATTTAAAAGACCTTGAGAATAGCGAAAAATTCACTTTTCTGGGTTGCTCTTGAAAGTTCTTAAAAAAGATATTTTTATTTAATACTCCCTTTGTAAATTTTGGGGAGGGGAGGGGGTATATTATATGCGGAAAACAAATCGTTAAATCCAATTAAGAAAAAATAATTTATAGAACTTTATTACACATGTTATGTTTTCCATACATTGTTTTTGGGATAAACATTAACTTGTGAAATTGTGATATTAATATAGCAAGTAGATACTTTTTTTTTTTTTTTTTTTTTTTTGTATGTTTTGTTGCTCTAAAAGTAGTTTTAAATAAATAATTTTATAAAAAAAAAAATTTTAAATCTAAAATTAAGTACAATATTAGGCCTTTCTATTCTTTGGTTTTGCGACTGTATCAGTAATTCATTGGTAAAAAAGTTAATTTCTTTTACAGTGTTTGTAAAGTTAAATCAGACTGTGGAATTAATTAAAATATTTTGTTCATTAATTTTACCCAGTAGAGTCAGAATACCATGATTTGTTCTCCCATGAAAAACAACCCTATTTCATGGTGAAGATTTGTTGAACTTCTTGGGGGAAAAAAAATGCATCATATTTGATATGTTTTATATGTATATATATATACTCTAGTATTCCTTCTATAATGATTATTCTATAAGGTTGTATTTCGCGAATCGTGGTATACTTACCCATGGGAGAAGGGAAGGGGGCAAATAAGTATTTAAAAGAGTATGCAGGTAAATTCGTTAATTTATTTTTATCGACCAGGATGATTATTTTAACAAAAACCAAATTTGTACGCATAATAAAGTGCAGATGATTAAAAGACATTTTGAGTAAACTTGAGTTTCAAATGAAGATTTTAAGAGAGAGAAAAAATAAGTTATATGATTTTGAAGAACGGGTATAGTTGGTTCATATCTTAATTTACCTTTATTATCTGCCTGGCTATTTAACGATTTATATATACCGTAAAATTCCGATAATACGCCATGTTCGGGAGTGACTTTAGCGTTGCCGGATTATCGGATGTTAATGTGTTAAATTAGGGTGAAAAAATGGGAAAAAATAATTTGAAACAAAATAATGGATAGTATATTTATTTGCCTAAATCGTTAAACGGATGAATTACATAGCACAGCATGTGAAAAGCATTTTAAATTAATTTTAAAATTATTTATTTTATTTGGAATATCTCAGCAGGCATATTTATACAGAAGGAAAAGAAATTACAGATAATATATATAAAAAAACACAACATATAAACATAATAGAATAAGTAATAAAACATGAGAATTAAAATAAATGATTCAAAAACATATTGCATATAATAAGCTAAACTTAAATGAACAGAAATCTGCATGATGACGCGAACTCACGAGTATTTCCGAGCACAGCCGAACGAATCCGAAACGCCATTCGAGAGCAGTATAGGACTATCGGGTGTACCAAATCATTGGATACCGGATCGATAGAAGTTTACTGTATTACACTTTGTATTTTTGTGTTTAATGTTCCAATATATTTATTATTATTTTAAAAAGATAGGATGGAAATATTTACTTTTATCTTAACTATTAGTCGGAGTAACAAAAATAAAAATGGCTCTTTTCTACTGAAAATTCTGACTTCCTATGTCTAGACAGCTTTTAAAAGCCCTTTACTTGAAAAGTCATAAAGCTCGATTGCAAATATTTTTTGTTTCTCACAAAAAAGTAATTTAAAAGCAAATACTGAAATATTATGCTCACTGAATTTTAAATAAGGTTCTTTAAAATGAATGGAAATTGTTTTGTGAACGAAACTGCTTTGAACTTAAACTTTCAGTAGCTTTCTTGATTTTTTTTTTTGTTTGTTTCACATTAACAAGGTGGCCAGCTTGAAATGTTTGGAATATTACAGGACTTTTTTTTTTTACGTTGCTAGCTTATTATAATAACCTGGAAAATGCAAAAATACGTATAAACATCGTTCGTAGCTCTTCTCTTTAAAATATGTGAGTTGGTTTCAGATTGCTGGATCTGTAGTCATTAGTGTGCAAGGCATATTCTGTGCTGGCCTTTAAAAGTTTTATAGTCCAGGTTTAATCTTTTTCATGTTCTTCGGTATTTCAACTCATGCTCTTGCACTTTACTTATTTTTATCCTTCTCTGTGGTAATACATTGCCTATTCTGTTTTCAAGGTCTAAAATAATTAAGAAAAGCTTTTTTTCTTATTAAGGTTCATCTTTTTAATGCCCAATTTGGTATGTGAAAGTTAAAGTGTTCTAATACGTGGTATTTTTCAGTTTATTTATTTATTTTTTTTCATCTTCAAATTAATTAGCTTGGTATATTTTTCAAGACATTCGGTTTTACAACCTTCGTGTTCCGTGAGGCATTTCCTTTGGTCTTTCAGGGTGTGTAATAAAATTATGCAATATATTGATTTATATACTTGTGATTATATATTTAAGCCACGTTAATGCATACAAACGAAAATATAGATGGAGCGGATTTTTTTTTTTTCTGATTGAAATGTATGGAATGGAATGACTTTTCTCTGATAGTTGATGTTTGGGACACGATAGTTTTAAAGGAACATTTCCTTATCCATCACATCGTAACCCTTTGCGATATTGATATATTTATAAAATCCACAAATATATCAATTTTTATTAATTTAGGGCTTGGAGACTGGAAAATAATATTTTCTTCGGGACCCATTAATAGCAAACTTTATCACAATCTTTTAAATCTTACCACATTTCCCCCCACCTGATAATCTAGCATTCCTTTATTCATTAACTTAAGGTCCATCATTTTTTGGGACCCATTGGTCCTAACTTTTAATATGCACCATCAATGTTAGTAAACCACTGGTATTGCTGTAATAACCTTAAGCCTCAATCTTGAAATCGCTTGCTCAAGTTTGACACAAGATACGGTTTCAGCCAACGGCCATACCGTGCTGAAAACACCGGTTCTCGTTAGATCACCGAAGTCAAGCAGCATCGGGCGCGGTTAGTACTTGGGCGGGTGACCACCTGGGAACACCGCGTGCTGTTGGCACAATTCGGGTGCGGTAGCCCGGTGGTTTGCACGCTGGATTTGCACGCTGCCACAACTGTCGCCGTGTTCATGCGGAGTACGATCACGTTAAACATGGGGGTTTGTAAGTCCTTCCGAGAGGTTGGTGGTAGGGGAAGGAGGGTACGGTCCCTGTGGATGCGCCCCCACTGGGTTCCGGTCTAAATTGGGTTGCACTTCCCGGCCGCCCAAACGGTTACCTTACACCTTTCTGGTAGGTCGGTCGGTCTGGGTCTCAACAACAACAAGATACGGTTTCGTGATTATACTCCAAGATCATTACTAGGAGCTGCAATTCAAATGCCGCACCATACGAACGAAAATAATATAGTTCATTTTGATCTAAAGTTCTTCAATTTGCAAACGAAATCTGATAAATACATGTATTTTTTTTTTTTTTTTTTAGTGTGATGTCGATTGTGATACAAGTAGACTTAAACAATATGAATATATGAAAACTTTACATTCCAGATATTTCAAAAAGTTTTTCACTCTCACCCTCATCATTTTGATGCTTCCTATGACGATGACCACTCCTCCATTTGATTCAACATTTCTTCCGGGTTTAAGGCCGAATTTCATGACCGTGACCACTGCTTTCTATCTTCTTACAACATTGTCACGCTGGCGTGATTATAATCTAAGATTGGCAGGTTCATCTTTGCCGTAATCCAGATTAAAGGTGATAATTTGTATTGTGAAGCATGATCTTTCTCACTAGTGAGGGTGTTCGTCTAATGTTCATTGGGGGTCATAACGGACCCAGGAACGCTTTCCACGAATCTTCTTGTGTAATGTACCGTAAAGTCAGCAACAAAGCGTTTAGATAAGATGACCATCATGTTAATTTCTTGATTATGTGTGAAAGGGCATATTGTACGAGCATGTGCACCTTCATTGTTGATTTGTGTACATTTCAGTCGTAAATTTCCAACTAAAGTTGTTAGTTGTTAGCTACATTCACACTGTTAGTTGTTGTTAGCCATTACTTTGCATACATAAGATAATGTATAAGGAAAATATATTGTCACGCGGTCGAAAATTCGAATTAGAATTCTTGACCGATTTATGCGTTTCGAACATCCCCGAACTCGAATGGAACGTTTTTGAGGCGGGGTGTGTGTATCATAGAGTCTGTATGTGCGATCAAATTTTACTTATTTAATCTAATATTAAATCTCAAACATATATGAATTTAAATTGTGCACATGCGTATAAATAAATGATTTTATTTGGCCAAAGTCTCTTAAAATTCTACATTTTAGTCTTCTGGTGCTGGTATATGTTCTAAAATGTGGACATGCATGAGAGTAAAATTAAAGGTTTTCTTAATATATCAAAAGAATCAGAAAAGTTTGGCATGCTGTTACTGTTGTGTAATAGACACCCGCTCTATTCGAATATTCGAAGGTATACTCAGTAGACGATTCATCGCTGTGACAGCGACACAGGTCACCAACCCGGGATCCCGACCTCCCGACTCATCGGGCTACCATGTCGGCACTAGCCAGTTGCCGGACGGAGGGGCAAAAGACCAACACCAGCCAGAGTCCTTTAAAAGGCCCTACACGAGAAAGTGGCGTTACATCAAGCAGGGCAAAAAAAAAAAAAAATACTAATATAAAATAACAAAATAGATATTATAAAATAACTAGACACATAATGCTTAAGAGCATGAGTCATAAGCACAATGTCAATAGGCAAATATATTTAAAGTGTTAAAATTTCAAATACACAAATACATTTTAACAGCAATAAATCAACTTCTTAGTTTCACATCAAATGTTTGATTCCTAATGAAAGTTGTAAGGAAAGTAAGTAATAAAAGTTCTATAGCAATTTTACGGATGCTAGATTACTAGCAATGAAGAAATAGAATAGCATTTAATAGAATGACAACAGAAATAAATTTAATTACACTCATATTTTCAGAATGAACTTTTGTTTTTAACCTGCTAGCTACATAAATTAGTAGAAGAATAAAGTAAAACAGAAGTAAAGTAAGACCGTGGATAGGCTGAGAATATACTGAGAATAGTCTGAATCCATTTTTGAAGAAATACAAATCCTTAGGAAACAAAAACAGCTGTACTTTAGGCGTATTAGGATAGTTTCTTTTGCAGAGTTGTGCACAGTAAGCGTATATCATAATTACACAATTATGTAATATTATCCTCCATATAATATGTTTAATTAACACATATATCTAGCACGTTGTTCACTCTCGCCACGTTGTATCGTACGAACTACGGCTCGCACGAAGTAGACAGCTTCGAAATTTTTTTCCTGCGCTTTGTGACGTCACGAGAAACTTAGAAACCTATAGTTAGGCTCCTAAATATATTTAGGAGCCTTATAGGAGTCTTAAGGAGTCCTGTACCGGGGCTAGGATCTTTAGGTGGCGTTGAAAGGGCCCAAACACGAAAAGGATGCAACCATCATACTCCTCTGATCCTGCATTTAACAGAGTATTCCAAGTAGAACAAGATCTGAAACACTTTCAGACTCAACAAATGATTAAATTTACACAACGCTAACTATGGTACTCCTCGTAAATAGCTACTAGTAACTGAACTCTTTCTGAAACTTTGTCTTCTCTGGAAGTCTTCTTCTGAAAAATACCCCCAGACTCTTGACAACTTCTTCGGAAAAAGGGACACTCCATAGTCCCTATTGCATGGTGCTCCTTGCTCTTGGTGAGGGTAGTACGCATATCCTCAATAAAAATACATTATAATTTATTACTTTTTTACATTTTCTAATCATAGATAATAGTAAAATATTTAACAGTTTGAAAACAAGTACAGAACATTTGCAAAACAGGAAAAAAAAATCTCAACAAAACATAATTGTTCAGTACGAAAATCTGTATTTTTCAGCACAATATCACTTTGAAGTACATCATAATATTTTCAAGTGTGTTTTAACAGTTATAAAATCATTTAAGTTACTCATTTTTCATTTTCCGACTTTACAATTTTATCAATGAGTTAAAACTTATCAATATACATCACTCTACAAACTCAATACATACAAAGAGCCAATCCAAACTATTTAAAAAGCCAAAAACAGTAGAGTAAGAAACTGTTGTTCAACTGAAAGAGACCGACTTGTTCATAACAAAACATAACAGTTCATACTCATTAATGGTTATCCAATACATAATCATGAATAACGAAATGCTCTACATAATTCAGCAAAGTATAGCATTCACTTAACAAATCTATTCGTCCTGTAAAGTAATATTTTTATTTTTTGCTGCTTACTTTCACAAAAATATATTAATGATTACACTGTTAAGAAAGATATGTTTTTCAGCTGCAAATGCGAGCACGTCGTACAATTCCTTTTTACTCCTAGGTGTCCTTACCTCTTGATTGTACAATACTGAGGAATTTGTGTAAAAATGTGTCTTTATGAGTAGTTAGTTGTCTAAGAATTTAACTTAAAGCATTTTTCGGCGAAGTTTCTTATAACAGAAATTACTTTATACACGAGTTCGCTACAACAGGATTCCCACGGTCATTATAAGGTCCTTATATTTCGTTTTTCATTTTTACGGTCCTTTAAAAGTACTTATCCAAAGGCCCTTAATGTACTTATTTTCCTCAAAGGTCCTTAAAAGTCCTTATTAAAAAAAAAAAAAATCCTGTGAAAAGTTAACGGGTTTTCCCCCGTAAAATATAATACTTTCAGAAAAAATTGCCGATTTAAAATGAGTGCAGTCGCCAAATAAAGCGAATTGTCGCCAATTGCTGGAGTGCCCTGTGTTCAAATTCAATATTTTCTTCTCTCTCGCTCTCTTCTCTCCCCCCCCCCTCAATAATTAATTTAATAGTTATACTATGCTAAGCATTTTAATAGAAAACGCCATGAAAATTTTCATTGCATATTTTTGTAGATTGCATATTTATTTTTATTATGTTTTGTATAAAATCTTCCTTGAACTTCGTTTAAATAAAGCATACGCATTTTGGGTCCTTAAAGAGTTGTTATTTTTTGTTACTTGTAGTGAGTTGGAACCTTGTACCAGCGGAGACATACATGATTCTCGTGTAGATCATGTATTTAGTACACACTCTCTCTCTCTATCTCTCTCTGCGTCTGTCTGTGAAAACGATAACTCAAGAATGAAGGAATATTTCATTTTTCGTCCTGGAAACCACCAATACGTGCCAGCTTATCTTGATCATTGAAACTGAGCCACCTAAGAGGTTCATAGTGCAGTTTTTAAAAAAAAAGAAACGAATTATGCAGATAAAAAAATAATAATAAATGTCTAATTTATCTTTTGATTTTGCTTAAAAAATCTAAAGTAAATAAATATATAATAGGCGTCGTCGCTGTGAAGCTCGACTCTTCTGGTATTTTTCCAGTTTTTGAAATTTTTTAAATGAAATAAACATCAGCTTTAGCGTTTTCTTTCACTTATATAGATGTTCTATTTTAAAAGTTATTTCATAAATTTCACCTTTTGTTTTTTCAATATTTTCCACCGAATGAATGGAATTTCTGGTCTCTTATTTTGCGACACGATTTAGGCAACATTTCTCAACAATTTTCTCCTTACTCGTTGATCAAATTTTTTCGACGTGAATGCAGTGCAAATATTTATTTTGTTTCGCGTTCTCTTTTCATGTAATAATGCTTAAAATAGGAATCGTTTTTCCACATGGGAAATATCACTCGCTTCGTTTTTTTTAATACTTTAACAATTTGTGCATTCGTCTTAGAAGCAGACGATTATTGAATTTAAAATTTTAATGTGGGCTTCGAAATTTATTTTCCTGTCTTTTGTTTTATTATATTTACTGAAACGAGATATATATTTGTTTTATCGCACAAAATAATATATAGAATATATGTTTGTTTAAAGCAACAGATTTTGCAGTTCTTCGTAAATTTTCATTTTCATTTGGACATCAACTTTTCTAACTTTACCGAGGTTCTGAAAACTGTATGTTGAAAACGGTTTAGTACAGTACAGACTACAAACAGTTGCACTTATTTTGAGATATGAAACTTGACTTTGTATATTTTTAATGACGTCAACTTGCCTATCAATAACCAGAAATATCCTAAGAGCGGTTTGTGCCAGCACAGTGGAAGTTGTATTTTAACTTAATTATATTATTAAGTTAAAATACAACTTGTTATATTTTAACTTAATAATAAATATGAAACAAACAGGCTTATGAACAAGTATTTTGCTCGACTTTTTTTTTTTTTCGATTTCTGCAAAAATGTCCCTCCTTGCGGTTTTAAATTTAGCAATTTTTTTGGTGTATCAAAAAATCGTAATATATATATATATATATATATATATATATATACTACATATATAAATAAATTTACATTTGAAACTACTACTTTTGTTTTGCACAGTAATAAAAAGTCATTCCACTGTGTGTAAATGGTCAAATTGAACTCTCATTTGTTTATCTTTACGTTTATAGGTCAAAATATAAAAGTTAATTTGTGTGCTCGGGAAATATCCCCCTCCCCTTTACGATGAAAAATAATCTTTTTGAAGAATAATAAAAACGCAATATTTGATGGCCAAATTGGCAATATTGGGCTTTATGGGTCTTATTTCTTGTTATTCGAACTTAAAATAGTGGGAAAGATATGATTGGAAAGGCGCACAAAGGGATGATTACAAAGGTGTAATTCGAAGATAAAAATGTTGGAGGAGGTGATTTATTCGGGAGAAAGTCGATTCAAGCTGCGTTATAAAAGTCTGTTATAACTACTTTTTTATTTCTTTCCCATGGTATTAATAATTTTAAAGACTCTCTCATTTTCTTTTCAGATAATGGATATCATTTGTGGTAGGATTGATACAAGAGATTGGAATCTTCTTTTAGTTAGCAAGCACATAAAAACAGACTTATTCTAAAATTATCATCATGTACAAATGAAGAACATAGTCCATATTAATGTTCACTGGTACCACGGTACAACATACATCTATTTCGAGGATTCAGGCTGGGATGAAGACTAGACTCAAAATTTAGGACCATTTGGAAACTAACGTTGGCTTTATCTTTAGAAAAGAGCGATAAAAATAAAAATAGAAAAACACTGCAGGGGTGTGTAAACACAAATTTTTTTTTCCGTTATTCTATTCTTCCTTATACACAGCTAGGGTAATATTTAATTGACCGTGAATAAGTAGTTGACCTTGTGCAAGAGAAACATTCGAAACATAATCACACAATCCGCCAATAAGAGGCGTTCCAAAAATGGATTAGCACAGTACATTTTATGATTTACATTTTATGTACTTTAACAGTTCTGTCTCTCAGAAAAGACCTGCTAAAACGCGTGTTATCCTGAATTGAACGCGAGGCGAAAATTCTGTACAGAATAATTTTCAGCACTTCAGTTTATATATTTCTTTTAATTTTTGCTGTCCTATCGGTTATTGGTGCTGATGAAAAACAATAACTACTGCAAAGACCACCGATTGAATGGCTATGGGTTCTGTCCTCTGTATAAATATAATACCTGTTTTAATCCAGACTTGCTTATACTTTATCGTTTGCTTTTAAATATAGCATATGATTTTTTTTTTTTTTTCAAATGGCCAGGCACTTTGACCTTCGTCATTCGCCTTTATTACAGCGGCCAGAATGTGAACCATTTAGCCGTCCATTGACGTTGCCCCAGGCACACCAGAGGGGGGCGGATCACATTGTGCCCACAACGCAAACATCCATGCCTTACGTGGGACTCGAACCCACAACGTGGCGGTCGAGTGATTGCTACGGAAACACTTGCCTTGACCACTCGATAACCACGACGGCATATATAGCATATGATAAAGAAAGTGAAAAAAATTTGACGATATTTACAATTTTCTTTTTTATTTTACGTAACTTTTTTGATTACTTTATTTAAAACATGTAATATTTTGAAAACAGTCCATGCTAAAATTACAAAATGCTATTTGTTTTCTAATGATAAATTGTGTATGAAATATTTATTTAACATTAAATATAAAATGTCTTGATTTTTAATGATTTTTTTTTTTTTCAAAAATTTTTCGAAAAATTGGGGGGGTCTTCCGATCGCGTTTAAAATAAATGGAATCCCAGTATTCACTGATTGTAATAATTTGAGCAAAATTTCTTTCAGTATGCTCTATTCTCACGAGAATGCACATACACGCAAGATATAATGATCTCACCTTTTCAAAAACGTTCGATAGTGAGCTTAAAACGTTTAAATCCGTTGTCCACAAATCGAATTCGAATTTTCGGCTCCTTCACAGTACTTTCCCTACCACCTCAGAACGCCGCGTGCTGTTGGCCATCTCGGGTGCGGTATGCCCGTGGTTTGCGCGCTAGATTTGCACGCTGCCACATATGCCGCCGTGTTCATGCGGAGTACGATCACGTTAAACATGTGGGTCCGTAAGTCCTTCCGAGAGGTTGGTGGTAGGGGGAGGAGGGTACGGTCCCTGTGGATGCCTCCCCCACTGGGTTCCGGTCTAAATTGGGTGGCACTTCCCGGCCGTCCATACAGTTACCTTACACCTTTCTGGTAGGTCGGACGGTCTGGGTCATCAACATCAACAGTACTTTCCCTAAACATTATACTGGGATAGTAAAATACGAAAACCCTGAATACCTAACGGAAGTTCATTCAATCGGACATTTATTCTTCCTCTCTTAATATCTTATCCACGATTTCGTCCAGCATTTTCACCTTCAAACACTGTTCTTGCCACCCCAGCAACGAGTTCTCAATTCTTAATACTCTGAGGTCGCAGATTATATCAGGTTACTTGGGGACATCGAAATAAACAATGAAAACTGGACTAAATGGATGAATTATGTTTAGCGGGCGCTTGGGGACATCTTCACTTGTTTATGCAGCTCTTACCTTTGGCTTTGACCTTATCAGTGCCTCAGCTTGTGTGATATGTGGGCCGAGAAACAAAATGTATAGCGTATACTTCCGGTAAACTAATAGCCTTCTAATGGGCAGTTGAGTATGAGGTTTTAAACTGCGGTTAAAGCTTTTTTTAATTCGAGATTCGTTTTACTATATATACACAAAAATTGCTTCTTGCGATTTCTTTATTGCAAGGTAAAGTTGAAAATAGTTAGCTGTTTTCATTCCGTTAGTTTTCTCTATGTCAGTAAAAACAAAATTCTGTTTAAACCTCATGAGATGTGTCTGGAGAACGAACAGAATGCAGGCGTTGTACCCTTGTCCTTATATGCTAAGCTGCTGGATTTTAATCGATAGAATGTAGACACACATGCGTATGCCACACGCAGCTACTTTACAAATTGTAGCCAATTTTGCTGGCACTTTTTAAACCAAGTACAAACTTCTCTTTTTGCTGTATATACGGTTTGTTTTGTTATATTTGGAACCTATAATTAATAATTAAACAACTTTTTGTTTTAATTATATAATTTTATTTTCATATACTTTGAAAATTCGCAATAAATCTGTTTTAATCTTTATCTATACAAATGTTTTTAATTTTTATTCCATTGCGTCTTTCTTTTGCATTTTGATTGGGTGAATGTATAAGCAAATACTTTTTCATTTTATATTACTTTGGCATACATGCTCTTAATAATTACATATATACTCTTAATAATTGCATGCATGCTCGTAATAATTGCATACATGCTCGTAATAATTGCATATATGCTCGTAATAATTGCATACATGCCCAAGCATAGTATGCATACATACTCGTAAGCATAGTATGCATACATGCTCTTAATTATAGTATGCCATACACGCTCTTAATAATTCGGGATCAACTTTAACCTGTAGTTTGCCGTCCAGGTAATAGACTGATTTAGAAAGAAATATTTTAGCACGTATAAACATAAGTAAATAGTTTTTCATAGACTATCTTATTTCTTTTTACATATTTTAAATTAAATGATTAAAAAAAAATAAATATCCGAGAACACATTTCTTGTTGCAAAATATTACTAAAACTCGCTCAAAATCAAATGTCCTGGAAAAGAGAGTATTTTCTCCCGTTTTCTTCTGTTGATGTTTCTGGAGTATACCATGCCTCACGGCTAACTTGTTTACATTCGTCTTATAACAAATAGAAAATATTCAGATATCCATAAATCTGTCTGCTATTTTTTTTTAAACTTTTCCAGATATTTCTCCTGGGTGATTTTTTTTCTCAGATTGTTTTGAATATGAGGTTAAACGTCGGTTTGGGCTGCGATTTCTGTTTGCATTTGAAAATATGCTTGGATGTATGCATTCAATACGCAGTTAATAATACACTGACTTCCAAAAGTTAAGCACGCAATGCAAATTTTCATTTTTCGAAAGCGTATTTGAATTTGAGTGGCTGAAAATCGCTGCGGATGTAGATGGCAGTATGCAAATATTGTATGTTACAGCCAATCACGATTGACTGTCCGGATATATGTTAATTAGGCAGTCGTTGAAGACTCCAACATTCTGAAGGGTTTGAGGAGGTGCATTTAATTGATGATACTAGTGTTTATAACTTTTGTAGGTTTTTTTTACGATATTCGTGTTTCTATGTCTGAAAGAAGACGAATGAGAGATAGTGAGCGCTGGCATGCTGTTGGATGTATTGAAGCAGGACAGTCAATCAAAGATGTCGCTATTTTCTTTGGCGTTGATCATTCGGTAATTTATCGATTATTGAAACAATTCCAAATAAGTCAAACAGTTGTCCGGAGACCTGTACCCGATCGTCCTAGGGTTACCACCCCCTTTGATGATCGGTATATTGCTATAGCAGCCAAGCGGAATCGACGAGCGACCTCCACAACTGTTACATCCATGGTTGCAGCGGCACTTGGTAAGACAATATCTGCCAGTACTGTACACCGAAGGCTCCACGTGAAGGGACTGTACATCCGAGTACCACGTTTTTGTGTTCCACTAACCGTCCAAGCCAGAGGGCCAAGATTAACGTGGTGTCGCCAACATGTCAATTGTACTGTCTCAGAATGTTGCAACGTCCTGTTCACGGACGAGTTCAGATTTGCCCTGGAATCAGATGATAAGCATGTAAGGATCTGGAGAGAACGAGGCACACGCAATCAGGCCTAGAACATCATCGACCATCACTCATTCAGAGGTGGCAGCGTAATGGTGTGGGCTGGAATTTCAATGGGATATCGCACAGAGCTGCACGTCTTTAAAGACGGTTCTGTGACGGCTGCGCGGTGTCGGGATGAAGTCCTAGACCCCATTGCCAAACTGCGCTGCAGCAATTAGTCCTGATTTCCTTCTTATGGACGATAATGCCTGTCCCCATCGAGCTAACATCGTTGACGAATACCTGGAAAGTGAGGGCATTTCTCGTATGGAGTGGCTGGCGTATTCCCCCGACCATAATCCCATTGAAAACCTTTGGGATGCCCTCGGGCTTGCTGTCTCTGCACGTTTACCTCCTCCAGCCAGTCTCAGAGAGTTGGAAACTACCCCATTGGAGGAATGGCCATTGCTCGCATCTGCTATGGTTGATCACCTCATTGAAAGCATGGAAAATTGTTGTAAAGTTTGTGTGAAGGTCCGATGTGGTCACACACCATATTAATGAAAGTTTTGTTTGGTTTGTTTGCCTTTAAACATCATTTTATTAATGACCCAAATGTGACGTCATCATATAACTTACGAAAAGTAAATATTTTTTTCATCTTTGTACATAATTCTTGTTTTCTTTAATGCATAAACACATTTGCTACTTTCATGTACAATTTTGAGTTAATCAAAGTTTTACTTTTCCATTTTTGTTGATTTTGCCGTCCATGCTTAACTTTTGGTAGCCAGTGTATATATGCATTACATATACATACAATCTTCTGATGAGACTATTTTGTTTTTGAAATTCACTCGAGAAATGCTATTTTTCCAGATTTAAACACAAAAGTAGGTTATTAAACAACTTATACTAAAGCGAAACTGGGAAGACTGCCAAAGGGAATTTTTGTACCCAAGATTTCTATTTTTTTTCTTTTTATTATTCCCCTTGTTGAAACTGTAACAGTGGCAGATTGGTGATGTAAATAGGCCTTGGAAAGTTTTTGTCTCATAATGGACGTTAAAATTTTTACTGATAGATCTATGACAGAAGTTGCAGTCAAAATTTTTACTGAGACCATGACAGAATTTGCATGCAGACTCCACAAAATTTGTCCAGCCTCCCAGGAAATTGACCTGTTGTCCCGCTGCTATTAAATAGATGTCTGATGTTAGAAAATCTTGTTCAATTTGTGGAATACATTAAACTATATTTTGCCTCATAAACGTGAACAATTTCTCAGGATCTGATATATAGATAGATAGAGCTTCAATGAAAATTGATGATATGGACTTAGATTTGAATTTCGTAGGCCATGGGGGTTCACTAAGGATTTCCACTTTCGGTTCTTTTTCCACTTCCGCTTCAGAAATGTTCTCAAAACATCTATTTCTCAGGATTGTCTATAGATAAAGTTTAGATGACGGCTCAGGGGATTAGCATTACATTCTGGTGGGGGATAAAATAATTCACAAGGAATTTTCACTTCCGGTTCTGGAGATGTCACTTTCGATAAAAAAAATTATTTTTTCTTTGCAACATCTATTTTTTTGATCAGCTGTAAAAAGAGCTTAGATGGTAACTGATACCGATTCAACATCACATTTTTGATTCGGTCGGGGGTGGGGTTTATTAGGGATTTCCACTTCTTGTTAAAAATATTTCCTTCAAACAAATATTTCTCAGGATTGGTTATAGAGAGTGCTTAGATGGCTAAGATTAGAGGGCTAATATGGATTCAGCTTCACACTTCAGAGGAGGTACAGATGTTTACCTAAAATTTCCACTTCTATATTTTTCCAATTCAAGTTAAAAAAATATATATATTTTCTTTGAAACATCTATTTGTCAGAATTGACTATCGATAGAGTTTAAATGATGGTTGATATGGATTCAGCATCACGTTTCTGATTGCGGATTTCATTAAGGTTTTCAACTTCCGGTTATTTTCTACTTCAGATTAAAAATTTTCCTTGAAACATCTATTTTTTCTCCCCTAATTGGCTATAAATAAAGCTTAAATGATAGTTGACATAGATTCAGCATCAAGTTTCAGACGGGGTTGCGGCTTTCACTAAGGATTTCAACTTCCGGTTTTCTATTTTCTATTTTTTTAAATTTTTCCCCTAATCGGCTATAGATAGTGCTTAAATTATGACTGATATAGATCCAGTATTGAATTCTGTTGGAGAAAGGTTCACATTAAGGATTTCTACTTCTGGTACTCGAGATATCAGTTCCGGTTAAAAACATTACATTTTCCTTACAACATCTATTTCTCAGGATTGGCTATAGCTGGAGCTTAGATGATGACTGATATGGATTTGGCATCGAATTTCGAAGGTGCTGGTGGATTCACTAAGAATTTCTACTTTCTGTTCTGGAAATGTGACTTTTCCCGAAAATTCTCATGACTGTACGAAATAAGTGTGCAAAAGAGAATAAAAATTCTTAATAGTTTTGTTGAAAATAAATACACATCACTTGCCACTATTATGAAGTTTCCTCCCAAAATTTCTTGTCAATATATATTTGTGAATCTTGCAAATATACTAAACTTTTGTTAATCGTTTTTACGAGATTTTGGAGCAATAAATTGATTGCGCTCAATTCAATGTTCATTGTATCAGTTTTTTTTTTAAGTATATTTCAAAAGATATATTTTAATAATATATGTTTTGCGAAAATCAACCATCGCGTTGGAGAAATTGCGCCTTGTACCTCATTTAGTCTGTTGATGTTTCTCGAGTATATATGCCTTGCGGCTATAGCTTGTTTACTTATCTTCGCATCGCATAAATCGAAAATATTCAGATATCATTAATTCTGTCTGCCAGTTTCCAAGGGTTTTTTCTTGCTGATATTTCTCTGGTGTTATTTTTGCCGGATGTTTAGAATAGGAAATTAAGCATATCAGCTTTCGCGGCTGTTACTGTTTATATTTGCAAATATGCATTCAACTAAATATGTATATTATAAATAAATATGTATGACGTAGTTTTTTTTATCGCGTATTTCTTACGTATTACTAACTAGCCGCTTTTGGCGACCCTTGAAAATTCTGACCGTGGCAAACTCGCTGGCGCGACCTACCAGTAAGGTGTAAGGTAACTGTTTGAACGGCCAGGAAGTGCCACCCAATTTAGACCGGAACCCAGTGGGGGAGGCATCCACAGGGACCGTACCCTCCTTCCCCTACCACCAACCTCTCGGAAGGATTTACGGACCCACATGTTTAACGTGATCGTACGCCGCCTGAACACGGCGGCAGTTTAGGCAGTGGCGGGAATCGAACCCGGGCCTACCGAGTGTAATTCCCGCGCGCTAATTTAAATTTTATAATGACTATATGCTATTTAAAATATCCATAAAATTAAAATATCCATCGTTCCATCATTTAAAATATCCATAAAATTAAAATATCCTTAAATTCAAATATCCATTTAAAATAACCATAAATTAAAATATCCATTTAAAAAATCCATATCATTCCATGAATCATCCATATCGTTCCACCAATCCATAAATATAATAATTTCAAATACATCACCAGAATTCAATCCACCATAATTCAATCATTTAAATTATTTAAAATATCTATAAATTAAAATAACCATTTAAAATATCATATAAATATTATAATTTCACCTGATACATGGATAATTTCACCCAGATAACTTGGATCTCATAGAAACACACATGGAAAATAAAAATCAAGTTGATTTCCTGGATATTAGTATCCTTTACGATAAAAACAATTGTTTATGTACCATTTTATACGACAAAAGAAATACTTTCAAGACCAATATTAATCACGTTATCGATTGAAACTCAAATTTGAGTAAAACTATATTACGAAATATTATTGTAAATCATCTGAAACGTGATCAAAGAATCCATACTTTCAAAAAAGATCGAACTACCAATGGCAGAAGAATAATGCAAGAGGCGATTAAGAAACATTATCCAGCAAATTTCCTTAAACATTGTTATAATACTGTATACAACGATGCAAAAAACGCTTATTTTAGGGATATAACTTGTACACACCTGTGATGTTATCGATTTTGGAAATGGTAACTGTGTGATTCACCTACACGGAACTTAGCGCACCCTAGTGGTAGTATAATGCTATATATGGATTACACTCTCCTTTGTCAACGACTCTTTGCCTTTTTCATTATGGTTTTTTACTTCGGCTTTGTACTTCGGATTTTCTTCGATACTTCAGTTTTGTACTCACTTCCACGGTCAGTGTCTTGTTCTCGACACCATTTCGGAAGTCAAGTTCCGGCGAAGTATTTGGTACCGGGAGTGTTACCTGGGGTAATAGCATGCTATAACCGGGAACGAGAGGTCACAATCCCCCTCGGCCATTTATGCTTTCCCGTTGGCTTGATTCCCATTTTTTCCTTAATAATTTTATTTGCTATACATATATATATATATATACATACATATATATATATATATATATATATATATATATATATATATATATATATATATATATATATATATCTTATTATCTTAATATAAATTAAAATAATAAGATAATTTTAATTTTATAAAATAATTTTATGAATGTGTATTAAAGGTTAAAAAATGAACTTTGCAGCTTTTTTCTTGCAATAAAACAACTAAGGATCTATTTCTATAATATTCAAAATCAGACGCGTTGGAGTAAATGGTCTTCTCGTTTTCGTTTGTTGATGTTTCTCGAATATGCTATGCCTCTAGGCAAGCTTGTTTACATAAATAGAAAATATTCAGATAGCTATAATTCTGCATGCCATATTCTATGGCTTTTCTATTTTCCTCATGGGTTACTTTTTACTGAATATTTCTTTCTCACAGATGTATGAGAACCTTGTTCCATTGACATGCATGTATCGTTGGATTACAATTCGATCAAGAAGGGCTTTTGCATGGCTCCTTTTTCGGTTTCCGCCTTTAGGCGGCTGGGAGAAATGCTGTTAATGTTCTTGTAAAAATTATTGATTGTTCCCAAGTATGTTAAAAACTTAGATATCAATGATAATTGTTGATTCAATTTTATGTTAAAAGGTTCTTAGCTATCATTTACGGCACGTGACAATTATCAAATAAAAACCCCGTGAGTAAGATTTATACATTAGGGGCGAGATTTATCTCTAATATAAAAATCGTATACTGATAAAACCCACCGATGGAATGTGTTTCTAACAACTACTATCGGTGGGTTTCGTAACTAAACTTTATCGTACGGGATCTCATTGAAGTTCGAGCTTAATGTTATGTGAATGAATGCCAATTTAAAACTGAATTTTAGGTATAGTTGCAACTTATATTTGCAAATTTGAAACACAGGAAATTTTTTGTTACCATGCAATGGGGTACCCATTGGTAATGTGCGTTAAGTGCGACACAGGCTAATCAATGCTGGCTGTTGTAATGGAAGTATTATAAAAATAGTAATTAAATAGCTCAGTGGACATGATTTGACGTTTATAGCGAGCATAAATTCTTTTAAAACAGAGACTCCTAAATGATTTCGGAAACGTTAGTTTCCAAAACACTTTTGTCTGGCGATCCAATTTATTTCACGATTCACAAAACTTCATCCGCGATTCAAAGATCGCATTGGCTGCAGCCCAATGGTTGGGAACCTTGTTTAAAGAATTAACAATTTCTATTCTCGGCTTCTGTTGTTTTAAAATTAAAAGAACAATTCAAAATGTACATATAATAATATCGCCGATTTGCAAACAGTTATTTATTGAATCTTGCAACAACATTCAGGGCTCCCACTCTTTTGTCTCTCCTGGTTTCTATTACGGCTATTGCGATTTGATGATGGAATGATTGATTTTATGAATGTGTATTTAGTATTTATTACATTGTTAATTAATCTTCTTCTGATTCAGAAATATATATACGTTGGTAGTTTATTACTTTCTTTATATACATAGTGTATAAGGAAAGTATTGTGAGGGAGTCTTAAATTCGAATGCGAGTTTTCGACGAGTGTTCACGTTTCAAGCATCCCTAATCACGAATCGAACATTTTTGAAGTGGTGTGTATGTGGAGAGACGATATCTCACGAACGAAGGGAGCGATTCGAATGAAATTTGGTACAAAAATCACAATCCGTGAATACTGGAAGTCTATTGTTTTAAAATACAGTGTGTGTGTGTGTGTGTGGAGAAATATCTCACAAACGAATGATGGAGCGATTCGAATGAAATTTGGTACGAAAATCACAATCCGTGAATACTGGAAGTCTATTATTTTAAAATACAATCGAATGTTCAGAACCCCCTTAAATTTTCGAGTGAAATTTTGAGAAAATCATCAAAAAATCAAAACCTTTAATAAAGTTACGCAAATAGACATTTCTTATGTAATTTTTCCTTAGAAAACGATTGACATAAACTTTAGAATGCTAGCATAAACATTTCTCGGGTTATTGTACATTTTTCAGATAAATTTATCAAAAAATCCCATAAATTAAAAGAAATATATTAACTGTTAAGAAACATGTTCACTTTTCATATGTAATATCATGCGATAAATTGGGTGACATCATTCTCGGGGATCTAACTCGTTCCATTCACGAGAAAATATACTTTGAGTAATACTTTTGTATTGGAACGCCAATAGTCATTTATCCGCTGTAGGAATAACTTATTTCTCAGTCCATAACGCTTGGCGAGATTTTGGCGACGAATTTAGCGGAATGTCGCCAACTTGGCAATATTTTTAAATGTTGCCAAGTTAACAAAAATCTCGCCAAATGGATAAAAATGACGCTAAATCAATGAAAAT
Organism: Amaurobius ferox; assembly: GCA_951213105.1. NCBI lineage: Eukaryota > Metazoa > Arthropoda > Arachnida > Araneae > Amaurobiidae > Amaurobius > Amaurobius ferox. The sequence goes on from OX578134.1 coordinate 63,262,510, forward strand.
GACGACTAATTATCGAAAATTCAATATCTTGGAAGGAATATTAGTATCTACTATAAGAAAAACCTATTTTTTTACTGTAAAAGTAGTAAATTCATTACATTATATAAGGAAAGTCATGTGCTGCCCACATCAGATTTTTTTATTAATTGTTTTAATAAACAATAATTATTGAGTTTTGCAAAAATGGCGAGGCAATTCGTTTTGTTCCGTTCGTTTGACAACACCATAACCTAAAGTCTTCTAGTCGTTAGGTACAGTTCAGTACCTGTGTGAAGTTAAGCCGAAAGCAAGAAATGTCACGAGATACTAAATTATTTCACGCGTGAATTCGAATACATATAAATTGCATTTTATAGCGACGGATACATGCGCCATTTCCGGTCATTTGTGTGCATCTCAGATAATGGCCGAATGCATTAAAATCAGATTGTACGAAAACTTCCTCGAGTTAAACGAAATATCGCGAAGCCGTTACACAAAGCAATCTATCTCTGAAGTGCAAAAGTTTTTCTAGCGATTTTTCTCTTATTCTGTGAAAGATATCAAGCCGGCAGAAATAACCCTACCGTAAAATGAAACGCATCGGAAATGGGGAAAAAAACTCATCTATATAGATACCTTCAATTTCTTCTTCGACTCCGCGATGTGCCCTGACAAACTGTCTGCTGAAATCCCGGCACGGTCATCCTTATCCGCTATTTCGTGCTGAGATGAAAGTTCTTTCCCCGCTAACATTGCAATATTCACAGATGAAAGAATTCGAGAAGTTTGCTTTAAAAAAATCCTACTGATATGATCCGTAAAATGTCTTTTAACTTCGCTCGAGTATAAACCTTTTAGCCGCCATGGGAAGGAGGTTTTCACCGTATTTATCACAATCATATTTTTTTTTTTCAAAAAAATATAATTCTTCCCACTTTTGTTATGGGTATATGCAGTATAGTGTATTGTATATGAGGGGGTTAAAAATTCGTATAGCACAAAATTAATTTCCTCCCCGAAATAAATTTGATTGCTTTACATTGGGAATATGTTCACAAACTCGATATGTAACTGCAATGTTTATATAACCCACAGTTTAAATGATACCAGTTGATAACTCAGTTGAATTTTTTTATATAGCTGTATTCAAAAGTACCTATGGTACGCTTACGGTATTATTAATCTATTCAAAAAATCATCTAACGGTCCAAATAACCCACATTAATGGGTTGGAAATGGCCGTGGGCTGAAGTTCCATCACATCTGCTCATTATAATACACACTTTAATAGGTTGAAAATTTGTGTTCTTCTTTTAGTATGCCTGTTATACAAGGTAAGCTCACCAAGTTCGTATACTTTGAAAAATAAATTACAAATCATGTCTATCGTCAATAAAATTTATCGTTTTCATACAGTTTCCTTTGAAAATGACCTCTTTGTTCATGCAAATAATTTTACACACATTTTAAAATTAATTCCTTCTATTTTAACAACGATCAATAAATCAATTTGGTTGTCATTTGGTTTCAGCAATGCTAAAATTATAAAAATTGCCTCAATTCTTAAGGGATTTATCGTTTACCGACCAGGGTAATTTTAAATTGCTCTACATTTTTAATTGCTGATTAGCAGCGCCATTTTCTCGTTTAGTTATTAATATTTAATTTCTGTCATAAGCCCATTCTTATATTTTAAATGGATGAATCTTATCCGAGGTATAGTACACTAGATTTATTACCATTTCATGAGACGGTTGAAATCTTTCACATGACTATTTGGAATGTCTGTTATAGTCGGCCGTTATCTGGAACACGACATTTGAATCTTGTTCTCGTTCAATGGATTTTGTGCATGTCTAGAAATGATATTCAATATTATATTGCAATGCGAATAGTGTGCTTAATTAGAAACTCGAGATTTCGTCCTTTTAGTTTTTAATATGAAGTAATGAAAGGGCCATTTATAATATAAGTTTTGTTTTACAATGGCGTTTTCTACCAGGATTAAAGGTGAGCTCAGAATGTACGCTATTAAAACACGTGTGATTATATATCTATGCATGTATCTGTGTTCAGTGTTTTACTCAGCCATTTCGCGTTTTCCAAAATCAGAGTCCAATGAAAGGATTTTTATTTATATGAGAACGACAATATATATATATATATATATATATATATATATATATATATACAAAAGCTATAAAATTTAAAAACCCTATATCATACCAAATGTTAACGAATCATAATATATATATATATATATATATATATATATATATATATATATATAGTCTTTTTTTGCTTGTCACGGTTGCACGTTGGGGTGCATTTTAAGGTGGTATTTATGTTTCCTTTCTATTTTTTCAATATTTATGCTTGTCGTCCTATTAACACATGTTTATAGATAAAATCTATCTTTTGTTTCGCTTTTTTGTGTTCATTTCGTTTAAAATATTAGGACTTATAACGAATTTTTTCGAAATGAACTATTCTTAAACCTAGAGCTCTTCCACGTGCAAGCTTTAATGCTTGCTTATTTTGGTATTCCTTTTTTCGATTCCTTTCCATTGACATTTGTTGATTATTTTTAGCTTTCTGAGCTGTAATATGTATTATAATTTCCTCTTTATTGTTGAATTTCATTTTATTTCATTGTATTCTGTAGGCATACAATTTTTTTAAGATAGTGTATTATGAGTTACTTCTTCCATTCTACCATTGGATTAACTATTTTAATATTATATATATATATATATATATATATATATATATATATATATATATAATAAAAGTTTGAAAATCCAATGAAATAAAAGTGAGAAGCTGTAACTGGAAAAACCTAACTTTCTAACAGCTTACAAAATAAAATTATAGATCAGCAAATCTTCAAGCAAATGGAAAAAAAAATACAAATTTCAAATCATTAAGAAAATTATCAAAAATATTTTTTTTACATTTGCAAACTATTTTTAATTTTTTAAGTATGCTGCAGTATATATAATATATATCTATATATCTTCCAATCATGATGCTTTTAATGTCAAAAATTTTCCTATGCTCTTGCACTTTGTGTTATACAACAATTATATTATCCAAGGTGATAACATTTATTTACAAACATCTGGTGTACCACAAGGTGGCTGTAGTAGTAGTATACTCGCTAACTTATATCTTTATTATTATGAATGTCATTTTAACTCTAATTCATATATTATATATAGATATGTTGACGACTTAATATGTATTATCATTGATGATTCCTATCCCATTAATATTGATTTTTACCCGTCTAACCTAGAATTAATTCCTAATGAGCCTTGCGTTAGTCAAACTGTTAATTTTTTAGACCTCAATTTAGATACCTTCAATAATCATGTAATCACCAATCTATATGATAAAAAAGATTCTTACAACTTCACTATCATAAAGCTGCTATCATATCAATCTTGTAATTCTATTCAATTGTTTAGAAACATCATTTTAAACCAGCTATTTCGAATACATCGACTTTCTGATCCTCAGTTTCACTTTCTCCACATCAATAAACTTAAACGCATTTGTCAAAACTACCTATATCCGGAAGTATTTGTAAATAATATTATTAATAATTTCAAATATACCACGTAATAATTTTACACATGCATTATTTATCTTTGATTGGTTAACTCACTTTTGAAAATTCACCCATTCTTATCACCTTACTTACCACTTGGCCTGAGTCTAATACTGTTTACTATTTTAGAATGTCTATTTTCCACTTGTCCTGAGTCCTATACTGTTTACTATTTTCGAAAGTCTCCATACTTAGTATGTATCGTTCAATTGTATTCATTCCCACTCGCATTGACGAAGTGAGGTGAAATGCTCAGTTACTAGTTTATCTTACACGTGCTGCTATTATTTCACATTACAGTTCGTGGAGGTATTGTTTTTCAGCTTTTGTATAATTCAATTGATTTATTTTTCTAATTCCACTAGCCAGTAGACAGCTCCAATGGTGTCTATAGTTAAATACTATCGCCATTGTCAGAAACTGGCTATTCTATCGGTTTTAATTCGAATTGTATGGCTGTCCTGATGAGAATGCAATTTCGAACTGACCGCCATTTTTTGTGTGGTTTCGATTGATTGTTCTCTATTCTTGATCTCTTGTCTTGAGCTGATTATTATTGCCTATTCTCATTTTTGCAGAGTTTTATTTTTATTTACTTTTATATACTTTTAATTGTGATTTTTGAATCCTAATATTCTTCTCATCCCCCTTTCCAATGTAGTGATATGTAACCTTCTATCTTTATCCTTAGACTTGGCTTATAGTTACTCATTTGTAACAGATATGCTAGAGATGGGTTTTTTTGTACATACAGTAGTTTATGCAAAAAATTTTCGATTAAAATCATTTAATTTTTATATATATATATATATATATATATATATATATATATATATATATATATATATATATATATATATATACAATTATTTGCAAAAAACTATTGAAAGCTGAGCCGTAAAATGTCTCGCTGAACAATTTACAAGGAATACATTTCTTCGTGTTAAATTAATTGTTGTGAAATGCCAAAATAAAAATAGATTCTGAATTAGCGATTTTTTAAATTCATTTTTCAACGATCGGAAAAAAAAGAAGATATTTAAACTGCATTTTGACCCTGTGTGTCGAGCAAAACGCCTAGGCCCTAGACTATGTCCAGACTAGAAGTCCTGGCATTTTTCTATCGTAATAAAGACTTCTAAAATATTATGGCTTTATTGACTTAAAACTGCACATTTTGGACACGAGTGAGATTGGGCCAGATGTGTGACTATACTGCAAAGGGTTAGGTACCTTTCATTGAGTAATTTGTTTAAGATTCAGCCATATTTGCGTTATCTTTTAGTAAACATATGAAAATCTAACTTGCCCAGGTTGTTAATATTGTCAGGAAGACGTGGAATTTCACTTTTAGACTTCTACAAGCGAATTCCCATTCTCCCTATAATAAACAGTTCGATTTGTAAATGAGAAGTAGAAAACCCAGACCACACGACCAACCCATAGGCTAATGGTAGCTTGTAAATGAGAAGTGTCGCTTTGCAATAAAAATATTATGTAAATAGCTAACTATGCCGCAAGTAGATATAAAAATTGATGATGTAGCTTTCAGTGGCGTATAAACGGGGGGGGGGGGTGACTAAATATGGAAGCGTGATACTGGATTTCGTTTTTCAACCTGGACCCCTATAACATGGAACTTGAACATGGACCCTATAGAGAACTTGAACCCTTGAACATGGACCCTATAGAGAACTAATGTAATTTATCGGTTAGTGAGAAGTTATGCCACCTGGCTTACGCCACTATCAGCTTTTTAATTATGCATAGTCAAATTCATTTATTACGAACTGGAAATATCGAAAAATATATATTTGTTGTAGCCAAAGAGTCAATGTAGACTTTTAGTGTAGGGGAACGCCCTTATATTTTCGTTATGTCTGGACATCAACTAATCAAGTTGTAAATAGATTGGTCTTGTGTTTATTAAGTCTTGAAACTTGCTTTGATAACGTAAATTTTAGTGCGCTAATGTATATATGGTTTACTAAAATTAGTGATTAGAAATAAATTAAGATTGATAAATCCTAATCTATGTATCCGAACTTGATATTCATGTGCATTTGATATCGAACTCCTGCTTCTAATGACAAACAACGCCATTTTTCGCATTTAGCAATTGGATATATGCAAAGGCATATGTTTGTGTGATTTAACAACGCATAAAAAATGAAATATTAATTATAACCCAACTTCCGTAATTTCTTTAACTCCAATATCCCCCATTACAATTTCGCCTTTTGCACTAACAGAACGTAATTTATCCGAACTTGATATTCATGTACATTCGATATCGAACTCCTGCTTCTCGTCTGATAGTCTAATGACAAACAACTTCATTTTTCACATTTAGTAATTCATATTTAATAGCTGTTATTCATATTTAATGGCATTCATCTTCTTTTTCATATTTGTATATTGACAAATGTTACCCTGGGGTTTGTACGATTGATTTATTACATCTCCGTGAGATAATTACGATCCTGTGCATTTCTGTGACTGTTGGGAATGCCCACTGGCCAATACATCGTCTCTTATATCAAATATACATTAGATTTTCGTTCAATGGGTTTAATGCATAACTGGAATTGAACGTGATTCGATAATAGTTCAAGTAATGTGTCTTATGTTGTTGTTGTTGAAACCCAGACCGTCCGACCTACCAGAAAGGTGAGTGTGTCTCATGTTGTTGAGACCCAGACCGTCCGACCTACCAGAAAGGTGAGTGTGTCTTATGTCTTATGTTGTTGAGACCCAGACCGTCCGACCTACCAGAAATGTGAGTGTGTCTTATGTCTTATGTTGTTAAGACCCAGACCGTCCGACCTACCAGAAAGGTGAGTGTGCCGTATGTTGTTGTTGTTGAGACCCAGACCGTCCGACCTACCAGAAAGGTGAGTGTGCCTTATGTTGTTGTTGTTGAGACTCAGACCGTTCGACCTACCAGAAAGGTGTAAGGTAACTGTTTGGACGGCCGGGAAGTGCCACCCAATTTAGACTAGAACCCAGTGGGGGAGGCATCCACAGGGACCGCACTCTCCTTCCCCTACCACCAACCTCTCGGAAGGACATACGTACCCACATGTTTAACGTGATCGTACTCCGCGTGAAGTTTTGGCAGTGGCGGGAATCGAACCCGGGTCTACCGAGCTCAATTTCGACGCGCTAACCACTAGTGTGTCTTATGTTGTTGTTGTTGAAACCCAGACCGTCCGACCTACCAGAAAGGTGTAAGGTAACTGTGTGTCTTATGTGAAATTCCGAATCCTTTATCTTTAAACTTTTGATAAAGTAATGAAATTACACCTGTACAATAGGCTTATGTTTCACAAAGGACGTTTACTGCTATAGCAGATATATATTTAGCTTTTTTCCTATGGATATTTATGTCACGATCTAAAAGTGTGTGCAGATAACTTATATTAATAGTGTATGTGTTGTTGTTGAGACCCAGACCGTCCGACCTACCAGAAAGGTGTAAGGTAACTGTATGGACGGCCGGGAAGTGCCACCCAATTTAGACCGGAACCCAGTGGGGGAGGCATCCACAGGGACCGTACCCTCCTTCCCCTACCACCAACCTCTCGGAAGGACTTACGGACCCACATGTTTAACGTGATCGTACTCCGCATGAACACGGCGGCATTTGTGGTAGCGTGCAAATCTAGCGCGCAAACCACGGGGATACCGCACCCGAGATGGCCAACAGCACGCGGTGTTCCGAGGGGGTCACCCACCAAGTACTAACCGCGCCCGATGCTGCTTGACTTCGGTGATCTAACGAGAACCGGTGTTTTCAGCACGGTACGGCCGTTGGCCCTTAATAGTGTATGTGTGAAATTTCTAATTGTTTCCAATCTAAGTACTTTGCTTTAAGAATATTACAAGAAATTGTGTTTTTACTTCATCACTGCTCTTCAACTCTGACTTCCGAGAGTTTTACTATCCCTACAAACATAATGTATAGGGAATGTATTGTTACAGGGGTGAATTCGAATTTGAGTTTTCGATGAAACAGCACGTTTTAAACATCCCTTAACACGAATCAAACGTTTTTGAGGTGATGTCAATGTGTTTGCATGTATAGTATGTCACATACTTTACATTATTAGTGTTCACTTTAAATTAAAAGAGGGGCAGGGTGCTTATATAAAAAGGGTATTTGTTTTTTATTTAAAAAGACACTTTATACAGCGGACTTATTAGTTTTCTACATTTTGTCACTAAGTTTCAAGATTTAAAAAGTCACCCTTTCTTCTGCAAGGAAAATTTAGCTTTTTATATTTAAGGAAAAAAAATCTGATGTGGGCAACACATGACTTTCCTTATATAATGCAATGAATTTACTACTTTTACAGTAAAAAAAAACAGGTTTTTCTTATAGTAGATACTTATATTTTTTCCAAGATATTGAATTTTCGATAATTAGTCGTCATTTTCATTGATTTAGCGTCATTTTAATCCATTTGGCGAGATTTTCGTTAATTTGACAACATTTCAAAAAGTCGCGAAGTTGGCGACATTCTGCCAAATTCGTCGCCAAAATCTCGCCAAGCTTTACTGACGGAGAAATAAGTTATTTTTATAACAGATAAATGACTATTGGCGTTCAAATACAAAAGTATTACTCGAAGTATCTTTTCTCATGAATGGAACGAGTTAGATCCACGAGAATGATGACACCCAATTTATCGCATGATATTACATATGAAAAGTGAACATGTTTCTCAATAGGAAATATATATTTTTTAATTTTATATGACTTTTTGATAATTTTTTTGAAAAATGTAAAATATCTCGAGAACTGTTCATGTTAGCGTTCTAAATTTTATGTTAATCGTTTTCTAATGAAAAATTACATAAGAAATGTCTATTTGCGTAACTTTATTAGCGGTTTTGATTTTTTAACGATTTTTTCAAAATTTCACTCGAAAATTTAGGGGGGTTCTAAACATTCGATTACGTTTAAAAACAATAGGCTTCCAGTGTTTACGGATTGTGATTTTTGTACCAAATTTCGTTCGAATCGGTCCATTCGTTCGTCAGTTATCGTCTCCACAGACCCACTGACACACACACACACACACACACACACACACACACATACTTTCACACACACACACAGACATCACTTCAAAAATGTTTGATTCGTGATCAGGGATGCTTGAAACGTGCTCTTCCGTCGAAAACTCGAATTCGAATTTTCGACCCCGTCACAATACTTTCCTTATACATTATGTATATAAAGAAAGTAAAAAATGGTAAAAAAGAGGCAATACGATTTTTTAGTTTAAAAAAAGGGCAAAACTCATTTTTCATCACTCATTTTTCATTAGTACTGCGTGCGTTTTCAGTTTTGAAAAGGGCAGAATGGCGCGACTTTTGAAAACACATAGCGGGATCACTGCATTATGTTACATTCTGTATATTATGTTATGTTACATTCTGCACATTATGTTATGTTATATTTAGTGATGCAACGGATGTCAGTTTGGCCGGATACGGGATGCCGGATATTCAACCTGAATTTAAAACCGGACATCCGGGATATCCGACTGACAGCATAATTTTCTTTTAGAAATCCTAAATATTTACTATTTCATTATTTCTATTCATAGGTGCAACCAGGGGGGGGGGGTTAAGGTTTAAAAAAAAACATCCCCAGAAGCCCTCAATTTATATGAAGAAATAGTAATTTTTGTGCTAATTTCAAGGTTGTAACCCTTTATAGAACGAATGCCCCCCCTCCCTAGAAAAAATTTCTGGTTGCTCTACTGTTCTTTTTAATTTTTCTTCTCATTTGTCTGGGTTTTTTTACATGATTAAGTTAAATTCTTAATTCAGAAGAAATACATATTTTAAAATTGTTATTATATTTTAAAGCAACTAATGCAAATCAAAACCAGCAGTAGCCAATAGATTATTAAAACTTTTAAAATGGCCATTAAAGCTGCGCTATGTGTTTATATACTTAATGATTATCAACTTAATGATTATCATCAGAAAGTATATATAGTGAAATACTGTTTTCTGAAGCAGGAGTCATTTATGAAAAAAAAGATAAATATAATTTTGCCGAAAAGATGCAGAAAAACTACTCTTTTTGCATCATAATTTGAAAATTTTAATAGGGGAAACAAATTTTTTTTTACGACGTTTGAAATATTTGTGTCTTTTGAATGTTTAATTACTAATGTAAAAAATAAAAATAAAAAAATAATGCTCATGACGGGAAATTTATTTTTAATTTGTAATGTAAATCATAAGTTAAAGTAATATTCATTGTCAAAGATACTGAATGTGAAAGAAGAGATTTTGAATGTATATCAAGAAATAAAATTAAGGTTTAGTTTAAGAAACTATAATAAAAATTGAGAAACCTGAAATTTTTAATATTACTATTAATTGAGTTATTAAAAATACTTATTTTGCATATTATTTATATGACCGGATAATCCTAACATCCGGCTGCTGCCAAATATCCGGCTTAATAGCCGGATGGGCCGGATACAGGATGTTCACCGGATATCCGTTGTATCTTTAGTTATATTCTGCTTTCTTCAGATTATAGTATGTACTATATGTTACATATTATATTCTGAAGAAAACAGAATGAAGGTTCTTTATTCTGTTTTCTGATTAGCTCTCTCAAGTGGCCATTCCTCAGGTGGACTGTTATTCCTTGATTTTGGTATATAATATATCTCTCTCTGTTTCTTCATTTATGCTTTATGCCCATTTCGTCTTTTTGACTTCGGGTTTGTTGGTCATCTTACACTGAAGAAGAGGATCAAACGTATCTTCGCAATAGCATTATGCAGCTTTATTTTATTAATTTGTGCGTAGTAGCTTTGTTTGAGTTTTACATTAACCTTTGCACAAAATGTTTTTACTTATTAATATTACCTCATAATATCTTCCAGTTCTATAAAAATATTACAGTATTGATAAATTTTAATAGCCAACAATTTTTAATGATACTATTAATCGTTTTCTCCAAGAAACTTTACTTATCATGTCAAAAAATGTTGGTCCCGAAACGAGGCTTTGCTATGGTCAACGCCATGACGAATACTGAAGTTTCAATCAATTCATTTAGCAGCATTGAACAATTGAGTTAGTGATGAATTCGGAGTTAATTTGGTAATGGAGAAGCACTTCGAAATATAGAACTCTGCTTTGCAGTAACGTGTTATTCCGGACCTCCCTTCCAATTACACATTTTCAGTTTTGATTCCTCATTGTTCTATTCGGAGGAAACTATTAATTCGTGTGTTAGAATAGCATCGTTATTCAGAGACTCGTCCTTATTTTACTGCACAGAATGAAACAATTGGGGTGGCAGATAACTCTAAATTTTACTCCACGGAGCTGATAGCAATTCAGCGTAATTGCCGTTATGGAGAATTCCTGTCATGCGTTGTTTACTGAAGTTTCAATCAATATATGGAAATCACAGTAAAGTTAGCACCGCAATAACTTTCTATAAAAAGGTCTACGAGTGTAAACGCCAGGTAAAGTGACCATGACCGATCGAATAAAAGGCATTGCAGCGCCTCTAGCAGATAATTATAAATTAGAACAACGACTCGGCAACAAAGCGTGATAGACAAAACAAAAAACCGATTTCAAAATAATACAACAATATCTAATAAGTAGGAATCGACCAAGGCTCTGAAATGAACGCATTAAATAATATAACTCCAGAGGTCCGTAACAGAGTTACTACTGCTAATAGATGTTTTTTTGGACTACAAAAATATTTGAAATCTAATTTTATCAGCAAAAAAAAAAAAAAAAACCAAAATGCTCATTTATAAAAGTTTGATTAGACCCGTTCTCACTTACGCTGCTGAGACATGGGCAATGACCGAGAAGGGAATCTCTTGCTATATTTGAAAGAAAAATCTTGAGAAGCATATTTGGAGGAATAAAGTGTGATAATTATTGGAGAAGAAGAACCAACTTGCAGGTTTACAAATTATTTAGGGAGCCAGATATCATTAAATTTATGGCAATACAGAGGATTAAATGGGCAGGACACTTAATGAGATTGGATGACAGTCGAGCCACAAAAATTATCTTCTTGGTTAGACCAATTGGTATCCGAAAAAGAGGGAGACCAAGTCTTAGGTGGTGTGACTGTCTGGAAAAAGATCTGAAAATTATTAAGGTGATTAATTGGTAAACCTTGGCCAAGAACAGGGCGGCATGGAATGAAATTCTAAGGAAGCCAGGGCCCATCCTGGGCTGTCGCGCCAGTGAAGAAGAAGAAGAAGGAATCGACCATAAAACTGTCGCGGAATATATTTATATCACATTTATTTATGGTTATCGGCGAATGTCGGCAAATGTTCAAGGATCCAAGGCGTTTACATTTCGAAGCACCTGAGGGAGAACCCTCTCATCCCCACGTCGAATAGTATTGTTGTCCTTTTTCGAACTGTACAGCCTTTTCAAAATGCCTTCCATCGGAAACAATGCACATGTGAATTCGAGATGCACATTTGAATGTGTGCATTGCACATTTAAATGTGTCTAATGAGAAGGAAATAACAATAAAACTGTTACAAAAGGCGTCTGTTTGATCCATGGTTATAGGCAGATTTCTGTCATATTCAAGAATGCTAAAATAAACACTTACATGCACAGGAATCCAGTGTACAGTCTTTTCAAACCCTCCGTCAGAAACAATGCACATTTCATGTACGCGAAGGAATATGACCGCGTACTTTTACAAGATTTGTAGGTGTCATCGTATTATCGTCCCGGATAATACGACTTTCGTATGGTTACAAAAAGTCTGTTAAACTGTTACTGTTAATAAAATGTTAACTGTGTATTAAAACTGATACAGAAATCATTTATTGGAACCAATATGGCCATAGATAAATTTCAGCCATGTTCAGGAATACTAAAATAAACAACACAGGAAACGGTTACAAAAAGTCTGTTAAACTATTACTGTTAATAAAATGTTTATGTCATGAAACTGTTACAAAAGCCATTTATTAGAACCAATATTATTTTAAACATATTTCAGCCATGTTTAGTAGTACAAAAATAAACAACACTCACACGCACAGAAATTCAATGTATAGCCTGCTCAAAATGCCCTCCGGTAACAATGTACATTTGAATTCAAGAAAGAAGAATATGACTTTGGCAAGTATTGCAGGTGTCACCGTAATATAGTCCATGATTATAGGAATTTTGACATGTATTTATGGCCTTCTACGAGACTTTCATTTAGCAGATTGCTAAAAACTGTGATGCATCCTTATCTAGCTCATAAAATAATTGCCATTCTTTGGTCTAAATAACCTTGTAAAACTTGTATCTGATGTATTAGGATCAGTGGTATTAGAATCACGATTTTTCTGCAATATTCCTATTTTAAAAATATGATATTATTATTAGAAATATATTATATATTTGTAATGTGTGTGAAAATTCTACCTTTAGTTTAGGAACATATTATATGGTGTGAATACTAAAATCATTTATTCATGTTCTAAGATTAATTTAAAACTACTAACTTACTATGAATATAGGTGGATAGGCTGGAGGTGTCTGCACGTTCCTATTGCTGATGTGGATGAGCTTTTTCACAAAATTTGGTGTTCAAATTTTCATATTTAATTAATGTAGCGTATTTATTATTTAACTGAATGGGAAATTTGAAGGCTGTTTAAGGTGTAATCTAACATTTCAAAAATTGTCTATCCAAATTATATTATTAAAACACTGCCATGACTGGAGTTGAATCTAATCCTTCTAGTTTCAGTGAGTAGAAAATAAAGATAAGATTTTTGTCCTTCATATTTAATAATTTACATAAAATTATCATTTATATGTATATTAAAATTTTCTTTTTTTATTACAGGTAAGTCTCTATGATGAATGCTTTCTTTTTTGCTGTATGGTAAGGTATTTTTATATGTTAATATTTCCTCTAGAACATTAAATAACTCAATTTAATTCGAATAAAAAAAAATAGCTTCAGGGTATCTCGAGGACTATTCAACAATCACTGTGATGCATTTCGTAGCTTTGGCCACGCAGCACATAAATCTGCACATTCTGTTATTATTATAACTCTGTTAATTCTATATTATTATTGTAGAAATTAATTTGCAAAATATCGTCAAAATCCGCCATTGACGATTGTAATTTCATGCAAGTTACGGTAAAGTAATATTTTAAATAAAACGTACAATTGACTGCAAGCAATAAGACAGATACCTGAAGCATTTAATCTCAATAAATGTTCTTCTCAAAAATGCGTATATATTTTAAACTTCGTCGAATTTCAATTCAAATATTTTGATGTATTCTTATTTACTTTTCGAAATAATTATAAATATCTTATATTAGCTCAAAACAAAAGAAAAGCAGCTTCACTGTAATTAATTCACGAACTATAAACGATGTATTTGAATTCTATTTTGCTTCATTTCTCTAACCTGTAATGCAAACATGATATTTACGCGTCGTCTAATCCTTTGTCCAATGTCTACGATCTTCATGAGCTTCTTATTTCTGTAAAGGAAGATTAGAAAACATGCTGAATTTTAATGCGCAATTCGTATCGTAAAAAAAGAAGAACGGATCTGGTTTAGTTGATGAATTTATCGGATTCGTTCTAGTCAATCTTGCTATTTGATATTTCGTATATGCGTTTCGAGATCCGCTCTTAAAATTACAAGGTTTCGAAAAATTTAGCTGCTTGGAATCGAGGGTTGTTCTATTAGCATAAAAGAGTATCATGTAAAATATTTAACTTTCTAGTTCTGCGACTTACGTGCTACGATTTAAAATATTGTATTGTTGATTTCAGGCATTTCAAGTACATTCAGGGTTTGTATTTCAGCATTTATGATTGCTTGTATCCTAAGCAGATACCGGTTCATTTAACCGATAGCAGATACCGGTTCATTGAGTTTGGGATTACGTATGCTGTAAATATATAGTCCCAAATATAAAGGCTTAATATAACTTCTATTTGCAGCCAAAACACACATTTCCATTCAGATTTCCATTGTAACAATTTAAAGGAATTCACAAAGAAAATAATCGGCGGTGGTTTCAATCTAATGGAGCCGAACTGGTTTTTATGTAAATAACATCTTGTAGATTAAAACTCCAATAAAATTCTGTTGTAAGTTTATTTGCTGTTTTCAGTATTATTTGTTTCGTTAATAACAAATAATAGATGCCTGCGAACTAAAATAAAATACGTAATTGAGTTATGATCAAATATCAAGTCTATACATGTTTGACCACTTGCAGTAGATTTTAGAGACTCTGATTCAAGTTATGACCATCATATTTCGAAATTGTTTCCAGAGGGCAGAGATTTTCTTTCTCTCGCAAAACATTCAGACATCTTGCCACTTCCATCAATGTCTATCTAACCTTTAAACTGGCGATAGCTCGCCACCTTAAAGCATCTTCCCAATGATACTTCGGAGCCTTAAAAAACTGTATTAAGTCGATTAACACCGAAATCAAATTCTGAATTGCAGAAGTTCGCAGGGGAACATGCTTGGGCGCGACAGCCTAGTGGTTAGCTCGCGGGAATGGCACTCGGACGACCCGGGTTCGATTCCCGTCACTGCCAAAACTGCCGCCGTGTTCACGCGGAGTACGATCACGTTAAACACGTGTGTCCGTAAGTCCTTCCGAGAGGTTGGTGGTAGGGAAAGGACGGTACGATCCCTGTGGATACCTCCCCCACTGGATTTCGGTCTAAATTGGGTGGAACTTTCCGGTTCTGGTACGTCGGGCGGTCTGAGTCGAAGAAGAAGCAGGGAAACATGCTTTATGCACAACGTCTTTGGGTGACGTAACGCCATTATTTGCATATCAGAAACAGTTTGATCAAATTGTATTGGATAACTATAATTAGATTTGCCTTTTGCTCAATCCTTGAAAAAAGGAATTGGATTGAGTGGGTATTTCATGAAATATCATTATTTATATGTATGTAAAGATTATTTCGGACACCAGTGCACACACACACACATAAGTATATATATATAATATATATGGATGTATATTTATATGTATATGCATACATATCTTGAAACTGGAATTCCTACTAACATCTTAGTCGCTTACTCTTTATATCTATTTTTTATAGAAGATATTTAGAGTGAAGTCAAGCAAAGCGAAGTTAAAATTCACTCGGACAAAAACGTTATATTTTTTTCGAATAAAAATATTTCGGAATATTAAAATTATTTTTAGGTATTTATAAATAGTACCTTATTTCTTACAAAACAATTATAAATTGTTTGCATTTTTATCTGTTATGTTTAGAGATATAAGCGTTCAAAGTGTTTATATTGATTTTTCGTAACGCTCTGATTTCAGTGAGATACCCCCGGCCGTTCATGTTATTCACATAAAAAATAAAGTGCATTAATAAAAGTTATAAAAGATAGAATTTATTTTTAGCGCGAAAAGACAGAAATTTATTTCCAACATTGGTTTGCATATCACTACTAGGAAAACAATGTTAGGAAATGCGAATATATGTGTTAAAATCTTTTAAAATTTTCTGTATAAAGATGATAAACAAAGTTCTTTTACTTTCTTTAATCCATTAAACAAGGGTAAAATCTCGACGGAGAAAAAAAATGACTTCTACAAGGGAAAAAGAAAAATGATAAAATCTGCATCACTTACTCTTCTGCTCTGTGGGAATCTCCTATTGAAAACTGAAAAATTCTTTTGTAACGGGAATCAATATAGCATGAATTAGAATTTTTCGTCAAAAGAACATCGGCAGTGGGTATATTTCCTATCAGACGATATCTTCAATCTCCCACATGAAAATTCGACTCACTCGTAATACTGTGTTGTTTTAGTAGTAAAGTATAAAATTTGATGTCGGTATTTAGTTGAATTATGTCATCCTTCAATTGATTTTAAATATCGTCACACAAATTTTAAAGAAACATTGATCGTCCCATTTCTCCAATTCCTAACATGTCATCCTGATCATCATTTTAAAGTGCAATTATTCACATCCTTCAATTATCTTCGCAGTATTGGTTTCTTTATATTATTACAGTGGGATACCAACATTCTAAATCGCATAATATCCCAATGATGAATGACGCCGTAACCCTTTGACAGAAAGCACTTCCATTTTCTGGCCTCGAATCGAAGGTATTCAATTTCGCATTTGGGGCGAAATTCTGCTCCCCTGCTTTTAATTTCAACATAACAAATGACCTCTTGGACGTTAGAAACCGATCTTTCAAGGTGGGGTCGTGATCTGTCATCCCCCGAACAATAAATTCCTCCGATCCGCTTATGGTATCTTATCAATTTATAATTGAATCAGAACCTCAAATAAGGGTCTAAAGCACGTTTTCTTTAAATTCGCACCCGCGGATTGTAGATCTATGGTCTCTTCTAAATTATATGGTAAACTTATAGTTTGACGTAAATTGTTCAGATGGTCATAGAATGTTATATGGAACAGGAGAAACACGTGTTCGGAAACTTGGGAAATAAGGGTTTGAAGCAAACTCGGCGAATTTTGCGAGATTGTATAGGTTATCTGTGTTTATGTGAGTAGGACCTTTATTAAGCATTGCCAGGGAAAATGACCTAAAGCAGAGGGGCAGCCGGTCCCTTACTCCGAACATGTAAATATTCCTTTGAAGCTAATTTTCTTCACATTTTTTTAGGAGGAGGGGGTAATACAGACCCTTATTTTCGAAGTTTTGATTCTACTCATAAAATAATAAACATTTTTGTAATTGAATGTGAATTTCTTAAGCTCTCCGGATATTTGATTTTCAATTATATTACCTACTATTAATAATGTTTCGTCCAATATTAAAAAAATCTGATATGGGCAGCACATGACTTTCCTTATATAATGCAATACATTTTCTACTTTTACAGCAAAAAATAGGTTACTCTTATAGTAGATACTTATATTCTTTCCAAGATATTGAATTTTCGTCAATTAGTCTTCATTTTCATTGATTTAGCGTCATTTTTATCCATTTGGCGAGATTTTCGTTAATTTGGCCACAGCGCGCCAAGTTGGCGACATTCCGCCAAACTCGTCTCCAAAATCTCGCCAAGCGTTATGGACGGAGAAATAAAATTCATGACATTTTGCAATTATATTACAGTGAAACCGCGGTCTTTGCGTTTCTCTATAGAACCGATTAAAAACATTTTATATGCGGTAAACACACAATACATGGGAAAACTCTGTTTTAACTAGAATATAAAAATAAAAAATCTGATGTGGGCAACACATGACTTTATCCTTATATAATGCAATGAATTTACTACGTTTACAGTAAAAAAAGGTTTTTCTTATAGCAGACACTTATATTCTTTCCAAGATATTGAATTTTCGACAATTAGTTGTCATTTTCATAGATTTGGCGCCATTTTTATCCATTTGACGAGATTTTCGTTAATTTGGCAACATTCCAAAAAGTCACCAAGTTGGCGACATTCCACCAAATTCGTCGCCAACATCTCGCCATGCGTTATGGACGGAGAAATAAGTTATTCTTATAGCAGATAAATGGCTATTGGCGTTCAAATACAAAAGTATTACTCAAAGTATATTTTCTCTCATGAATAGAACGAGCTAGATCCACGAGAATGATGTCACCAAATTTATCGCATGATAATACATATGAAAAGTGAACATGTTTCTCAACATTTAAAATTTCATTTTAATTTATGGGATTTTTTTATAAATTTATTTGAAAAATGTTCAATATCTCGAGAACGGTTCATGCTAGCGTTCTAAAGTTTATGCCAATCGTTTTCTAAGGAGAATTTACTTGATAAATGTCTATTTGCTTAAGTTTATTAAAAGTTTTTATTTTTTCAAAATTTCACTCGAAAATTTAGGGCGGGGGGGGGGGGGGGGTTCTGAACATTCGATTGCGTTTAAAAACAATAGGCTTCCAGTATTCACGGATTGTGATTTTTGTACCAAGTTTCATTCGAATCGCTCCATTCGTTCGTGAGATATCGTATCCACAGACTCACTGGCACACACACAGACATCACCTCAAAAATGTTTGGTTCGTGATCAGGGATGCTTGAAACGTGCTCTCCCGTCGAAAACTCGAATTCGAATTTTCGACCCCGTCACAATATTTTCCTTATACATTATGTATATAAGGAAAGTAATAAACAAGGAACACTTTAGTAATTGGAACTTTCTTTTTTGTAGAGAACCGGTATAGAAAGTTAAATTTTGTATATTTTTCTAAAACTTGTCACTTGCTCAAAAACTGTCATAGCCCGAAAGACTATTTTTTTCGAAACATTTCCGTAATTGGATTCATAGGTCCTCAGGTTCCGTAATTGGATCCAACAGATACTTAGTCGTACAATCTTTCTGAAACACTGTATAATTATATATATTTTATTTATGGGCGCATCAGTGGTTTTTGTGGAAAACCAACATTTTAAATTGTAAAATATTCCAATGATAACTGAGGGCAAAACCCTTAGACAGAAAGCTATTTTCGTCTCTGGCTTCAAAGAAATTCGATTTCTGAGTCGGACCAAAGTTCTGTGTCTCTGATTTTAATTTTCACATAACAAATGACCTCCCAGAAACCAAACACCGATCTTGGAAAGTAGGGGAAGGAAACCATAAATACGTCATCCTTTCATGAATATACTAATCCTAAATATACAGGCAGGCGCGCAACAGCGGCCATCTTGACTTCTTGTTGAAGGGATGGCTGTGCATAGTGAAAAGAGGGTTGCTTCCTCCTTATCTCCAGAAAATCAAAACATTTCAGACTACTTTCTTGAATGATGTTACAATTTTTTGAAAGGAGTACCTGCTGCTGATTAGATTTTGGTACAATTCATAAAAATTACCTGCCTTTTTTTTTTCCCTTAGAAATGGCCCGCAAAAATCGTCAAAATCTACAATAAAAGACTACATATAACCAAATGTATCAGTTAAATACTTGTTTGATACATAATTTTTGACGGAAAAAGAATAATGCCAACCCTGTAACACTAGGACTAACCATTTTTTTATGATTATACAACTACATAAGAAATATACGATAACCATAATATTTCTTACACCTCGATTTATTGGCCTAATCCCTAACTTTCCTTGATACTCTGTATATACTTTATGTGAAAACATCTAGATGTAAACAGACTATTTCTTTCCGAATAATTTCAAATAGAAAACAGGTTAGCCTGGAAAGAATAATATAAATGAGAGCAATTAATCATTCTTTATTTGTTAAAAACAACTGCTATGAGACGATTTTTCTTTTTTCCAACAACACGTGTAAAAGATCAAGCTAATTTTGTTTCACCATCCGAAAATAATTTGTTCTGAAGTTCTTTGCAGAGATGAAAGAGCTAGCTACACGCGTAATTAAATTAACCAATTAGAATAAAAAAAAATACCATTCTTTTTTTTTTTATCTTGTAAACAGATAAATTCAAAACCTACATTTGCAAATTAAAAGTACAGAAGAAAAAAATTCGGTTTAATTAAATTTAAATAATTGCATTACACGCTAAACTATCAAAATACTTAATTGCTTTCTTAAATTTACTATGAAGGATAATCCCTTTTGTACTTTCAATATGAAAACACGTACTGCAATGACCCAAATTGTTTCGCTTATTATGCGTTTTCATTTTAAAGGTGCTGTTTTTTACTTTTCTATCGGTGTAGATGTAAAGTGTTCAGTTTTATCTGAAGACTTACTTAAAAAAATAAAATAGAAATAAATAATTAAATAAAATAAAAGCCGAAAACACGCACACACACAGATTTTAAACATGCATTTGCTTCAAACAACCGCTGTTGTTTCCAACATTGCACATCTGCTGTATATTACCCATCTGCTGAGATCTGTAGAATAACTAAACAGGCAGGTCGTTGAGATTAAAAGCCTCTGCAAAGCTCTCATGCAAATCGGCTTCGAATTACATCATCATGTCGTAAAAAAAGAAAGAAATCTTGTTAAAATGATTAATTTTGAACATCCCTTTTATCTTAAAAGCCTTCCAAATAACGACCCCTTTGAGATTCGGGCGTTACATACATTTTGGAAAAAATCCTTTCTTAAAAATTGTCATTTTAGTGGGTCCCCCCCCCCCCCCGCCCTCCTGCCTTGTCTTGCCTCCAAGCTTCAATTATATTATATTTTATGTGAAAAATTTAAAACTTCAAGTAACTACACATATTTTGTTCCCCGCCGTGTTCATGCGGAGTACGTTCACGCTAAACATGTGAGTTCGTAAGTCCTTCCGAGAGGTTGGTGGTAGGGGAAGGAGAGTACAGCCCCTGTGGATGTCTCCCCCACTGGGTTCCGGTTTAAATTAGGTGGCACTTCCCGGCCGTCCAAACGGTTACCTTACACCTTTCTGGTAGGTCGGACGGTCTGGGTCTGAACAACAACATATTTTGTTCCCCGGCCACTCAAATTGCTGCTCGTGCTCTAGAGCGAGTCGGGTGGTCTGGGTTTTCATTTTGTTCCGGCTGTCCAAATAGCTGCTCTATATTTTAGAATGAGTCTGACGGTCTGGGTCTTCGATATATTTGGTTCGGCTCCAACTCTCCTTAAATAAGAGCTTTTTTGTACCTCAATCTCGCCTCTTTTTTTTTACCGATTAAGAACGTATCGAAGTTCATGAAAATCGATTGATTATTTCTCCCTCTTGGAAAAGTAAATGTCTAATATTTCGAGAATTACCCAAGGTAATTCCTAAACATTGATGTTAATATCTGGTTGAAAGGAATTACAAAACATTCACAAATTTGATAATAACGAACAACGACTCACTAGTACTTTTAAGGCGTAAGGAAATATGGCGACTGCAATTGCTTCGCTGGCGTTAAAAGCAATCTTCCTAAAATCAAAAACAGTAGGCTGGAATACAACTGCTTATGTTGTACCTTAGCGTATCTTTGTTGTATATGTATTGTAGCCTGCTTTCTTCGAGGAAGTTCTAGAAAGTTATATTCTCACAGGCAGCAATTTCATTTATTGTAATAGGGAACACTTTTTTTTTCATTTTTGGTCCCAATTGTATATCTCGAGAACGGTGCATATTAAAATTCTGTAAATTGTAGTATTCGATTTTAATTAAAAAAAAATCTCATATAAAAAGTATTTCTGTATAGCAATTTTTAACCTAATTATTACATTTTATTCCGTTTAAGAAAAATTATTTGAAAAATTGCCCTTCCAAGAAGCTCTTGGAAATCAATAGACACGCAAATTTCATAGATTCAAATAGTATCTAATTTCATTTGATTTTCAAAATTAAAGATAGTTTGTATTTGCTAGGAATGAAACAGCGTAATGGTACAACAAAAAGATGCAAAAAATTCACTCAGTCTATTGCAAGAAATACCCGGTAATAAAAGACCTAGTTATTAAGTAGCATTTACTAATGCAACGCAATCAACCGAATAAATATAACAAATAGTAAGACTGATTGACTAAGGGATACATTACACAGATCAGAGTAGTGAGGATAAGAACTTGAAACTTTGCAAATACGCGGGACTTATAAATAATAAGAAACGTCTAACATCTTGGAATTTTGTTCGAAAAATTTGTAAATCTCGGAATTTCTTTTTTCTAATCTTCTTTCAGCTATAATTCAAGAACAGTTAGATACACATAATTCGTTTTTATATCATCCTCCACAGAAAATAAATATTCTATTTTTAACACTTTACAACAAAGTTGAAAAATGTTTATGACTTTATTCATTCTGTCTGTCTGTCTGTCTGGCCGTTAGCATGATAACTGCCGTAAAAATGACTTTAGCAAAATGAAATTTTAGTATGTTGTTCAGGCGGTCTGTAGTGCCTATAGGAATATAAATGAATAATATCACCCAATTAGTTTTGGATTGAATCCGGATTGAAAAAATGAAATACATTGAACCCTATGGGACCTAATTTTTCAAACATTTTTTAAGCGGATTTAAAGTTCACAAATTGCTTCGAAAGTTTTAGGAAATATTCAAACTATCCCATAAAATATATGAAAAAAAAATTCGGCAAAATATATTCAGTAGTTTTTAAAATAAAAATTAAAATAATAATTACACATTTTATATGAAACTATCACTTGACCATTATATGAAGAGATCACATGACCCACTTCAAAATAAAATATGGTATCCATCTTGTGTCAAAATCGTGATTTTTAAAGTTCTTTTTAATTCATATTGAGTGTTGTGTCCGTCCTAAAACCGCTTTATTTTTGCTTAAATTCTGTGCATCTACATACTGAAACAACGCAATTACAATATATTTGAGTTTAAATGATCACTCAAATTTCATTACTTTTACAACAAGGCCTAAATTTCACTTATGGAAAATGTAGACACCAAAAGATGTTGAATGAGTTGTATAAGAATTGCTGCATTTCTTTAACTCAAAATTATTTAACTCATGAAGTTTGTAATATATCTGATATGAATGAAATATTCATTGATTTTACAGAGAGAAAGGCGATTTTTTCGATGAAGTTTTAAGCATAGAGTTTAATTACTTATACCTCCATGGTCTTAAGTTTTTAAATAAAATAAATTATTATAGTATTGTGATGAATGAAATGAATGGAAAAATGTTTATGAATGGAAAGCTGCTTTTATAGAGGGAGCCAGGCGTGTTATATTTCTGTGATGTCATTTGAATAAAGTTCATTTGTTTCCGATGAAGTTTTCAAATATAATAAATTATTGTAGTATTATGATAATTTTAAAAATATTACCGAGGACTGTATCGCATTTTAGAGATATTTAAACCAGGCAATTTATATTACAATGCCGTCATTTGAATGAAGTTCATTTTTTTCGATGAAGTTTTAAATTTTTAAATATAATAAATTAATGTAGTAGTGTGATAATTTAAAAAATATTATCCAGGAATATATCGCATTTTAGAGATGTTTATATAAATTGCATTGAAGTTGGAAAGTGTTTCATAATCAATGCTTTATGCATGATTGATCTTTCTTGTTATGCTTACATTTGAAACGGTTTTTGATGTTGAGAACTTTTACTTGTGTAAGTAGGAACTTTTAGTATGTAAGAACTTTTAAGTGTGTGTCACTTAGTGACTGCTAACTATTTTATCGTTGGTATAAATGGTTAGTCTGTAAATAATATATAAAGGAAATTTTGTAAAAATAGTTCTACGCAAATAGGAAATCTTACACGAATCTTAAATTTGTTTCCTTCATTAGACTTGGCCAGGCGTGAAAAAAGCAAATAAACTCCTTTCCTCACGAAAAAAAAAATCACTTTTACGTGGTATTATTCTCTAGCAAGTTATTAACTCTTACAGCTAGGTAGTTTGCATTTTGAAAACATGATATAATATACAGGAAGTAATTTAGGCCATTTTCCCCGTAAACTGTTGTTTATATAAAATGAAAACACAATTTTTCTCTGACTTCTCTGAATCTTTGTTTGTAAAGTAGAAGAAGCCTGCTCTTCAAGCAATAACCAAAGTGCCATTTTATTTAACTTTGGGTTATGCATTTCGTTTGTTTTGATATTGGCACGCATAATGAGTAAAACATGTTTTCTCAAAGTTTGGTTTTGTTCATTTTCTCATACATGCTACTTGATCAGAAAATACAATCCTTTGAATCCCCCCCCCCTCCCCACATAACCCAGTTCATAGACCTTATATACTAGACCCGCTATCGGGCGGGCCTTGCTACTGTTAAGGTGTTATTACACGGAGCAATTCCTTCCAGTAATTTTTCAGTAACACTATACATTTCAATGGGAAGAAATCTTGCCGCGGAATTGCTGCAATTTTTTCAAACTCAGCAATAAAAATTCCTCAATTTCTGAGAGCGAACCAATCAGAGGACAATAAGATTGGACGTCACTCCGCTCCGCCTTTCTTCTTCTTATTTGCATTAAAGATGGCGATGGCGACTGCAAACACATCTCAAGCAGCTCAATTACGGAATCTAGCAATGGAAAGAAATTAATAGAACTTCTACCAAATGACAGACACCTGTAGGATATAAAAGATCTAAATTGTACGAAAAAACACACTAAAGAATGCTTCCTGGAATGAAATTGGCGCCATTATAGAGAAGGGGGCCTAAAGTATGATTGACGAGCGGAATGGCAGAAGTTCAGCAATAAAAATTGCCCTGTGTAATAACACTATTGCTGTATTGAAGCAATGTTAGCTAACACAGAGAACTCGTCACGTGATCTAAAATCTACTCTACCAGTACAGAGCTCCTGTTTCCGAGGATATATTCGGAGGATATGATGGTAGGTTCCATAATTCTTTCCCCTCTTCTCTCCGCCGTATTTATTTTAATTTTACAGCATTATTCAAAACTGTTTATTTAGACTCTTAATAGGCGCTGCATTAAAAATTTTCTAACGCAGTGATGAAGAGCAAGCACCCTGTTATTCTAAATTTCCTCTACTTTCAGAAATTTATTTTTCTATCCCCACTTAATTTCCGCAGGAGGTAAAAAGCTGGGATTTTTCCAGCCCAGGGACAGGGACTCAAAACTACGGTTAGAAATTCTTTGCCAGGGACTCAAAAACTGAATTACTTGATCTTTGAAGGTAGCTTCCACTCGCATTGTCCAAGAACTAGTTTTACTCACCATGTCCCGAGTCCGGGAGCATTTGATCACGTGACAAGCTCTACTATGTTGATTAGCAGAAAAAACTCTCCTTAGCCCATCTATACTCATAAGATTTATGCCTCAGTTGCTTGTTACATTTGCTTTTTATTTACCTTTACACCGAATATTACATATCTGGATAGAATGTGAGATCATTTCTGTACTTGTCTTTTTCATACATTTTATATTCCACACTATTTGTTTCACTCTACTTCTATCACAATCAGTCTCAAAATACAAAAAATTATATTTTTATTAGCCTTCTTTCTTAAGTTGTCCTTATAAAATATTTTGTAAAAATTCTATAAAAACTGACAGCAGATCTGCCACACCAACACATTGAAATAATTTGGCTAACACAGTGGTGCTCGGAAAAAATTAATGCATCACTCCAAAAAATTCAGTATTTTCGAAACAAATGTTTAACATAGCGTAACAAACCCGAATGTTACATCCTATTTTTAGTGCATGGCATAAAATAAAGAGCTAAGAGATGATGTATTGACGTTTCCACTGAGCTATAATTGCGAATGAGTTAAGTGTATTATAACTAACCGAGTTAGGTGTATTATAGCTAACTGAGTTAGGTGTATTATATCTCAGTGGGCGTACTTACGCCTTTGTGTAGATCGGACTGTCTTGGTGGTAGAAAAAATCGCACATTATGGCGAAGTTTATTCAATTATTAATACCCCTAAAGAAAAATGTTGCGATTTTTTTACGTAAAGAAGGCTTCTACCAGCGAAATTGCTAAAAGAATAAAGTGTCAAGTAAGAGCCTGTAAGTCATAAGTCTTACAAGACCCCCCCCTGACGGGGCTAATGGCGCCAAAATTGTATCGCGGCTATTTTTCACTACAGTGATTGAAACTATTAAGTTTCGTGATCGCTGAACGATCACGCTTTTTCATGTATGATTATGTCAAATTTTGTCCTATGCTGCCATATTAAGAAGTTTTTCGCTAGAATTTTTCGCGAGAGTTTTTCGCTAGAATTTTTCGCGAGAGTTTTTCGCTAGAATTTTAAAAAATTCTATCTAGTTCTAGATTTTTCGTTGTCAAACCCAACTATAAAGTTCGTGAAAATCCTTAAGTATTTGTGGCAGCTATGGTATACACAAGAAATTGACCACAAATAGTCCGACGGGACATCACTCTAAAAGTAGTCAAATGTCCTAAAGCATATATCAATATCTCGAAATTGAAAATTTTCATGAAAGCAATACTTTCTGTTTACTATATTCTATAGTAAGAAAAAGTAAAAATAGAGAAAGAAAAAAATTATCATTCTGGTAACCCTATTCGCCAACCGAGTGTGTGATTCTGTTCCTTGACTATTCTCTTCTTCGTCGGCCCAGACAGTCCGACCTACCAGAAAGGTATAAGGTATCTGTTTGGACGGCCGGGAAGTGCCACCCAATTTAGACCGGAACCCAGTGGGGGAGGCATCCACCGTACTCTCCTTCCCTTACCACCAACCTTTCGGAAGGACTTGCGGACTCACATGTTTAACGTGATCGCACTCCGCGTGAACACGGCGGCAGTTTTGGCTGTGGCGGGAATCGTCGGGCCGACCGAATGCAATTCCCGCGCACTAACCACTGGGCTGTCGCGCCCCTCTTGACTATTGTCTGTACTTCCAAGATATGTTGGAATAAAAGTATAATTGCCCTGTGTGTGCTGTGTAATGGACTACGTTTCAATATTTTTCATTATCATAGCATGTTTGACACTAGGGTCAAGGTTACATTTAATATTCTTAATTCTCCAACTCTTTATTTCTTTTTCTTAAGCCGAAATGATTGTTTAGCGTGAATAAAATCTTGTAAAATCAAACTCCAACAAAGTTTAAAAATTTTATTTCTTGCTTTTAGTCTCATTTGTTTTATTTACAACTGATAATAAGGTCCTATGGTAACTCATACATAATTGAAACAACTCAATAATTCTAAATTCAAAAATTTACACAAGTTTGACCTCACGTAGTAAATTTTGCCGGATTCGATGCAAAATTTATGTTGAACGTCGTATGCATAAAGTCTAATAACATTACACTTTCTGGTTTCTTGACGTCTATATTAAAATATCGAAATTATAACTAGATTTTAAAAATAGTTAAAAATATTATCATATCGAAATTATAGCTACTCTGTTTCGAAAACGAAGAACCTGATCCGAAATCCAATTACATGTCCTAAGGTCTTTCAAAAGGCTACATATTACTCAGTTACTGTTTGTAGCTAGAGCACTTTTAGTTTTCGATATTAAGTATTAAAAACTTTAAAAACGAAAAAATTTCAATCTTCCTAGCAAAGTGAAGTAAAAAAATCTCTGACGAAAGAAAAGTATAATATATATAATTAAATATTGAAATTATTTTTATATATTCATAAGTAATATCCTACTTTTTTAAAAAACAAGTATGAGTTGTTTAGATTTTTATCTATTAGGTTGGTAGATATAATCGTCCAAATTATTTACATTTTTCGTAATGCTCCCAATTCAGCCGGATTATCCAAATCGTAGATGTCACAGAATTATATTTATGGCAAAATAAACAAGAAAGAATAATGAATCATGCATAAAGCATTGATTATGAAACGCTTTCCAACTGAAATTCAATTTTATTTAAGCATCTCTAAAATGCGATATATTCAGCGCTGATATTTTTAAAATTATTACAGTACTTCAATAGTTTATTTTACTTATAAAATTAAAACCTCATCGAAAATTCAGCAATTCTTATACAACTCACTTTACTTTACAATCGTTGGTTTTGTTTACATTCTGCATACATTAAAATTAGGCTTCGTTATAGAGATAATCAATATTTAGTGATCATTTAAAATAAAAAATAGTGTAATTGCGTAGGCACAGAATTTAGATACAAAGATAATATGCAAAAATAAAACTGTTTTACAACGGATGCAACATTAAATATAAATATAAGCTTTCCTTAAAAATCAAGATTCTCACTAAACAAAAAGAGATAATGAATGCCATATTTTATTTTGCAATGACTCACACGAATTTTTCCTATAATATGGGTATAATTGTTATTTCAATTTTTATTTAAAAAACTACGTAACATATTTTGATGAAATTTATTTTACATATTTTACATGATAATTTGAATATTTCCTAAAATTTTCAAAGCAATTGGCGAATTTTAACTCCGCTTAAAAAATATTTGAAAAATTAACTTCCATAGGGTTCAATGTATTTCATTTTTTCAACCCGGGTTAAATCCAAAATTAATTGGGTGATATTATTCTTTTATATTACCATATGTCACACAGGCCATCTCAACAACATACTAAAATTTTATTTCGATAAAGTCAATTTTACGGCCGTTATCGTGCGAACGGACAGACAGACAGGCAGAATAAACAAAGTCATAAACGCTTTACAACTATGTTGGAAACTGTTAAAAAATAAAATAAATAAATAAGCATATCATGAAGGAAAAATCTGATGTGGGCAACACATGACTTTCCTTATATAATGCAATGAATTTACTACTTTTACAGTTAATTTTACATATCTCGAGAACGGTTCATGCCAGCGTTCTAAAGTTTGTCAATCGTTTTCTAAGGAAAAATTACATAAGAAATGTCTATTTGCGTAACTTTATTAAAGGTTTCGATTTTTTGATGATTTTTTCAAAATTTCACTCGAAAATTGAGGGGGGATCTGAACATTCTATTGTGTTTAAAAACAATAGGCTTCCAGTATTCATGGATTGTAATTTTTGTACCAAATTCCATTCTAATCGCTTCATTCCTTCGTGAGATTTCATCTCCACAGACTCACTGACGCACACACACACACACAGACATTACCCCAAAAATGTTCGATTCGTGATCAGGGATGTTTGAAACGTACTCTCCCGTCGAAAACTCGAATTAGAATTTTCGACCTCGTGACAATACTTTCCTTATATATTATACTATGTATATAAGGAAAGTAAAAATAATGTAAATGTTTCAGTACAGACACGTAAAGTTCCGGTTTCTCCCGCGCTGTCACTACTCATACTGAACCTATAAAAGAAATTGCTGTACACGATATTGATTTCAGGCAAAAATATAATATAGGAAATTTTAAATGAGTGTTTCTATCATTCTTCAGATCTGAATTTATTTATTTATTTTAAATCTGATGGATTCCGGAGTTACTTAATCCTCACAATTTGCACGACGACAAGCTAGAAATGAAACTCAAATTCAGGATAAATCCCTTTTTTATATCACAGTTTCCTACGTTTCGGATTGAAATGCTAAACTTCTGTGAACAGAGGTGCTCTGATGACTCGCAAGAAATTTGACCGGATTTAAAATTAAATTAAGTTTCATCCATGCGCGAATATATTTTATATTTTTAAAAGTAACTTTCCTGTGAAAGAAAGTGAGAGTAACAAATAGCAACTTGTATTTCTAAATTGTACGATCATGAATATAATGTTATTTTGATTATATGAATATTGGTTTACTAGAACACCCGTTTAGAACAAAAAACCTTCTTGCGTTCTTCTAATATGGAGCCTGCGTATTAGAACCAAAAATATATATTGATATTTACCATGGGGGTAGTCAAATCAAAAATCAAAATAGTTCGTTTTCAGGAACAAAATGTGCAGTGGATTTCGATTGCGTTTACGTACCTTGATTGTAACAATGCCTCGCCGGTGAATTCGCTGCTACTACGAGCATATGAAGGAGTTAGAAAAAGGGCGTGCGGTCGGACTGCACGAGGCTGGATGGGCACACCGACGAATCGCTCGGCATTTGGATGGGAGCGATGCAGCAATTAGACGATGTTGACAGGAATGGGTCCGAAATGGCAGATTTCAGCGGGCAGTGGACGGCCTAGAGCGACGACAGAACGGGAAGATAAGACTGATTGTCAGAACAGCTGTGACAGCACGAGATTCGTCTTTATCAACCGTCCAACGTGTTGTTGTTGAGACCCAGACCGTCCGACCTACCAGAAAGGTGTAAGGTAACTGTTTGGACGGCCGGGACCGTCCAACGTGTGACAAACACTAAAGTGACCACCCGGACTATTAATAGAAGACTATGGGAGCGGAATCTGTACTCGCGGCGGCCATTACGCTGCCTATCACTGACCAGTATGCACCGTCAACAGCGTTTGCAGTAGTGCCGGGTCCGATCAACTTGGAATTGTTCGGATTGCGAATGAATTGCCTTCTGTGATGAGTCCCGTTTCGAACTGAATCCCGAGGACCAGCACAGACGTGTCTGGAGCCAGCCCGGGCACCGTCAGGATTCTGCTCTTACTGCCACGCGACGCAACAATAGGGAGTTATAGTCTGGGGTGCCATTTCGTTTGATAGCCGGACCCCTTTGATAGTCCTCCGTGGCACCATCACAGCGCAGCGGTACATTGCCGACATTCTACGAAGCCTTGTATTGCCATTCTTTTCGCGACACCCCGGGCTAACTTTTCAACAGGATAATGTCAGGCCACACACGGCACGCTTCTATATTGGTTGTCTGAGTGCTTACGACACACGTCCTTGGCCTGACAGATCTCCAGATCTCACGCCTATTGAGCACATTTGGGTTTAGATGGGGCGTCGCCTGCGACCATTCCAGAATGTAGACGAATTAGCTCGTCAATTGGAGGCGATTTTGAACGACAACCCTCAGAACATCACCCGGCAACTTTATGCATCAATACCACGTCGGGTAATAGCTTGTATCAAGGCCAGAGGCGGACCAACGCCATATTGACGTGCTCACTTTGTGTAGATCTTTCAGTGCAATAAATCATACAATTATTCTCAAATTCTAATCATTTCTATGTCTGTACATCCACATTACACGTACCAAATTTTGTCTCATTTGGATATTACTTTCTTGGTGCGTCGATTTTTTTGTCTTAGGAGTGTATATAATTTTTATGACGTTTTTAATTTTATATCTGAAATATACAACGTCTCAAAAATGGCGCATGCGTTTGTATAACATTCGATTTTAAATTAAAAAATTACAGGAAATAGCAAATGTTGTAATACATTTTAAAATGTTGACATTTGACAATTAATTGCTATTCATATGTTTTTTTTTAATTTTGAAAATTTCAGGGCCGTATTCTAATTGACTCTTCTCAAAACTTCTTTAAGTTTTTGGCATTCATATACTTATCGAGGATTGAATGCTAGATTTTGTTTACAATGCTAGTTTTAGTTTTCAAGGCTGGATTTTGTTTGGTTTACAATGCTAGATTTTGTTTTCAATGTTAGATTTTGTTTGGCTTACAATGCTAGATTTTGTTTTCAATGCTATATTTTGTTTGGCTTATAATGCTAGATTTTGTTTCCAATGCTATATTTTGTTTTTCTTACAATACTATATTTTGTTTGGCTTACAATGCTATATTTTGTTCTGATTACAATACTAGATTTTGTTTTCCAAAATGGACCCTATGGAGAACTATTGTAATTGTTTAGCCCGAGTCCCCAAACTACAGCTAGTTAGCTAAATCTGACCCACAGACGCTTCGACAAAAAATGTGCAAAATGTACTACTATGTTTCATTTTTTGTTATTAATTCTGATTGAATTACATGTTGCAGTTATACTGTTGCAAAATGCTGTGAATGAGCACTTTATTGATTGTTATAAAAATGAAAAGTCCTTTATTTTCTTTCAGAATCCATTTGATATTCCAGGTAACATTGATACAAATATGCAGTTAGAATTAATAGATTTGCAGTCAGATACTATGTTGAAATCATACTATAAAAATGAAAACGTTCTTTTCCGTGTTTACAGAAAGTAACTATGCAAAGAATTTTGCAAGGAAAAGTATTTCCATATATGGAAGCAGTTATTTTTGAAAGTAATCATTTTGCAGAAAGAAAAGCTTATTAAATTAAAAAAAAATCGTTCAGGATTAATTAATGACTACTTGAAAGATATTTTAAAAGTTGTGTTTCAAATTGTGTTACTCTAAATATTAAGACCAAACAAAACAGGCGTACTGCTTGCTCTCGGATGTTTTTTCATTATTTGATACTTTTTTGTGTTCTAATGTATCTCCTAACGAAAAACAAAATGTTTTTTGTATATATCTATTTAACTTGTTTATTTTCTATTATTCCATTGAGAGAAAATAAACTTGCATTTACTCATGTTTAATTATTACATTTAATTGTTTGTATTTATACATATATAGGAAAATGTATTTCTTTTTTCGATCCAGTTCACCTAGCTCTTTCAATGTTCTAATGTGGCCTTATGCTCAATAAGTTCGAATTATCCAATGGAAGGGAGAAGGCAGTTATGATTCATCAATCCCCCCCCCCCCCTATCTATATGCCTCTGCTGATGTTTACTTGTTGAAATAATCAACTAATTTTCATTCGAATTACCAAATGCGTTCGAGATATACCATGTCCAGACTTCACAGAAATACACGCAGACATTAAAACAAATGTTTAGTTCGTATTCAAAGACGATGTAAACGTTTAAATTTCTCAAAATCCGATGGTCAATTCGTCCCCATCACAGTACATTTCCTTTAAATATACTATGCATTTGTAGGGGAAGTAAAAATAAAATTGTTTTCGTCTGCTTCATGTACTTGACGGAATTTAAATTCGATGTTCATCTTCTGTTTCTGGAAGCCCTTCTTCCTATTTAACTACCTCAGCGTCTGGTGGGTTTCCCAGTCACTCAACCCTACCCAACCCCACGTTGGGGGGGGGGGGGGGGTAGGAAGTAAATGAGGGATCAGCTCCCCCATTTATCGTCTATTTCATTGATCCAGTCAGTCCCCTCACGTTACCTTACCTTTTACAGTCTGTGGAGACCGCTTGTGTATATTTTTATTTTTTCCACTTTTAGTGACCCCCCCCCCCCCCCAACTCTTTACCAGCTCCCTCAGCATCCCTTTTTATTCTAAGAAGAGATGTGGAGAACTAGCGAGGGGTAAAAACTGTAATTGCATATCATGCCATTGTAGCACGAAATGATTAAAAAAAGCTAACATTTCATTGTAATCAAGCCAGAATGTCAGAACATCATGAAGATGGTGATGTAATAGACTTTTAAATCACACATTCTGACGACTGATAAATCGTTGTGCAATTTAGCTGTGTACATTGTGGAAATTAATGTTAACTTAATGTATTCAGGCCTTCTTATATTAGTATATGGTTTTCAGCGTTTCGTTTGTATATACTGTTATGACGTATCCTCTCAAATCGAGAGAGTTTTCACGGGACATAAAAATTAGTCCGAATTTTTGGATAATTAACGTTTTTATTTAAAAACACCGATAAGCTTAAACAGGAACAGTGTAGAGCTAATAACACAATAGATATATTTCGAATTTCTGGTTAACTACCGCTTTTATTTAAAAGTGCCAATAAGCGTAAACAGGAATAATTTACAACTAATAACATATAGCTTCTTACAAGATCACAAAATAATTGTGAGGTGCAGTAAAACAACAATTAAGTGCCCAACTAACTCAAAAGGTAGAGAAACTCTGACGTATCTCATAATTCAATTTGACTCGTATTGCGTCTACTCTGTCCAACTGAATGATGGACAGATTGTCCAACTGAATGATGGATTCTTCCTTATATACTCTAGAAATTTCTAGAAATAGGGCGTATCTTCGAAACCAATGGATGAATCTAGAAAATTCCACCGGTTCCGGAAACTTGACAAGTTGACGCTATTTCGCCAAATCTGGCTCCCAGGCCAGATTTGGCGTGGGAGAATGAAAATGTGTTCCGAGTTATGGCAACTCTATTTTCTGGTAATATAGCAATGGTTGCCTGTAAAAATGCTTTCTCCTTGTGGGGAATTAAATATCTTTACAACATTTTACATATTCGTAAAAATGTTCTCTCCATCTGTAAAAAAAATCACTTTTAAGTATTTTGAAATTTTTTAATCACAGTGAAACGTCCATAACTTGTGGACACTTTCGCTTAAAAGAAATTATCCAACTTAAGAGAGGTATCCAGGTTATAGAGATGTCCATAATTTCAATTCCTGGTTCATTAGATGTCAAGCACATTATATTAATTACTTTGTCACACTATTGCATAAAGCATTATTTTTCTGGAAATTTTCGAATTCGAGATGTGTAAGTACGTTTTATAAATGTTCGAATAAATTCAAAAACTTTTGATATCATGCCTATCTATGTACGTGTTGGGAGGGAGGGGGGGGGCACGATAATTCACGAAATTCACGTATGAATGCATCTACTCAAATTTTATGCACTGATACATTATGAATTTAGTGGTATACATATAATTTTTAGTGGTTTTTATGTTTTGAACTCGAATTATTCAAATTTCAAGATTTTCATCGAATTATTTTCTGTGGGAATTAATGTTATATAATTCCCGGAGAAATACAGTAGGTTATACTAGCATAAGCGTAGATGGTGAAATTAATAACTTGAACGACTCTATATATATTAAATGATTTCAAATAGTTTTTATTAACACAGATAACCCAAGAGTATTCAAATCATCTTCGTCAGTAAGCTGTTTTGTAAACTTTAAAAACAGAATTTTTAAAGGATTTTACGAATTGTTTAGAACGAATTACTTGGTACGAAGTATGAAAAAATGTATTTTGCTTCAGTCTGAGAAAGGTTTTGGTACAAGTGAACTAAACAGAATTACACTATGGATGTAAAAGATATTAAAATAGCATACATTAGTTACGTGAAAGACCTGTTGCCAACTTAGAAAAAGAAATATTTTTAAAGAAATTTTGTGAAATATTTTGAAATAATTATTTGAGAAGGAAAGCAGATAAAAAAATATTTTTGTATTCTGATGCTGGTTGTGATAGAAATAGGCCTAAACTAAACAATACGGATTGAATATGAATATATGTGCGAAAGTCAAATGGAGACACACACTCCAGATACTCTTTACAAGTTCTCCACTTCCAAAAAAATCTGATGTGGGCAAAACATGACTTTCCTTATATAATGTAATGAATTTACTACTTTTACAATAAAAATTAGGTTTTTCTTATAGTAGAGGCGAATATTCTTTCCAAGACATTGAATTTTCGACAGTTAGTCGTCATTTTCATTGATTTAGCGTCATTTTTATCCATTTGGCGAGATTTTCGTTAATTTGGCAACATTTCAAAAAGTCGTTAAGTTGGCAACATTCCGCCAAATTCGTCGCCAAAATCTCGCCAAGCATTATGGACAAAGAAATAAGTTATACTTACAGCAGATAAATGACTACTGGCGTTCAAATACAAAAGTATTACTCAAAGTATCTTTTTTCATGAATGGAACGAGCTAGATCCACGACAATGATGTCACCCAATTTATCGCATGGTATTACATATGAAAAGTGAACATGTTTTTCAATAGGAAATATTTTTTTTTATTATATATATGACTTTTTGATAATTTTTTGAAAAATGTACAATATCTCAAAAACGGCTCGTGTTAGCGTTCTAAAATTTATGTCAATCGTTTTCTAATGAAAAATTACATAAGAAATGTCTATTTGCGTAACTTTATTAGTGGTTTTGATTTTTTGACGATTTTTTCAAGATTTCATTCGAAAATTTAGGGGGGTTCTGAACATTCGATTGCGTATAAAAACAATAGGCTTCCAGTGTTTATGGATTGTGATTTTTGTACCAAATTTGGTTCAAATCGGTCCATTCGTTCGTCAATTATCGTCTCCACAGACCCACTGACACACACACACACATACTTTCACACACACACAGACATCACTCCAAAAATGTTTGATTCGTGATCAGGGATGCTTGAAACGTGCTCTCCCGTCGAAAACTCGAATTCGAATTTTCGACCCCGTCACAATACTTTCCTTATACATTATGTATATAAGGAAAGTAAAAACACCAAAATGTATCATAATTTTTATATCTAAATAATATATCAGTGTTAATTTACGAAGAATAAAAATTTACACCGTCAAACTTTCATTTTCTGGAGATATGTCGCTGGCCCCTTTAATCTGTCCGATGAATCACCGGTTTCTCCCCTTCGTCGGAAAGGTGATGTCTCTGGGGCACAGGGCGTGTCTCATGGCTACTTGATTTAGAGAAGGAGCTATGACAGCTCTTCGACAACAGGTAGATTTATGAGTCAGGAGGATAGGAATCGGTGTTTGAAATGATTCTATGTGTTGGATTAATTATCCGAAGTGAATTAAATCACAGGGAAAATGCGATATATTCTGTTTCTTTTTTGTTTTACCTTCGATTTTACAGTATAATAGTCTTCTGAAAAAAAAAAAATCCTATCTCTAAATTCGTTTGAAGAGAAAAGCGAAGTAAATAAATAGCCGCAGTTGTATTTAATCTTCCGATTAATACGTATTGCTTCTTCTGACATGATGTGAGGGTGAGGGTCCATAATAAGGGCACCATTTAGAGGAAGTATGTGGACTTCTAACCTCCGCAAGCAGTGTTTCTTTCAGGTATACCTCTGGGGTATGCCTGAATTCGTATGCATTCCCTCGTTCTTCGACGACGAGTATTCGCACCCCCCTCCCCCGGAGACATTTTATGTTAGCCTAGTTTCTATTTATGAGGCACAGCATTTATATATTTTTATGTAGGGCAAATAGAAAACTTTCTCCCCCTAAAATTTCATTCCCCCCCCCTCCCCCGCGGCCTAAAAGTCCTGAAAGGAACACTGTCGACAAGGATTTTCAAACAATGTTTATTATATAATTTCCATCATTAAAACATTAATCCATCAGCTTTCCCCCCCTCTCAAGTTGTTCTTGGAATAGTGCCTGAACGCAAAACTTATAAAAACTAGGATTTTAGAACTTTTCTTGTTGAACTACTTACTTCGATCCAAGAACGATGGAATAACCAGTTTATCACTTTCTTTCTTGTATGCAAGGTCACATTAGGTCACTTCATTGTAATCCTGTCGCTCAGAATTTTGTAAACTGTAAGTAGCCTGCTTAATTCCTGGTTCGAACTAAGTAGGCCACTCACTTGTATCTTTTATTATAAATAAGCTTCTATTATAGCTTAAATTATGATTATGGAGTTTGGTAGACACTGGTTAGTAGACTATTTTTACGAGCCAGTATTACTTTATTGCCAGTCACTGAAATTATTATTATTTAAATACAATATATATATAACTTTTTATTTTTTGCGATTGGCAACATTAGTCTCTTTATTCAAGACTCCGATGGTTCAGACATATACATTGCTTTTTCGGGTATTCTTGTTTCCTATAATTTTTCGATCTTCATGCATGTCGTCCAAGTTATAAGTGTTTATAGATATAATCTATCACTGATATAAGAAACATGCCTTTTGTGTTCATTTTAATGAAATACTTGGACTTAATGAAGAGTTTTATCGAAATGAACAATTCATTTATTTAAGCCTAGGGCTTGTCCACGTGTAAAGCTTTAATGCTTGGATTTTATTTAATTTTCTATTATCGATTCCTTTCCATTGATGCTTGTTGTTTGTCTTCAGCTTAATAACTAGTGGTTTGCCTTTTATATTCCACTTGATTGATGATTCTCTGTTTGATACTTTTTTTTATTTGTTAGGCATTTTTTAATATTGTTTTGTTTTTAAGTTGCAACTCCTCTCTATTTTATCATTGGATTTTCAAACTATTATATATATATATATATATATATATATATATATATATATATATATATATAGCATAGTAAACATATAAAATTAAAATAAATTCCACAGTTATCCAATTATTCTCCAGAAGTTGGCGCAAAGCAACACACTCTCCTAAAGTAACATACAAGATTCATATGAAAAAAGAAGGGAAATGACCAAATGCAAGGCATAAAATGGTAGAAGGTGATGGCGACCCCTCTTTCCCGTTTCAAAGACTGCTTTTATGCCCGGGCAACACTCACGGTACCAATGCCATGCAGAAGGCATACTTCCGTAAATGTGTCAAGTCAAAAACACTCGAAAAAGTGCAAAGTAAACAAATAGGAATCAACCAGGATTGCAAGGGAAAGGAAAATAATGGAAATGCAGCAAATGCAAGAGTGCCTTATATATAAAAGCAGTTTACGCATGCGTAATACGTTATTTTTACTTTCATCGTTCTATACCTCTGCCATATCCTTTAAGTAAGCATTTTCTCCCTTTTTTGTATTAAATAGGGGATTATAATAACATGTCAGGAAGCCAACAGGATAATTCCGTTTTATTGCCTCCTTCATAATATTCCTATTATGCATGATGCAATCTGACTTGAAAGTATTAATGCGTTGATTTCTTTTGAGGTGACCAATGACGACATTTCTGAAGATGTTTTTGGTCAAATTTGAACTCCAATCAATAATATGATTGATTTCCATATTGAAATTGTTTCTCTTGTCTTATAAGACGGTATAAGTACCATATCTACTGTCATGTTTTAGTGTGATATCTAGAAAATCAACACTATCATCCTTCTTTCTTATATTCTCAATCAATTCCAGTTCTTTTGGATAAAAAGTAAAATCAAATTGGGGTGTATTCTTATATTGCCCAACAAGGACATCGTCAACATAACGAAATATGGCATTTCATGTAGTATATGAGTGCCATTTTCAAATTTACACAAGTATAGATCGGCGAGCAGGGATGAACATCCCCCTCCCATGGGAATACCCTTAACCTGTTGAAAATAGTTGGTGCCATCAAATAAGATGTTTCCAAACAACACAATGCGAATCAAGTCCTTGTATTTTCTGAAGGTAATATGCTCTTTTAAGTCATATATTTCATGTAGTTCCTTCAAAATTTCATATAGATTTTCCAGATTGATGTTGTTGAATAAATCACGGAAATCGTAACTTTTGAAACGTATATCCTTGTTATAAAATGGAAGTCGGTTGATGACATCGTAACTATTATTTATCATTACTGTTCCTTGTTTCTTGAGTATAATCAGAACATTTTTAAGTATAGTTAAAAGTTTTTCATTTGCAATTGTTAAATGGGATCCACATCCTACTGTCACCGACCGGAACTTGACTGGATTTTTTATGAAGTTTTGGTATTAGTACCAGATATGGAAAGTTAACTGCTTTAAGTTCGATACCTATTCATTTATACAGAGCTTTAATTTTATTTACCAAACAATTTCCATTTTGTTGTAAAGGGGAGTACATTTGTTTGTCAAGATAACTATTTTTTAAAGTATCAACGTAGTATTTTCTGCATGTGAAAACGTAATTTGATACTACTTTATCAGTATAAGTTATAACATATTTATCTTCATATTTATTGACTGCATTTTGAAGAGAAGGATAATCCGTTTTTTTTTACACACAGTTTTGTAGTGGAGATTGAACATTTTTGTAAGGTTGTATTACCATTCTTTGAAAGCTTGTATTGGCATGCTGTATTTTACGGCGAGTTTATATGTAAATTTC
Source organism: Amaurobius ferox (assembly GCA_951213105.1). Lineage (NCBI taxonomy): Eukaryota > Metazoa > Arthropoda > Arachnida > Araneae > Amaurobiidae > Amaurobius > Amaurobius ferox. The sequence goes on from OX578134.1 coordinate 63,302,216, forward strand.
TTCAAATCTTGTTCAAAGTCCTTTTTAATATTTGTGAAATCTTGTATTCGAAATTTCGTACCAAGTTGAAGCATAGATTTTAACTTCCGATTATCCAATAGATCCAGGTTTCCAGTGATAATGTGCCCATGATGGGTATCTATATAAGGGCTGTTTTGACAATTATACACTTCACTTTGATATACATGGATGTTTCTACTTATGCGATTATAATTAAATATTTTTCTACCATTGGTTTGCACAAATTTATAAATCAGCTTTACTTCGATGTCAGGTATTGGTAAGAGATGTGCCAAGTTTTTTATATATGTCTTGATTGGTAAGCCATCATAATTTTTATTTTTGTATGTTGTAACAAAAGGCTCTGCTGTAGTAGTTTTCTTCCGGGCAGAGGGTTTCAATACTATGTTTAATGTACTGGCTTTTAGTTTAAGTAAATCCATCATTATAGCGTAGTTTGTACATGCATTTTCATTATTAACAATTAGATGTTCTTCGAGTTGATACACTTTCAAATAACACCAGATGCGTTGAATATAACGTTTTTTTATACTAAATATAAGATTTTTATCCATCCGTGTTTTATTATTATTCCTGTACACACTTTTTTTATGAACGTTTCGATCTTTTCAAGAGTTGCTTTATAACTGATATTATTCTTTTTTCTTTTTCCCCTTTGCCATCTCTTTTTTATAGCACAATGGATATCTTGTAATACAGGGTTACGTTTTACATTTTTACAAGATTCCAAATTATAATTTTCATTAAATATGATCGTATTGAGTCCATACGGGAAAGCTGTTCCATATTGTTGGATGTGTATATTTTCCCACCAAAGTTTTTCTGACAGGTTGAGTACTACATCGATGATTGTAACAATTATTTGTGAAAAATCATGGCTTCCATAATGACGGAGTTCCAAATTGGTGATAGTTGCATCAGTGAGAAGAGATTTACTGATTTGACTTCGATGTAAGTTTATTCGCAAATGTAAACGATTTTTGGTTTGGCCGATATATTTGGCTTTGTATGTTTGGCAAGTTATACAGTAGATGACATTATAGGTTTTGCAGAATGTACCGTAACGGGGATCTTGATTCGATATTTGGAGAGGGTCTGCCACTGGGCAGAGTTTACATCGATGGGATTGGCATTTTTTAAACTTGAAATCACGTATTCTATTAAAATAATGACGATATGAATATTTAAAAAAGGGTGATCCATTAAGATTAAGGATCGAGTCGGTAGAACAATGAGAAACATTACAGACGCTATTTATATTTGTCACAGAGTTGTCATTAACATGTTCCACAGGCTTGAAATATTTCTTTATGTTAGACATCATATACAAAGCTTGAGGGTCACTGGTTATCGATAATACTACTACCCTGTATTGTTGTATTACCGGGCATATACTTTATAACAGTATAATTGCCAGTCGCTAAATAATATAGTTGTATTCATTCATAAGGTATCATTTCAACAGTTTATATATCTTATTGAGGAGTAAATGTAAAACGTGATTCTTTTCTCTAGATCCATCATCTTGCTCATTAAAGCTGTGTAGAAATTATAAAACATACTTTAAACGCGATATCTTCACAAATCATATTAGAATGGCCTGGATGTGCGAATGCATGACTCAGTGACTTTTTTGAACATTTTAAACTTTTTTTGGATTTTATATAATATCATTTCATTGAAATACGTTATTTGTAAAATAGACGTAGATAGATATTATCCGTGTTAAATAACGTTAAAACACAATAAAACACTTAAAAGGCAAATACTACCTAATTTGAAAATGGCCCTCATATACTGCATGAAATGCCATATTTTCGTTATGTTGACGATGTCCTTGTTGGGCAATATAAGAATACACCCCAATTTGATTTTACTTTTTATCCAAAATAACTAGAATTGATTGAGAATATAAGAAAGGAGGATGATAGTGTTGATTTTCTAGATATCACACTAAAACATGACAGTAGATATGTTACTTATACCGTCTTACATGACAAGAGAAACAATTTCAATATGGAAATCAATTATATTATTGATTGGAGTTCCAATTTGACCAAAAACATCTTCAGAAATGTCGTCATTGGTCACCTCAAAAGAAATCAACGCATTAATACCTTCAAGTCAGATTGCATCATGCATAATAGGAATATTGTGAAGGAGACAATAAAACGGAATTATCCAATTGGCTTCCTGACATGTTATTATAATTCCCTATTTAATACAAAAAAGGGAGAAAATGCTTACTTAAAGGATATGGCAGAGGTATAGAACGATGAAAGTAAAAATAACGTATTACGCATGCGTAAACTGCTTTTATATATAAGGCACTCGCATTTGCTGCATTTCCATTCTTTTCCTTTCCCTTGCAATCCTGGTTGATTCCTATTTGTTTACTTTGCACTTTTTCGAGTGTTTTTGACTTGACACATTTACGGAAGTATGGCTTCTGCATGGCATTGGTACCGTGAGTGTTGCCCGGGCATAAAAGCAGTCTTTTAAACGGGAAAGAGGGGTCGCCATCAGCCTCTACCATTTTATGCCTTGCGTTTGGTCATTTCCCTTCTTTTTTCACATGAATCTTATATATATATATATATATATATATAAGTTGTAAAAATCGTACTTTAAATAACATAATTAGAAGAATATTTAATATGAAAATAGTTTAATAAGATTATTTTTTAAATTATATTTTCATAAACACCATACAAACAAAAGTCAGATTTGGATAATAATTTTGTTATATTTTTCATTCATTTGGCTAGGTTCTACAGTTTTATCGATTGCTCTTTGTCATCACTGGGATTAGCGAAAAGTTACTAGTCAGAGTGGTTACTATCACGCAAAAGTTTATTTGCCAAATTCGAAAATTTTTTATCAGGCTAACTAGCGGCTACTACATAATTTAAGCTACAACATCTACCAGAATAATTTAAAACTTTGTACTGAAATCATCCCCTGGCCCGCAAATAGTCATTTCCTATGTAATTTTTCATTAGAAAACGATTGACATAAATTTAAAACGCTAGCATGAACCGTTTTCTAGATATTGCATATTTTTCAAAAAAATTATCAAAAAATCCCATAAATTAAAAAATATATTAACTTTGAGAAACATGTTCACATTTCATATGTTATATCATGCGATAAATTGGTGACATCATTCTCGTGGATCTAGGTCGTTCCATTCGTGAGAAAAGATACTTTGAGTAATATTTTTGTATTTGAACGGCAATAGTTATTTATCTACTATAAGAATAACTTAGTTCCCCATCTATAACGCTTAGCGAGATTTTGGCGCCTAATTTGGCGGAATGTCGCCAACTTGGCGACTTTTGTAAATGTTGCCAAATTAACGAAAATCTCACCAAATGGATAAAAATGACGCTAAGTCAATGAAAATGGCGACTAATTGTCGAAAATTCAATATCTTGGAAAGAATATAAATATCTACTATAAGAAAAACCTATTTTTTTATTGCAAAAGTAGTAAATTTATTGCATTATATAAGGAAAGTCATGTGTTGCCCACATTAGATTACTTTTATATGAATTTAGACATGAGGTTTATTCAAGTGTTGGCAATCTTGGTAAAAATATCTTTGTATATGTGCCTATGATAGGTTAAGCATTTTGCTCCGGAGAGAAACTTAAGAGTATCCAGGATTTTGGACTGGGGGGGGGGGGGGAGGAGCGAATCATGGCTTGATTAACATACGGGCCTCTGTGGCCCCCCACTTTTGTATTTGTTAAAAAAAAAAATACCCTAAATAATTTTTATTTAAGAAAAAAAGATCTTTCCGATGTGGAAGTGTTTTATATACGAAGCACAACTAAAGATGAGTATCAGAATAATTATTTACTCGGAATAAATGTCTTTAAATATGATAAAATTAGAAATTTGTAATATTAGTTTTTATTTTAATTTAAGAAAATATACATTTTAAAATATCCTTTGAAAGTTTTAATATATTACTTTGAATTAAAAAGTTTGGAAGTTTCCTAAATGTAAGAAAGAACCTTCGGAACTGTTAACTTGGGGCACCCAATGTGACAGCTCCGATGTGGTATGTATTGTGTGCCGTGAATGCTGGGATGCCCCGAATTAGCCCCACGCCCTGGGCCTCACTTTGGCTTGATCGGGCCCTCAGGAAGGGGGGTTTACAGTGCTGAATTTCATTTTTTATAATCAACGTTATGGAGAATTAATGTCATTTTTCCACCAAGGATGTGATATGACTCCCCACCCCCACCCCCTCTCATGCCTACGCCACTAAAAGGAATTGCCTTTTTACTGCTTATAAGCGACTAGGTGTGTGAATCCCAAGGAGATTTAAATAATCCCTGTAACAACCTCCTTGGTAAATTTTATCCTGGATAATATACGTAAAATAGTTGAAAGAAGTATATTGACATCAGATAATTTATCGGGCGTATGCTCCGCGACTGAGGTGCTACTTTTCTTGGCTTTGTTTCCCAGTATATTACACCGTCACGGCGATCGCAGGAGCTAAAAACCGGTCCACGAGACAGTTTAATTTTTTTTTTCATTCCTTTATCCTCGGTGCTATTTTTATTATGTTGACCGGCAGAGACCGAACCGAAGTTTGTAGTTGTCCTTGGAAAACGGCGGTCATTCGGAACTGATGTGAAGGAAGAAATTGGACGAAGAATATAGGAGAATGAACCGAACTTTTATTTATTGTGCTAGCAACAGGAATAGTTTTCTCCAGAGTACATTGTTCCGTGAATCTTATGCATTTATTTTCGAATCCAGTTTTTTTTATAGGACGATATTGTTTACTGTAGCGATGCATTTTTCTTCTGATATTGGAAGATTTTTCATACGCCGTTATTTTTTTTTTTCTCCTGGAAGTGGTATTCAAGTTTGCGTTTCAGTGAAAAGAAGAGAAACCACTGGTGTTTTTGTACAAATGTACCCAATGGCATGGGTTTTGGCGACTTATTCAATAAAATTACTATAAAGTATGATTAAAGATTCGAATAAAACTTTGTATATACGAGTAGCTTCAACTGATCATGTCTTAGGTCATGACGAGGCCCGAATTTAAATTGTCGATTTATGTACTGAGAAATCTTGCGTCAAAAAGTCAGATAATGTTAAGTCTATTTGAAAAAATTAAAAAAGAAAAAAAATCGTGCGTCAAACAAGAATTTTCTATTTGTTTGGTATAATTTGTATAAGTTACTAGTACTCTTGTACATCAATTAATTAATATTTTGAGTTTTTACGACTGTCATGAAATAAACGTTGCAGTTTGCGAAAGACGGACCGGACTTTTTTTTTCTCTCAGATTTGGTGCCGGCTTAACTGACTATAGATCAACTAAACCCAATTCGATTTGAATAAAATGTTGATTATGGAACTATTTTTTAAATGTTTCTGGTTCTGGTGATTTTTATTGCATGAAGCTGTATACTGTGAAACAATTTCGAAGCATTTCTGACCAAAAAATGTAAGCTACCTGTAAAATTTAGAATTTTTATAAAAATTGGCACTTAACGTCAATATTCCGGCAGGAATCTGGAATCTTAAAAAATCTTGAAGCATAGTAAATATGGGACATCTCGTTGATGTCGCGTGAAAATGTCACATTGTGTTGATACTGGTACTTTGGCTGTATTGTGTATTGCGATAAAATTTCAAAGCTGGTCCGATCGGCTGAGACAGTTGTGCAGCACACGGATTCAGCGTTCTTAAACGTTTTAGCTACAGAATGAATACATGCAATTTTCTTAAACGTTTTGGCTCAGAAATTAATTTGTTCAGTTTTTATAAAATTGAAGGTAATTATTTCATCACCTAAATATTGAAGAATATACCACCCTCAAATGCTTCTGTATTGAAACGGAAGTTCCCAATTTTCATTGGCAGTTATATAATCACCCACCTTCATCTTTCTAAAAAAAGAAAATTTTGCTGCGTTGGACTGCATTTTAACATAAAAATGTTCAGTAGCATAACGTTCTACTCATTTGTAGGTGAGTTAAGTATTTTTGCTCATTTCTTTTTACCATTTGCCATCTAAAATGACACCCCATCTTGTCAGTACGACCGTCTCAAGACTGTATTAATATTCTCGCCCTTTGGGGCACTTAACTCTTATATTTAAATCCAGCTTTCATGATAGTTTTAAAATTTAATTGTATTATTCCTCTAATTTCTCGCTTATCTTTGATTCCATTCTTACTTTTATCATACTGCCTTATAATTTGAAAATAACTTTTACAATATCGAGAGAATCATTCTCTACTCGACTTTCTCATACATTCATATTTCAAATTACTTAAATCTAATTCTACAATAACTAGCATCAACACTGTAAAACATTTGCAAGCATCTTACTGAACGTTTCATGGGAATCAGCTGTCTTTAATGGAGAGTAAGGTTCCAGATAATTATGATAGTGGATATATATATATATATATATATATTTCAAAAATGAAGCTGGAATTTTCATAAACGTCTGTAATTGCGGCCTTTCTTATCAGTCTGCCGAACTTATCAACAAAGTAGCTGAAAAAAATGAGAAGGTGCAAAATGTTTTACAATGAAGGTGCAAAAATATATTTTTTATTTGCTTTCCATCTCAAGTTATTCTTCTAATTTTTGTAGACATTATTCAAAAAATATTATAAGCTGTGAAGTGTTTTGCTAAGGCAGTGTTTTGCAGAAGGACGTATCCCAAGATACGTCGTTTTGCCTTTACAAGATTGATTGCCTTTCTTTTATTAGGTTAATGCTATGATATTTTTTTTCGAAGGCGTATCTAAAAGATATATGAGAATGCGAATGAAACTGTTTTCATAGCACTGATCTATTTGGGGGGGGGGGGGGGGACTTTAACATCTCTTATCTCAGAATGATGTTGCTTTCTAGATACGTCGTTTAGCCAACCCATATCTGAGTTGTTAAGACTGTCATGCCAAAAATTTGGAATCATTTGGCTAATTTGTGTTAATATATGATATTTTAATACCCGTTACATCCATAGCATAATTCAGACTATCATGCGAAAACAAATACTTCGTTTGTAGCAGCATATACCAGGTTGATTAAATGTATCGACGTTTTACGAAGTATTTATAATTGTTGCTGACGAAATATGTCTTTTTGTAGATTGACCCAGACAGAAGTTTGAGCGAATCAAATGAAATTAATTTTCTATTATTGGCTGTATTACAATCATTGTTCCAAGAATTATTCTGTTTCTTCAAAGGATATACTGGTATGAAAATATTTTCACGGACGCAATATTTTCTCTGTACAATAGTATGAGAAAGCTAGCTCTTGACTCATCACTTTTTCTGATGAAGTTGAAACACCACTACTTGTGAAGTCCTGAAACACAATGAAGAAGAAGATGATGAAGATAATCTTCTGCTCATATAAAGCTTGTAAAAATTTTTGCAATTGCAAAACTATTACGGCTCAAGATTAGATGAATGAGGTTAAATAGCAGGAGCGATAACCGATGGCGCAATTATAAATTTAGTGATTGAGGGAGAACAAGAAAGTGAAGAGGGAGATGATATATGTGCCCATGCTCAATAATTTTGTGTACGGAGGTCCTAAATGATTAAGACTGCATTGTAATGCTTTGAACAGCAGGATGAGAGTACATAGATTACGTACACTATGCACTGTACAAATAAACACATAATTACATATCTATGTATTTATTATATATATTAATTTTCGTGCAGTACATATATCTTTAATGGCAAGAATGGAGGAGATCCTAAAGGGGGGGGGGCATTATCGCAAATGTTATCGCTGAATTGACCAGTTCAGTATAAGAAGCTTTTTCCGTGTTACCCAAGTTTAACCGTCTGTTCTCTGTTCACATTAGTTCGATAATCGGGACTCTACTGTATATACACTGCTCACAACTGAAATCGCAACACCATAAAGAAATTGATGTAACCTTATGAAATTTACAGAATATAATTGTAATAGAGATGTTAATGATCAAAAAATCATACCTGGAAAATGAAAGCATGGAACGTTATTGACATTAGATCAATATGGAATAGGCGAGGTCAGTGATCAGGTCAATGATCAGGGACGAAGTCAATGGTGTGCTGAGGGATGGCATTCCACACAACATGCAATTGGGCTTGTAACTGAACATGATTTGCTGGAATTGGGAGTTCTCTTAATCGGCGACCCATGATGTCCTAGATATGCTCAATTGGCGACAAATCCGGATAATATGCTGGCCAGGGCAGGATATTAAAACCTTGTAGACTATTCATAGTTACCCGTGCAGTATGTGGCCTGGCATTATCCTGCTGAAAAAGCAGTCCAGGCCTGATTGACAGATATGGCTGTACCACAGGTCTCACAATGTCAGAGACATATCGTCGTGCCGTGATACTGCCAGAAACGTGGGCCAAAGGTGATCGTTCTCCAAATGTTATACCACCCCAAACCATGGTACCACTTAGGGGAACCGTGTGGCAACTAATAGAAAAAGCTTCCTGGTGGCGTTGTTGAAAGCGCCGCCTTACGCGAATACGGCCGTCTGGCATGTCAAAACAGAATCGTGATTCATCCGTGAACAGAATGTTTCGCCATTCTGTCGACCAATTGCGTCTCATTTGACACCACTGGAGGCGACTTAACCGGTGAAGACCTTGAAACGGTAGGTGCCGAAGAGGTCGTCTACCTCGGAGTCCTGCGTCTTACAAACAGTTTTGAATTGTTTACGTCGAAACCACGTTACCTTTAGTGTGGGATAAATGTCGTTGTAACACGGTTGTTGTGGTAAACGGCTCCAGCGCAACGCTTCTCAGAAGCATACGATCTTCACGTGGTGTGGTACACCTGGAAATTCCACTACCTGATTTTCGTGTCGTTTCGTTGTCTCTCACGAACCGTAACACACACCGTTGAACTGTGCTCACATCACGATCCAATAGTTCAGCGATCCTTCGAAGGATCATTCCACCCTCACGTAAAACAAAGATTTGCTGTCATTCCGTTGACGACAACTGCACGTATGGGGTACGTCGACGTACTCTTGGCATACTGTAATGATTTTTACAGCCTGAAACCAATGACGCTACAATTTAGCTGTGAAGTCGCTCGTCCTTGACCTGACGCTTTTATGCTGCTCGGCAAGGTGTTATGTCACTATGCTTAACGAAACTGTGATTATTTGCATATCTCGCCTTGCTGTTTCCATTGCCTGATTTACATAAAGCTACACCTGCAACTTTATGGGGTTGCGATTTCAGTTGTGAGCAGTGTATCTTGTACGGAATATGAATGTATGAGAAAGCCGAGTGAAGCTTCGCTCCCGATATTCTTTATTCTAACATATATCTCTTTTAGCAACAATGTTCTATTTTAAAGGTTAAGCTGTAAGGTGGAAGTTTGCTGAACTTATTTTTGAATTTCATCTTCTGGGTTTTAATATAGCATCCAAAGCAATTTCTCTCGTACTGGAATGTTTACTCTCAGATATCCTCTAAAATTGAAATGTATTATTTATGATCTGTGAGTGAGAGAAATGGCAAAACATTTTCTTCTCTACACGAGTATTTTCGCAGTATAAATGTCTGAATGTTAAACCATTTTTTTATTTTACTGTTAGTGTTGAGTTTTTGTTGTTTCTGTATTTCTTAACTAGCGTTTGAGGTGCTCTTCGAAAAATAATGGGAATTTAAGTTTATCTTTGGAGCATATGGAGACTATATTTTGTGGACACTAAATTCCGCTGTAGCAGTTTGAATCAGGGCATAATTAGGTTTGTTTACCGTAAAAATATAATTTATTTAAAACTAATATATTTTTAATTTTAAAATATTGTAACAACTATTACATGTAAAATTTTACTTGTCGTTTTTAAATGTGGGAATTTAAGAGTAATATAATTAAGGATAAATAGAATCTAGATATTTTTGTGTGTATTTGAAGGTCTATTTTAGCGATTTGACTACAGAGGAAAAAATTCCTAGCCTTAAAGTTTCAACTCCCTGTATTTGTTAATATTTGTAAATATGACATTATTTGAGCAAAAGTAGTATTTGAAAGTTTAAATATCTAAAATAACTTTTAAATAAATAAATAATTTATATTTTCTGGTAGTTACCGTATGTTGAATAATAGAATCTATAGTTCATAAATGAAGTATTGTCTCATCAGCATTTTCATAAAAGCAGTGATCTGATCGAGGTTACTTAAAAGTAACAAATATAAATACATAGCAAAGAGGTCAGCACTCAATATTTTTCATTTAAAAAGCATACTAATTTTTTTTTGTGTAAATTTAATCGCTTAAACTGTTTAAAAAATAATTGTAAAGACTTCTAACTGATTAATGTAGATTTTTTTAACCTAAACGTTTGATATTTTTCAAGAACATATTTTTACATTAATTGATTTTTTTTTTTTACCAACCGACATCCATTCGAAAGACAGCATATGACTCATTAGTAATGGTAAAAGCAAACACCTTCTTGCTTTGCTCTCTCTGTGGTTGTCCTGCTTTTAATATTGAAGAAAGAGTATGTTTTTTTTTATATTCCGAAACAAGTTAACACCGCTACAAATTACTGATATGCCGTATTTTTATGTTTGCAGATATTTAATGCGATTTATTAGTTGCAGATATGCACTCATGTTGCAGATATTAAAAGTAAAATTTTCGCATCTATTACAATTGTTTTCGATTATGCTTTGCATTGCTAAATAAAGCTGTGATGTAATTCATAGAAATTCCTTACATGGCCGGACTGTAGCCGGTATCCTAACTCGGAGCTTTATAGGAAGATCGGGTTCCATTCTCTATTCTAACCGATTTTTTAAGGAAAAAAGTAAATTCTCTACATTTGGTGGTCGGATAAAAATAAGTATTTGCGGCCGTAGGGTTTGGGGTCACCCCCTGATCTTATATGGAAGACGGGTAATTCAAGGTAATTCCTTACACGATAATGCCGAAGTGGTAGTATAACAGTGGGAGCTTGAGCTTGATGCGATTCGGGAGTGGAAAAGTGTAATACATTCTATATAAAGTAATTAAAAGTATTTTTTATTACATAAATATGTTTCTGCTTAATTTAAACTTCTAATTTAGGCGTTACTAAGCGTAACACTTAAAATAACATTTATTTTTTATGGAACATGTTCCTATTAAAATATGTTATCTAAAATAAGGTGTTAAAATAACGCTTTGATTTGTGGAAGGCCACAATAAATTTTCTAGGAGGAGTTGAAGGCGAAAGAAGCGAGCGTACATTCTTTTGTGCAGCGGACAGATAAGATAACTGAATAATCTCTTGCTCATTTTAGTAAAAATTTAAAAATTCTGTAGTTAGTGAGGGGAAATGAGATTATCTGGGAAAATTAGTTCTAACTGGACACTGAACCCAGGCATGCTCTCAGTTACACTGCTTAAATAAGACTGGGAATTTAAATTATTACATTACAAATTCAGGGGCGCGGTAGCCCGGTGGCTAGCGCGCGGGAATTGCACTCAGTAGGCCCGGGTTCGATTCCCTCCACTGCCAAAACTGCCGCTGTGTTCACGCGGAGTACGATCACGTTAAACATGTGGGCCCGTAAGTCCTTTCGAGAGGTTGGTGGTAGGGGAAGGAGGATACGGTCCCTGTAGATGCATCCCCCACTGGGTTCCAGTCTAAATTGGGTGGCGCTTCTCGGTCGTCCAAACAGTTACCTTACACCTTTCTGGTAGGTCGGACGGTCTGGGTCTCAACAACAACAACATTACGATTCAAATCAAAATACTTAAATATATAAAGCAAACACTCTGTGAATAACGCAAACTAAAACAAGCACTGTGTGAATAACCAAAACTAAAGCAAACATTCTGTAAATAACGCAACTAAAGCAAACACTCTGTGAATAACGCAGACTAAAGCAAACACTCTGTGAATAACGCAGACTAAAACAAACACTCTGAATGACGCAGACTAAAGCAAACACTCTGTGAATAACGCAGACTAAAGCAAACACTCTGAATGACGCAGACTAAAGCAAACACTCTGTGAATAACGCAAACTAAATCAAACACTGAATAACGCAAACACTCGGAATAACACAGTATATAACACATTAGGTAAAGGTATTAACCGGTTTCTGCTACAAGTCCTTTCGTCAGGACAAATGATACTGAGCACTTACTTCAGCAAAGGAAGGAAAATGTTTGAACAGAAAAAAATATTCCCACATAGCGCTCTTTTACGGATTTGACTTTTACCGGTTTTCTTCTAACAAGTGACTTACAGGAACTATAGTAACATGTACCAAGAAAATAGTAATATTCTCCTACTCTAGTGTCTATAAAAGTCGTAAATTATCTTGTTTTTAAGGAACTGTTCAATCGAAATACTATGCTGCGCTCCGAACTTACTATGTTTACTACGTGTTTCGCGGAAATTGGAATGTATTATTTATAGAGGGCGGCGTGAAACAAGATTTATCTGGGTCGGTGTATTTCAAAAGAAATTTCCCCAGAATACATTTTTTAAGGTTACCATAGAAATGGATAAAGATTAGTTTTGAATCTTATATTTTGCAATTTAAATTTTGTTCTGTTTTATATTGAAGTCTTCACCGTAAAAATTTTTTTTTATTATTATTATTCATTTGGCTTTATTTTAATTTATTTTAAAATATCTATATTTGCAGTTATCACAAGAAAAAAGAATCGAAAGCATACATTTCGCGTTCTAAACATTCGATGATGTTCATTCAAATTGCGTTCTTTGTCTCAAGGATTTGACTCGTAGTTAAGTATTTTCACACAGCGTTTCCATTATCGGTGGCAAAAAATTTGCTTTACTATTGTTTTTGTTAAAATACATTTCTTGAAACACATATATCTCAGAATTTGCTATAAACAGAACTTAGATAATGACTGATATAGAATCTGCATCAAATTCCGGAGGAGAAAGGTAGTTCACTAAGGAGTTCCACTTCCGGCTCTTTTTCATTTCCGGTTCATAAATTTTTTATTTACATGAAACATCTATTTCTCAAGATATTGGCTGTAGATAAAGCTTAAATGATAATTGATATGGATTCAGCATCAAAATCTGAAAGAGGTAGGGTAGTTTAAGGATTTTCGTTTTCTGTTCCTTTTTCATTTCTGGTTCAAAAATTTTCATTAAAACGTTTATCCAGTATTAGCTATAACAGATGAAGATATGGATTCAGCACTAGATTCCAGAGCGGCTTGGGTGCCCACTAAGGAGTTCCACTTCCGGTTCTGAGGATGTCACTTTCAATTAAAAATTTAGATTTTCCTTGCAACATCTATTTCTCAGGATTGGATATATATATATATATATATATATATATATAGAGAGAGAGAGAGAGAGAGAGAGAAAGAGAGAGAGTAATTAGATGATGACATATGAATTCAAATTCCCGAGGAAGTTGAGGTTCACTTAGATTCTTGTTTTTTACCTCCAATCCAAATTTTTTCCGTGAAACATATATTTTCCAGGATTGGCTAAATAGAGCTTAGACGATGATTGATATGGATTCAGCATCGAATTTTGAAGGGGTAAGGAGCTAATTAAGAATTTTCACTTCTGGTTGTGGAGATGTCTTTGCCAATTTTCCCGAAAATTTGTATGACTGTCCGAATTAAGTGTGCTTAAAATGGATTAATAATTCCATCGAAAATGACGTGTACACCCCTCTTGCCACCATATGAAAGTTCTCTCATAAATGTATCATCATTATTATTATGCTTTACTTGCATTTTATATTAATTACAAAACTTATCCGGAAAATCTACACTTGCATATATAAAATTATTTCTTTGTTAAACCAAAAAATAAAGGAGAATCGGTAGGTAATTTCTGTGCGAACCTTGTTTACGTGCGACATGAAAAGACAGATTTTCTTTGATCAACCCGACTGTCACCGGTATCTGTATTTACCAAGAGGTAAACCACATTGCTTATTCTGGCGCTAAAGAAAAAGACGACTGGTAGCACGCATATACAATCTGATATATGCCATCTCTGCTCTCGTATATTGTTTGGAAGAGCTTTCTGTTCTTTCTTTGTTGGTCTCTATATGAAATATTATTCGGCATTGATTCCCTTTTCCTTTGAAGCATAAACAAATAAGTTTCTTTCTTCATCTAGGAGATGTAACTATATAAGATGAATAAAATATATTGAAATTATGGTATAAGAAAAAATATCTAAATATTGAATCTCGGTATTTTGTTTGATAGGCGGAAGGACTTTATCAGAGGCCGTGTCCCCTGCGGACGTCAAAAACTAGGTCGTCTGATGCCGTTACTTCCGCTACCATACCCTTTCATCTAACTTTAAAATGGTCCAATCCCCCCCCCCCCCCTCCGAAAAAAAAAATAAATAAATGAATAAATAAACCTCGACGTAATGCAAAATCAGTTTAACCACCAACAGAAGGCTTATTAAATGTGTTTACTAATGGATAGCTTTAACGGTCTAGAGAGATAGTGTTCGGGCATAAATGAAACGCTAATATAAATAGACGCTGATTAAAAGATTTTAAAACTTCTTTGATTTAAAAAAATATATATAATTAATGAACGGATAGCTTCATGAAATTACTTTTTGCATTGGAACAGTCTGTGATATTTAAAGGAGCCGGCGTTAAATTATTGGATTTCCCGTTAATAATTTTATATCGTAATATAAACATCGGGAACGTTTTAAACGCACAAAAAGTATTTATATTTTTAAAATTCATTAAAATTCGTCTATTAATCATATGGATTCCGTTTAAAGGTTGTTTGAAAGAGAATCTTTTGATCTTTCCAATGATGTTAGGATGGAAACTCTGCGATAATATTTTTGGCCGCTAAGGAACCGATATGTGTGAATAACGCCCAAAATCGCAGTAATTCGAGCTAAAACATAAAATAATTTAAATACTGATTCGAAATGTAAAAAAATAACACTGTGGTGACCTTATTCAGGTTTTGAAGTACTTAACATGTGTAGCAAATGTTATGGTCGTACGACGCTTAGATTTCCCGCTACAGACTACACAGACAGACAGATGCACACAATCTTCCTTTATTAAATGAGATGTGTTTGTTATATTGAATATTATTTTGTCCCGAATTTTTATTTCGAATTTCCCTTTCCTTTGAGTCCACTAACAAATCCGTTCCAGATGTCATCTGCACGGGAACATTACAAACCAAGTTCTGTATGATTATGAATTTAATTCATGTTCTTATGCGTATATGTTTGTAATTATGTATGTCGCCATTTTTTTTGTTAGAATGAATGTTCAACTCGCCTTTGTTATATTTCATCGACGAAATGTAATATGGCATTGTGACCGTTGGTGCTCTGCCATGCGTTCAGAGATTAGAATTTTTCCTTTGATGCTTATCTCCCGCGTTGACTTGCTCTCTGTGCTATACCTAATGATACGCGCGACATGGTTTGAGCTGTTGCCTCGTGTTCTTGTTCAATTGGGGGGCGTTAAACTTAGGAATGTACATTGAGATTGATTTTTGCGTAGTAGAGAATAATTTTTAGTGTTACATTTTTCTATGTTTTTGAAAAGAATAGAATCGAAACATTAGTGTTTGATGTTTTCTTCGTTATCCTAGCACGCAATGTGTGTACGGTGTGTTTTCTGTTATTTTCAAGCAGCATTTGGCGTGGCTATATATACATATATATCTTTGTTCTTTGGTGTGACTATATCTCTGTTCCTTGGCGTGGCTATATATCTATTTCTAGGCGTGGCTATATCTTTGTTCCTGAACTACATGTTCTTGAACTTGATTATTCATTCTAAAGAACTAGACATCAACTGTATTGGCCATTTCCCTTGATATGCAGTAAACTATTAAAACAAACAATAACTCGTTTATACTGTATTTTCTTGAGAGAAATAGAGTCGAATCTGTTTGAAACGGAACCTATAGGAAACAGAATATTGCAATAAGCTGAAAATATTTTTGGCCCCTTCCAAAAATATAGGAAATTCGTGTTATTTTCCCCTGTGTGAAACGGAACCTGCACAGCGCGGAAACGGGCGGCCAATTTAAAATATTTTGTTAATAAAAAACACCTGTTGTAATGAACAGAGAATGGAAAAATCATCCAACTATTTTAGCCATTTTTTCCCATGAGAATAATTTTTCACAGAACTTTCTATTAATTTATATCACGATTTTATGAAAGCTATTTCATAACTTCAAGAATTTTCCATTAATCAGGGAGACTCTGAAATGCTAGAAATATTAATCAATGCACGATTTTTAACTGAAAGTCGCATCATTAGTAAGGCACATGTCCAAGAAACCATATTGGATTTTTTTTTAAAGTTCATCTCGCATGGTTTTTTTTTTTTTTTTTTTTTTTTTTTTTGGCAATCGGTAATAATTTGTTTGTAAGTCAATTCTTCTAGGTTTTAAGGTATGGTAATAAGCTAACAGTTAAGGACATGGGACACACTATATTTTTATTTGCATATACTCCTGTGATCGCAGTATGCAAAAATGTACGTATATACATATTTAAAATAATTAAATTAGCTATTATGGTATAATATAGTATTAATCGGATTTATCTAAATACACTTTTCAGAAATTTTAAAGTCTGATGTATTGGTGAGCAATTACATATGGTATCAGCATTTGTAGCTAAACTTTTAAACTTAGCTTTTCCTGAAATGAAACGGAAACCTTTTCAAGACGGAAAATTCTCCCGGTCCCCTGAATTCCGTTTAAAGCAGGTTCGATTGTATCTGCTTCGTGATGAAAATATTTTTGGTCCAAATTCAGAAGCCAAGAGGTTTCATGGGGTACTGTTTAGGTAAAACCATTCTTTAAAACATTCTCTGTCTTCATGAATTTATACAACAATTTTTTCTTTGAAACTACTCAGTTGATGGAAACCAAATTTGGTTTAAAGAAGGTAGATTGTTACAAGTAAATAGAAAATGATGTTGCAATTTTTTTTTTTAATTTGTTCGTATCCTGTACAGTACGGGTATTCGAATATTGAAATATCTCCGAAATAACTGAATTGGTTTACATCAAAATTAATTCAAAGATAAGTTAAGGGATGTGATAACACCGTCATAGATAAATGTGAGTTTGCAGAGTGCAGACGTAGCTTGTACAAAGTGCATTGGCTTGTTTAATTGGAACGTCGTTATAGATAGAATGTCAGTAGCGTGCATTTTAGACTTGCTAGGCATGCCAGAATGCTTATAGGATAAATGCGCTTATAATTTTTTTTATTATTATCCAGAAAAAGTTATATATTATTTCTCTTTTCAATTTTTAATGTAAGCTATGCATATTCAATTCATGACTGTGTAAGATTGATGTAAAAATCGTGAATATTTTACGTTAAAGGGATTGCCATCGGAAAACAACTTGTCTGGAAACTTACACCAAGTATATATGTAAAATTTGTAATTACCTGGTGTATTTATTAAATAGTTTTGTAAAAAAAATTAGATATTAGATATATTAATATTTAGTATTTAAATATGTATACTAAAATCCTTCTTTAATAATGTCACTTGAGCCATTTCTTCCACCAATTATGACATTAAACAATATTCCCTACAAAAAAATCTTGAAACTAATTAAAAATTTCATATTATTAATCTGTAAAATATGTTATAAGATCTATAGATCATGGATTATCTTATTAGTCATTCATTAAGGTGTAATATAAACTTCCAACTGTCATTTGTACTTGGGCCGCCCATGCAAATTGTGCCCCCTTCCCCGTACAAACATTTATTACGCCCTCCTCCATATTTGATTTTTATATTTGATTTACACATATATAAATATTTGATTTGCAAAAAGAAAGAGTGATAAACAAATAAAAAAAATATGTGTACCACTAATTTATTATGCTTTACACTAAACAAACTCAAAATGTAATAAACTGTAAATTAAATATGTAAATTGAATATGTAATAAAGCTATAATTTTGTGAAAGTATCTTTGAGATGTAAAAATTCGAATTTCGTGAAAGACTAACTATCTTTGATTTATCCTGGACGGTATCTATATTGACGATTTCTGAACTTATGCTCTTTAAAATTATAATGACCATAAATTGAAAATAAAAATAAATATATTCTCTTACATGCTGTGCTAAATGTATAATGGATGAGGTAACTCATAAAGAGCAGTTTACATTTCATTATTTCTACTGACATATTTCACTGAGAGCAAAAATAATTTCGGTTGCATGCTTATTACCTTTTGTTAAACCTCTTACAAACACCCCTGTCAACATTTCTCCTTATTTTTTCTTTCTCTTTCGAATTTGTAACAAAATTTTGTTTTAAAATTATTTTACTGCGGAATGAAGAGTACTTTCTTTTTTTTGCATTTTAAATACGTGTGCTACGTTCAAACCTGGTGAAATATTTTACTTGCATCTAATTATATTACGAAGGACTGCTTGTAACATTTAATTTATGTTAAAAAACATTTTTGGATGGATGTTATGTAATTACGCTCTTTCTATTTATATTTAAAACTTGCATTCAATTTTCTTAAGGATTTTTCATTTTTACTTTCTCATTATTGTACGGAGAAAGTGTTTTTTTTTTCCTCCGAAAGTTTTCGAATTCGAGATTTTGACGAATAAGCATGCTCGAAAACTTCCTGAATCCATTTCGAACACTTTAAAATGGTGTATGTGTTGTTGTGTGGACAAAATAGCTTAAGAACGAATACATCTACCGTTATCAAACTTTATGTGTAGATGTAGTATGCCAAAAAATAAACTAAATACGATTTTATAGTAATTTCCATGATTAGAATTTTAGTAAAATAGTCAATACTGAAAAATAATAGTTTGAATTTATCTATGGAGATAAAAGATGTTAAGATAGCATTATACTAACCAAATGATTCCAATTTATAGTCGTGATAAACTTGTTACCAACTTAAAAACATAATTTTAAAAGAAGTTTTACAAAATATTTTAAAATAATAACCCGAGAATGAAATTTAAAAAAAAAAATTGTGTGCAGCACATGACTTTCACATTGAAATTATATCCAATTTGAAAGTTTCAGAACATTTCCTTTTTCATGTGGCTACTTAACGTATTTTGTGAAACGTTGCCAGGTCGCCAAAATTGAAAAAAAAAAAAAAATAGGGGGGGGGGGAGTGACGTATGAAAAGATAAATTAATATATGTATTTAAGTAATATTTAGTCTTTTATTTTAAGTTTTAACCATTTTTTCGAACTATTTGGGGAGGTGAGAAAAAAGGTCGGTTCTATTTTTCTATGTCATACCAGCATCAGGATAATGCGTAAGTGACTTAACTATACTAAATTGCTAGATATTTTGTCGAAAAGTGTTTGAGTTAGAGGGAATACATATTACATTGTCCACGCACACATACACACATACACGTTAATCGAATCGTTAAACGTAAGAGGTCTATTGAACCAACAATTAAGAGGTAGATTGAGCCAGCGAAAGTTTCTCAGTTAATTTGAAATTTTATCTTAAAATTATGGTAAAAAAACATTTTAAAAATAATTTTATTAAGGAAAAATAGAAAATAATTAACTTTTTATATGTAATTTGCATAAAAGTAGACAATAATTTGAATTCCACTGACTTGCGGCATTATCAAGATATAGCATGTTTTTTTTTTAATCTAAAATGGCGTACACATAGTACAAAATAAAATATGCCATGTATTTATGAAGCAAGAGATGCAGCACTTTCAAACAGAAATAAAGGGATACCATTGTTTTGGAGCTATAATACGCCATTCTCAAGATATTAGAAAGTTTACTTTTTCACAGCCTTATCGTTCGATAGAATCAGTGCTGGACACATTGTATTTTTCATCCACAGATTAGCATTTTTTATTCTTTTAACAATTGTGTTAGAACCTTCACTTTACTGGACTTTAATCCTTGAAAGTCTTTATGATATCAACACCTTTCAATGGCATTATTTTATACATCTCAACTCCAGCAATGAAAGTTTAATAAACGTTCCAATTATTTTCTTCGATAATAGAAAGAAGTTTTTCCACGGCTATCCACTTTCGTTGTTCTCGGCGTGTTTACAATCCATCGTTCTCGTTTGCTGAGCGTCCACCTGCGACTCAGAAGAGAACTGGTTCTGCACCCTTCACACTACAAAGAGTAACGAACTCATTTCTTCTCTTTCTTAGACGTTATTATGGTCGAGATCTTCGGTTTCCAGATTTACATAGCTTTTGTTCTTATTAAATCTTTCCCGCGGAAGAATGACAATGAGTAGTATGTGCATACATGTGTTCTAATCGGGCATTTCCATTCTTAAGTACATCATTGTGTACATTTGCGCTGTTTAATTGCGATTAATTCTTCCAGTGGAATTCTTCAGTATTTAGGTCAAGTTTCAAAATATACAGGTTGTCAAGGAAAGCCATGGACCAGGCCAATAATTCCAGAAATATTACAGTTGCCGAATATTTTTTATTCAGCGCGTTATTCTGGATTTTTGATTACTTCCGCCAACCTGTTTACCGAATGAAATTTTTTTTCGCCAAATAGATTTGTCATTCGCCAAATTTTATGTTGATGTTCCATTTGTAAAATTTGTTTTGATTTATAAATTCTCAAATTACAAAGAGCGTAGTTTTGGAAAAGACAAATTGTTTAGTTGTACGCATTGCGATTGGTATACCACGATTTTTGATTCTGACGTTGGCAGAATTCATAATCGCCAACATTTACGCCAAATCTTTTTCGCCAAATCTCGCTGAATTGAATTTTCTTTCGCAAAATGCCATCATGGCATCGGCAGCGTCTTGCGACGGCGGGCGACCCCTGTATAGGAAACCCTAATGACGCTACACGATAAGACAACTTTAAGGGGGCTGACCTGCATAATTTAATTGGAGTGTGACTCAACTCAACTTTCTCATACCAGAATCCTATTTGAAGTGGGTTCAATTTTTCCCCAAAAAATTAAAATAATAATTACACCTCTTATATGAAACGATCACGTGACCATGATATGAAACGATCACATGACCCACTTCAAAATGATATATGGCATCCATCTTGCTTCAAAATCGTGATTTTTTTAAGTTCTTTTTAATTCATATTGAATGTTGTATCCGTCCTAAAATTACTTTATTTTTGCTTAAATTCTGTGCATCTACATACTGAAACAACGCAATGACAATATATTTGAGTTTAAATGCTCATCTAAATTTGATTATTTCTACAACTAAGCCTATTTTTCACCTATGTAAAATGTAAACAGCAAAATATATAGAATGAGTTGTAATTTTTAACTCATGAAGTTTGTAATATAGCTTTTTTAAGACATTTTTTTTAAAAATATGTATCTTTGGTCCAAGTGATTGCAATTGTTATAGTATGTTGCCCTACATTTTAAAGGGCTTGCAATTTTTTTTCAATTGATACCAAGTTTGATAATGTAATGGCGGAAGTTACTCCCCTTCCCCTCGAGGGGGTGTTAACGATGCCAAGAACATAAAAATTGTATCGCGGCTATTTTTCACTACAATGATTGAAACTTTAGTGATCATTGAGCCATAAATAATTCCTTTTAATCATAATTATATCACATTTTATTCTGTGCTGCTAAGTTTTCACTCAAATTTAAAAAAAAAATTCTATTTCGTTCTAGATTTTTCTATAACAAAAGAGGATATAAATTTTCGTGAAAATCCATTAATATTTGTGGTAACTATCGGATACGACAGAAATCAGCCACAGTCAGGCAAGCGGACATCACTCAAAAACTACTCAAAACATGTTCAGGAGGTCCTAAAACATATTTTTGCATCCAAACCTCGAAATCCTAATTTTTTGTGGAAACATTATTTTTTATATTCTATATGACAAAGGAAATCTATATGTTAAGTAATACTTCTTAAGTTATAAGCTTGGTCTAAGACTTTCTTGTATGTGTCAATGGTATTTGACATTTTGAATCTAGCGAATGAAAATAAAATGGATGTTTGGATAAACATTGGCATGTACGCGTATTTCGTGTCGCATTTGACACGTAGTGTACGTCACACATAAAATTCGTTCCAGTAAATTTATTTACTACTAGAACGAATTTCTTGGCGTGTCTTTGGTTCTAAATAAGCGTCTGCTATGTAAATAATGCAGGTACAAATAACACCACTTAATTTCCAAAACGCCTGTTCAAAACAAAATTTCCACCTCTCTTTTTTTTCCTGTGCGCACTGAAAATTTTACAACCCAATCTCCTTAGCTACAGATACTTCCCCAGTTGTAACTCGGGAACGAAAAGGCGTCTTTCCCGCTAGCTTTCGAATTAAAAATCATAATTTTTATAGACCCATTTAAAAATTCAGAAATAAAGTAACTGAAAAAATTAGAATGCTAAGGAAGATATCACTCTATATTCACACCAAATATTAGAATCGCGTGAATCTTCAATTTGAAAATGCACTAAAATAAAAATAATGTGTCCTAAAATAGTAGTATTCCGATGTATATTCAAACAATTCTGTTTAAAATAAGCATGCAAAATATAAAGTAACTCGCTTTATTCTTTCGAGAGATATGTAAAATTTCTACAATCTTAAGAATAGCTTGCGATAATTCCTGAACAATAGACTCCGTTTATTTTTGGTTAAAGACATAAAACTTATACCCACATAATAGAAAAAGCTTTTGTGTATTCTGTTTTCATTTTGGATAGAAAACGTGCAATATATCGAAAACAACATTTGCTACCAATAAATTATATAATTATTCTTTTTATTTAAATATAAAGTTTGAAGAATGGAGAATAGGTCTTCCCTTGGTTTGTCCTCCCTAACATCAACATACTTCTGACGTTTATTGATTGAAATCAGAGATCGAGCTAGAATATTTCCAGAAGAGTAAAAATACTCCCTAACTTGATTTGAAGGAGTATTTTACTTTCCAGAGGAGTAATTTTTAACAAATGTACAATTACCCTAAAAAAAATTCTTTTTTGTTTACAAAATCGGTGCGTAAAAATACGCATGACTTAATTTATAAAGCGTGAAATACGTGTGTAGATGCGTTATCTCGATCTCTGATTGAAATAATCATACCGAATATAATTCGATTCGCATAATTTGAGAGTTATCGTGTCCGCCGGCATCATTCAACATAAAAGTTCAAGTTGTTCTATACGGATCACACAGGTTTCGAAACTTTTAGTTCAATTTAACGAGATTTTTCTCCCCCTTTTCTTTTCTCGCGTTTCTATTGCCGCGCATAAAAATTCTTGACGCAGTTTCAGGATCTTTAATAAATTCGATTGCGCTATTAAACCTCAAAATAATAAAACGCACAAAGACTTTGGGTGTAAGATAAAAGTTTAAAATTCATGATCCCCAGAACTTTAGCTTCTCTGCGCTGCTTCCAAAGTCTTATAGAATAGCTTGAATAATATTTCAATTAAGAGCGAAGACTGTCGGTACTTCTTCTCATCGTGCATAAATATTTATGCTGAATTATGAAAATGAGATATATATGTATCGTCTCTCTCAGTACTGAAGATTACACATGGGTTTTTGGAGTATGTTTAAGTTCGCCAATTTTAACAGTGGCGCCGTGTTGATCGATAGAATCTGCTGTGCAGATTTAATTGTGCGAATTTTCTGCGCTAGAGAATTATCTAAGTAAATAGTAATTAAATGTAAATTTGATTGTTGTTAATTATATTTACACGTTTTCTTTATTTATTTTATCCGTTGCCGTGTTATTGGTGTCTGTAGAATTCTACTTGATAGGAAATTATTAACAAAATTAAAGCATAATAAATAGCAGTCAGTCATTTTTCATAAACGCTGTCACGTGGTTTTGTGGTTATCATCACTATATCCTTAAAATATGTAAGTGTTGGGTTCGCATCCTTTAACCTTTTCACGAAAGTTAATAAAATATATAATTTTTCATTGACTGATTGCAAGACCAAGACCGCCCACAGAAATTGTGGGTACCCGTACAAGCATTTATCCAATCGTCCTCCATATTTAATTTTTCCATCTTTGCGAATCTTTCATTATCATGTCTTTTGCTTCATAAAGAAATAGGGAAGCCAGCCTCCCTAGCGTCCGGTACCCGACTTGAGTGGTATCCGTCATACAAATGGAGGTAATCGAATAGGAATCCGTGAAAACTTTGAATGGAAATTCATTCCTTGGATATTTTTTTAATAATTCTACTCTAAAAATAGAACAAACGTTTTGGATCAATCTTTCTTTTAAAAGATGCAATTTTTCACTGACTGATTGCAGGACTACCCACAGAAACTGTGGGCACCCCTACAAACATTTAGGCAACTGCCCTCCATATTTAATTTTTCCCACTTTGCGAATCTTTCATCATCATCATGTCTTTTGCTTCCTAAAAAAATAGGGAAGCCGGGCCCCCCTGGCGTCAGGTACCCCACTTGAGTGGTATCCGTCACACAAATGGAGGTAATCGAGTAGGAATCCGCGAAAACATTGAATGGGAATTCATCGAAGAGAACCGATCGAAGAGAAAGTGAACGCATACACATTTTCTTCTTTCTCTCCTTTTATAATTTTATTTTGCACTAGCTCTTCATATGTTGTGCTGCATCATATCACCATTAATGTCTTCTCGCAGCACCTTATGCGCCATCTGTGTCTACAAACTTCTGCACAACTCTGAAATGAATGAGTTATATGCCGTCATGACTGCATGTTCAAATTCATATTAAATCGCATCCCTGTTACTCTTTGCAATAAGTAAAATTTCGAACCCGAAGGAATTGCGTTTATTTACATAGAAGGCGTGCACAATCGTCTGCCATATAAAATAGCACGTTGCCAGAAATATCATCATTGCTTTTTATCAGCAGATCTTTTGCCTTTGGGAAATTACTTTGGATATATTTCAAATGAAAGGAGGTTGAATATGCGTTTAGTTTTATGTTATACCTTTTTGTGTGTTTCTTTTTTGTTGTCCGTAGCCATCTGTGTAGTTCCGATTTGTTTTTTCCCCGGCGGAAAAGATTCCTTGAAATCGACACGATATTCGCATTAAACTTAGATTTTAGTTCCATTATGGCTTTTCCGCCTTTTCAGGTAATAACACGAAAATGCTGTACTATACTTTGTTCTCCTTTTCACCCCTTTTTTTCGTTTTATATCTTTTCCTTGTATTTTTTTTTTTTTTTTTACAGAAATCCTTTTCTCTTGCGCCATTTTAAAATTTTGATTTCGAGGATTTTTTTTTATAAGTTATTTATAAAATAAGATTTGAGCTTAGCCTTTTGTGTTTCGTTTCTTTTGTTCCATTTTTACTTTACATTGATATAATATTTAGTTGGTAATAATTTAACTGCGTTTTTTTTTTAATATGAAGTAATACGCTCAAACTAAAAAATAATTGTATATAGAGAAAATTTTCGTTACTCAAGCAAGTCTAAACAAGTGAAAATAAAAATATCAGTAATAATAGCAGAAATTTATGATTAAATGTATCAATCTGTTTCATTCAAAAGCAAAAAAAAAAAAAAAGTATTTGTCAGTATGAATACTGCAGTGCGTATTTTAGTGACTGTTCTGCCTCATTTATTCTGGCGAAGAAGGCTTCTTTTTGCCTTCAGCATCAGTTTATACATTTAATCAATTGTTTATGCTGTTATTAACTTTTTTATTTTTATATTATGTAAAATAGCAGTTTGAAATATTTTTTTATAAATAAAGGTATCAGCGGGTTTCAGAGAGTAAAAATAGAGCCTCCTCCTTCAGGATACTGAGGCAAATAAGTTACTCCTGCGAAAGTAGGAAAATGTGCATATGACTAAGGGCAAAGCCTTTGCTTATTCGAAAACAATAAGAAATAAATGAAAGGTGGCTGTAGAACCTGGAACTCGGGGAGACGTCAGAGAATATCACTATTCTGGAAAAATCAGGTAATTCCTAAAATAAAAAAGAACTGTAAAATCAGGGAAATAGGAATTACGGTAATCACAGCTTTCTTCCGACTTACTACAATACACTGATGTAGAATTCCGTTTTCGTGTTTCATGTGAAGGAAGATAACTTATTGGACACCTCAATTAAAAGAAGAGAGTTTTAAAATTTGAACGCTCCTCAGTGATCTCTCTTATCTTAATTGACAAGATATTTCATATGACAGAAAAAGCCGATTAAAAAAATACTGTTTCTGTTTACACATAGTTTCGTTTTAATAAATGATAGTTAACTATATGAATTCTTGACTGGATTTCGCAGAGCACTGAGTTTATAGCTGAGTTTTATAGCTTATCTAAAACTTTAAGCTTGGAAGATTAATATTCTTGTAATAATACTGTTTTTATACAACTCTTGCATAAATACTGTACTTAGATTATTGTACTTTTCAAAACTGAAAGTAATTAATTTTAATTGTTTATTAACTTTTATCACTCAATTTTGTTAATTGACATCATGCTTGTTAAACTGGTATTCAGCAAAAGTAGATAGTGATACATATCAGAGGATTTTAAAGATATTATCTGGAAATCGGGGAAATATCAGGTAATTTTTTATCTAAGATCTTGTAGCCACCCTGTGAAACGAACAGCAGAGGAATGCAAAACTAAGTAAAAAGTAACTAAATACATGAAACTGCGAAATTAAGCATTATCTAACATAAAATAAAGCGTCGGGTTTGGGAAATTAAATTGTTTGATCCCAAACACAGAAGAAAAAAAACAGTTTGCCACAGTTTTTTATGCTTACCTAGCGGCATCCGTTTTAAGACAGTTCCCTGTGTTTCAGAGGATTCTGGGAGAATTGTTTTCTGATTTTTATCATCAACTTAAAAAGGAAGAAGAAAAAAATACCCAAGAAACTTGATAACCAAGATTTCAAAGCCCTGAGATCCATGTGATTTCCCTTTAATGGCATTTTGCTGTCAGGGGGTATCGGATTTTCTTTTTTTGTAAAGATTGAATCTTTTGTTTTATTCTTTCTTGAATTGCATATTTAAATTAGGTTCTTTTCAAAACATATTTAACAACTTTATATATGTATAAAGTTTCCAGTTCAAAGCACACGAGGTTTCCTGCATGACTCTTCTTTAATGTTAGAAGATTGCTCTTGTTAGGAGAATGCTCCGAAGCATACGCTTGAATTTATTTCAACCTTTACTAATGAATAATCTTGTTGTTTGTACTTTTCACATCTTCGCGTATTGTTTTCAAAGTTTAATTGCGGATAGTCTCCACCATAATTGCTAAGCCAACTGAAGCTGAAAACATGAAAAAGGTTCATGGAATTAGCAGTGTGGAAAATGAAGTCACAAAATAACTATTAGGTATCATGAAACAGCAATTTAAATGCCCAATTAGAAGATCGTGTTCTTAAAACACTGACCTTTTCACAATTCATTTTTACTCGTATCATGTAATTAATCTATCGGAAGATTCCAGATAAACCTACGTAACTCGAAAACCAATCTTTTCGGTTCTCGAAATTTCTAAAAGTCGCCAATGGCGAAATTCGTCAAATGTGTCGCCAAGATCGACCCTAACCTTCAATTAATAACAACTATAGTACCTGAAAGAGTTGTTTTTCAGTGGTGATAGATTCAACGCAGTAAAATTATTCATCAAGGTATTCGTAACAGTATAATAATAAAGTGTTAGATACATTATATGTATTATAAATGCATAGCATTATGTTTCGAATCATGTGTTATTGATGCAACGGGATGAATTCATATCATTAAAGTATCAGTATCTTCTACTTGGTTCAGCAGTTCCTGTTTTGACTCAGGAATGGATGCCGCTTTCCAATTTCGAGCACGAGTAGAAAGCCCTGGATAGCTTGAACACTTTGAGATGGCAAAGGCAAAGTAAATTATTGATATCGATTTGATTAATTGTATACCTGCATGTTATATTAGGGACTGTAATTAATAAGAAATAGAAGCAGGATTCCTATTTAATCACACTTAAGGATCTGGGTACAATTTTAGTGCATAGGTCAGAATCCACCTTGGTAACAGTGACGGAGGCACATTTAATGGCAGAGAAGCTTATGTTACAGACATATCTTAGTCGTATAGTTTTGATTATGGTGATTTAAGGCTGAGAAATTTACATCACGCAATTACAGTAGAATAAAAGAGTTTATGTTGTCATAATTTGGATTAGTGGTTAAAATTGTATATGCCGATGAAAAGAAATGAGTTTATTTTGTGGTAATATTAATGGCGTGGGATAGAAGTCAAGATAAGCGCGTGACATGACACAAAAAATTGGAGATAAGAATCATGGAGGAAAACATACTTGGGAAGAATAACATTTTTGAATCAAGTATTTTTACTTTCCTTATATACATATAACGTATAAGGAAAGTATTGTGATGGGGTCGAAAATTCGAATTCGACTGTTCGACGGGAGAGCACGTTTCAAGCATCCCTGATCACGACTCCGATGTTTCTGAGATGATGTCTGTGTGTGTGTTAGTGTGTATTAGTGTGTGTGTGTGTGTGTGTGTGTGTGTGTGTGTGTGTGTGTGTTGTTGTTGTTGTTGAGACCCAGACCGTCCGACCTACCAGAAAGGTGTAAGGTAACTGTTTGGACGGCCGGGAAGTGTCACCCAATTTAGACCGGAACCCAGTGGGGGAGACATCCACAGGGACCGTACCCTCCTTCCCCTACCACCAACCTCTCGGAAGGACTTACGGACCCACATGTTTAACGTGATCGTACTCCGCATGAACACGGCGGCAGTTGTGGCAGCTTGCAAATCTAGCGCGCAAACCACGGGGATACCGCACCCGAGATGTGCCAACAGCACGCGGGGTTCTCAGGTGGTCACCCACCCAAGTACTAACCGCGCCCGATGCGTGTGTGTGTGTGTGTGTGTGAAAGTGTGTATGTGTGTGTGTGTGTGTGTGTGAAGTGTGTGTGTGTGTGTGAAAGTGTGTGTGTGTGTGTGTGTGTGAAAGTGTGTGTGTGTGTGTCTGTGGAGACGATAACTGACGAACGAATGGATCGATTCGAACGAAATTTGGTACGAAAATTACAATCCGTGAATACTGGAAGTCTATTGTTTTTAAACGCAATCGAATATTCAGAACCCCCTAAATTTTCAAGTGAAATTTTGAAAAAATCATCAAAAAATTAAAACCTTTAATAAAGTTACGCAAATAGACATTTCTTATGTAATTTTTCCTTAGAAAACGATTGACATAAACTTTAGAGCGCTAACATGAACCGTTTTCGAGATATTGCACATTTTTCAAATAAATTTATCAAAAAATCCTATAAATTAAAAAAATATATAACTCTTGAGAAACATGTTCACTTTTCATATGTAATTTCATGCAATAAATTGGGTGACATCATTCTCGTGGGTCTAGCTCGTTCTATTCATGAGAAAAGAATTTATCTGCTATAAGAATAACTTATTTCTCCGGCCATAACGCTTGGTGATTTAAGAGACGAATTTGGCGGAACATCGCCAACTTGGCGACTTTTAAATGTTGCCAAAATAATGAAAATCTCGCCAAATGGATAAAAATGATGCTAAATCAATGAAAATGACGACTAATTGACGAAAATTCAATATCTAGGAAAGAATATAAGTATCTACTAAAAGAATAACCTATTTTTTACTGTAAAAGTAGTAAGTTCATTGCATTATATAAGGAAAGTCACGTGCTGCCCACATCAGATTTTTATTAGCATGTTGTCATCATATTAAATCCTCCGAAGTATAATTTTCCCAATTCTGCTTGACGCTTATCCTTTCGAAGAACACTCTTTAACCTAAGCTCTAACATAATTAGAAGCTGAGATATGATCAAATTAGTAAAATGTCTAAAATTGAAGGGGTATATTGTTAATAAAATATAGGTGCAGTGGGTCTCTGCCCCTTGAGTTTCTCTGTCTCGTACTGCAAAGACTATAGCATACAAAAATATGAAACTTGGTACATTTGTAGAGAAATGGTTGAGGGATACGCCGAAATAAACCGTTTCTCAATGTAAACTTTAGTTTGACTTGAAACAGCTGGCGAAGCGATCTCAGCGAGTTGGAGTTACGCCCCTCTCCTAGTTGCATAATGATTATTTACATAACATTATTGAATTTTCCGTATTTTTATAGCATTTTCTTTTCATTCGAAAACTTGGATGTCTTCAGATGGAAATTCAATTGCGTTTAAAATGAGTAGGGTTCCAGTATTCACTGATTGTAATATTTGTGCCAAATTTCGTTCAAAACGATAGATTCGTTCGAAAGATATCATATCCACAGACTCAGCGACACACACACACACACACACACAGAGATCACCTCAAAATCGTTCGACTCCAGTTCAGGGATGCTTGAAACGTATTCTTCATTTGAAATATCGATTTCAATATTTCGAATTTGTCAGAATACTTTCACTATATTATACTATGTTAATAGGGGAAGTAAAAAATCGCTCCGAGGTCAAAAATCGGAGGACCTATTGTACTCCTTGTACTGAATTTCGTGGTTGTGTTTAGTTTGGATTCTCCTCTACGTCGCCGAGAGACATACGAACATATATATTTTTTTATTATTATTATAGATTCAACACACCCATTGTGTTATCCCTTGCCTTTATTTTAAATTTACTTTACAACCTAATTGCTTTGCGTAACTCGTCTCCTATTTTTCGCCTCGCCTTGTCTCTTAAATAACTTTCTTTCCGTCGTATCTCTTAAATTATGCAAATTTAAAGTGAAACGAAAGCTTAAGCATGAGAAAATTGAAATTCTTTCCCGTGTTTGCCATAACTGTAGAACTGTGACACTGATAAATGTTCTTTTTAAACGGTGCTGTCGGGAAAAAGCTAGCGGTCTTATTTTCAGTGTCAGACCAAAATATGCCTCATGGCATTCGCAAAATCTATCTGCTATTCTGATGGTTTAGTTCGATTTCTTTTTTTGTTAATGGAACTTTTCTTTGTACGAGTTAATGGAGCACATGATTCGCAGTTCAGTGAATGAGTTCAGCATTCTCGGGGAGCGTCTTGAATCGAAATAAACAAGCTAATATTTTGGTTTTTTCTTTCCGCAGAACATTCGAAAATACTCCATATTCAGAGTCGCATAGAACATCGCTTAGGAATTTGTCCTTGCTGCACTATGCTCCACTTTATTTCATTCACTAAGCAAAGTTTCTATATAAGTCGTCGTCTGTGTCCAAACGGTTAGCTTCCAAGCCTTTGGATACATAATTGCCATGTTCAAATCTCTGATACAAAATAGTACTTGGCATATTTAGAGAAATAAGGAGATTTAGAATCCGCTATTAAATGCAGGTATTGGTCAATTTTGTAGAATAGAACGGTTTTTTTTTTTGTTTCACTGCTGAAAATTTCAGTAATAAAAAAGGTTCAGCATAAGTTGTGACTATTAACCAAATGACTGGCACTTAAACCTTTGGGTACGCAAATGACAGACATTGCCAGGGTTTCGTAAATAGGGTTTCAGTGACTATAGATCTTACAGGAATTATTAGTGGTTTAGTTCCGTAGCCGAAAGAGAGTAGAATTCTGAGTTTTGTTTCTAGGTGGGTCCTATGGAGAACTAATGGTTTAGCAAATGAGGTTAACACCTGACGCCTTCAAAACTGGTACCAAAGGACGGGCTCTGAGTTTGCACGCCCATTTGGTGTGATTCAGCAACCACTTTTAACTGTTGGTCTCAGCCAATTGGAACTTCAACAAATAATAATCGCAAACTTGCCGTAAATTCCTTCAGTGTTGTTGTTGTTATTAATTCCCCCGTGATGAAGTAGCGCCTATGCACCACGTCCACTAGACCCCTGGCCCCATGGCGAAGGGGAGAAATTTGCAGCTTCACTTTTTATTGAGGCTCCTCAAGGGCGAAAGTCTGACTTTGCCTCGACAACACAACATCTATGCCCGCTGGCGGGATTCGAACCCACAACCCGGTAATCCAGCAATCAGCCGAAAACGCGTGCCCCTGACCGCTCGACCACCGCATCGGCTTCCTTCAGTGTTTTACAACCATAGAAGATGGTATTTCTGTGGATTTTCTCTGATACTTTCACAACTCGTGGTGGATACTTTCACAACTCCCAGTGGAAACGAGTTTTAATTGCTAGAGTGCTTACCTCGAAGTTCAAGACCTGCTCTAAGCAAAATTCATATTTTCCCCTGAAAATCATTGTTGAACCTGATATACAAAATTATATTTAATAATTGTGGAATGGGATAAAAAATGATATAAGGGTGAAAGGGGCGTATTTGATTGTCGCTATGAAGAAACCCGAGGCTCAAATTGAAGAATGTGAGATTCCCTTATGATGTAAATCAGTTAGGATGCTTTTTCTTTGTTTCAATATCAAGAGGTCGCAGATTCGAGTTCCTATCTGATTATTATAAGTATGATTCTTCTTACGTCACAATATGCTTATAGAAATTAATTTAACAAAAATTGAATTTTAAGTGAATGCCAATTTTTTTTAAGGTATTGTCAAGCTTGTATGTTCAAATAACGTATACAGAAAAAACATTAATTTTGCCTCAAGGTAATAATAGAAACAACTTTTAAAACGACACTACGGTTGAAATTCTTTCGTATGTTTACCATAACTGCAAAACTGTGACAATGATAAATGTTTTTGTTAAATTGTGCTGTCGGGAAAAAACTTGCTGTCTCATTTTCAGTGTCGGCACAGAAATATTCCCCGTGACACTCGCAAAGAGCTATCTGCCATTCCTTTGATGTTTTACTTCGATTTTCGTACTTGTGTAGAATACTATATGAGTCAATGGAACAAATGATTACCAGTTCAGCGAACGAATTCGGTATTCCAGAGGATTTCTGGAATCGGAATAAACGAACAAATACTTTGACATTTCATTTTTCTAGAACATTCGAACGTTTTCGTATTCATGGGTAGAATAAAAGTTCGCTTTGTGTGTTCCTTATTTCTCTATGTTATTTTTATGTTTTATACCAAGGAAGATTCCCTCATTAGTCAGGTTCCATAAGTGAGTTGAGTTTCAATTAACTTTTCACTGTTTCATTTCGTAAAATTAAAAACTAAATAATATTTTTCTTTTTGCAAAATGTTTATTTTAAGCAACAGTAAAATACCTAAATTTGTTAAACATCACACAATTTCGTAGGATTTTAGTCATCTTAAAAACAATCTGTAAAACTTTTTTTTTTTAACTTAACCAGTTATTAGAGTGTTACTATATATTTTACATACTTGTAAATAAAGAACATAAAACCATTAAAGGCGTAAAACTTAACTTCAACTCTTTACAACTTCAAAACTTGTAGAGCTGTATGTGAAAAACGGCGTTTATAGGCAACCGTTTTTATTATTTGAAGATGCGGGCCACTTGACCTTGACAGAATATTGCTAACTTATCGATTTTTTTCGGGTTTTGGAAATTTCTCGAATTTTGTAGTTTTGTTAAAAATTTTAAGAGTTACGTCAATGTTTCGAAATCTTTCCACAGTCCGCGGGTCACGGGTCATCGTTCAGTTAGACTAAGTCGATGTGATACGGGTTAGAAAATTCTGAATATGATTTTGTGTTTTATAAATTGGTTGAGCATTTAATTACCACGATTTCGGGGGATACCTCGTAACATTTTCGTTTTTGATAGCTAACGCTTAACAGTACACAGCTAGTAAATATCTAATAAGGTCAAGAACAACAGTCAAATACTACAAAACAGCAATAATTTCTCAACTGATTCACAGAACATAAGATTATATCCATAATTCACTTTTACTCGTTCACGTGGATTTAGTCTAATTGAGAGACTACCCGCTTATATTTCCTCTGTGGAAAAATCGAAATACTTTGCCAAATTACAAAATTCGAGACTTTTCTAAAACTCGCCAAGCGGCGATTGTCGCCAAGATCACAAAATTCGTAGCTAAGTTCAAGCGACCCGGATTTTCTAATAGTAGTAATGGTTGTGTGTTAATGGCATTTTCCCTCGGAGACAAGCAATATGCCGTGAGGGTATTTTAGATATTTTTCTTCGTAAAAGTGCAAAATCAACAGTTTTATAAAAGTTACTTTTAGGCTTCGTGTTAGCTATGACAGCCGGTACATCATACGATACCAATGACAAGTCCAATGCTCTTAGCTTCAGAATAAAGGTGTATGACATCTTGAACTCATAAATACAAGTATAAGTTCACATATGCATTCCAAGGTTTTAAGGTTAGTCTTAAAAGCTAACCTTTAAAGTTAAACTTAAAATTTAATTGAGTTATCTAAAGAACGTTCTATAGAAACGGAATATAAATCAGCAATTAAAAAAATTAAAAATTTATATGGAAAAGTTAAGAAATTTAAACATGTGAAAAAAAATTTTTTTTTAATTACAAAGCCTAAATTTAAATAAATAGACAACTTTAGAATTTAATAATATTGTAATTAGCAGTAAAAGACTGATTTGACTCATTTTAAATTCAACAGAAAATTAAATCTGATCTGACTCACTGTTTTACTGGGAGCTCTGTGTTCATAGTCCGGTAAACGAGTGACATTATACAAACTATTTTTGTTTATTATGTTGTTTAAAAGGGATACAAAGTGAACAAGCTGTGAAAACAAGTTGTAATTGCACATCGCTCAGTAAAATAATTTTCGAATAAAATTTGATACATTTTGTAGTTAAAAATCTATTTACACACATGAATAAACCATGAATCGTATTTTGTCCAAATAGAAGGCATCAACATGTAAAACACAGTACATCTAGAAATGCATTTATTGATTTCTCTTCAGAAATGCATTTATTGATTTAAACTGTTTCTAAGATAACAGATTAGATTTTAAACTTTTTTGCAATTGGAAGTATATCACTGTGACTGACGGTTTAGAAAATAGCCATTGGGCACCGATAGCACTGGACGCCCTATATATATATATATATATATATATATATATAAATTTCCAAAAAGGACAAGTAGCAATGTACTCGTTCAGATTCTAGATGTGTGACAGAAGTACCGGCCGGGGGGAGTTGCGACCCCCAGCACTATATATTATATATTATATATATATATTATATATATATATATTATATATATATTTATATTTATATATATATATATATATATATATCAAATTACCATAGGGATATATATATATATATATATATATTTATATATATATATATATATATCAAATTACCATTTTTTAAATAGAAAATATTATCAAATTTTCTATTTAAAAAATTACTTAACTTCACTCTTTATGAGAATTATATTCAACATGGTGATACTTTTTTTAAACAACAGGTTGGTATCCCACAAGGGGGGTGTGCCTCATCATTGTTAGCTAATCTGTATTTATTCTTCTATGAAAAAAACATTAATCCAAGCTTGCATAATATGCACATGTTTAGATATTTAGATGACATTTTATGTGTATCCCCAAATAATAATATCCCTATAGTATTAAACTTTTATCCAAAAAATTTACAATTAAATGCAAGTAATAATGACACAAATGTTGCAAACTTTTTAGATTTAAATTTAAATTTACAAAATTGTAATATGGTTATAAACTTGTATGATAAAAGACAGGATTTTAAATTTAATACATCAAAAATTCAACATTTTGACTCTTGTTTGCATATATCTGTATTTAGAAATATTATAATAAACCAGGCTCTTAGAATCAATAAAATTTGTGATGAAGATTATAAATTAGCGCACTTTATGGAATTATTGAGTACAGCGACTAATAATGCATATCCCCCTAAGTTTGTTATTAAAATTATCAACTCAGTGTACCAAATTTCACTCGATAACATCCTAGAAAACATTCCCAATTATAGTGACTAACATACAGTAGGGGAAAAAAAAAAAAAAAATATATATATATATATATATATATATATATATATATATATATATATATATATGTATATGTGTATATATGTGTGTATATGTGTATATATATATATATATATATATATATATATATGTATGTGTATATATGTATATATATATTATATATAATTATTAATTATATAAATAAAAATGAAAAATAATAAACTAAGTCAAAAACATTAGAAAAATCAAAAAATAGGAAAATAAGATGCATTAACATTAATGTTTTGAATTTTATTTTCGCAAAAAAATGTAACTTTTGTCAGTATTGAAACTACGTTTTGAGCGCCCTTATAATGGTGTATAGTGGTATTCTCGATTATCCATTTTTCATATGAATTACTTGTTTAGTAGGAATTTTCATCTTTGATTCATATTCATATTCATGTTTGCATATTTGGGAAGTTGTATTCTGAATTGCTTGTCCAGTCTTCAGCTTAGACTCACTGGACGGGTTTGGGAGTAACTCCGTGAACGTTCGTACTGCCTCCCTGGTAGAATTTCGACTTGTTCAATCCGGTGCTTCTAGATTAAGCTGTTGAGGTTGATCGTGTATACACGTGGTAGAAGAATGGTTCATGCCGCATGGTAATACAATTTTCTTAATGTATCCTTTTTTCATTTTTTGTTGCCTGTAGTCTGAGTTTAAGTATTTATAGTAATGTACTATTGCTTAATCTGAAACAGGCATTTGTTTGGGTTAATTGGAATTAAATACTCAGACCTGACGATGAATTTAATTCTAATTAATCATCGAATTTGGGATGGTGCTGTTCTTTTCTCTTATCGGCATTATGGCTTTGAATTTGCTTCTATGGTGATGTTAATATTACTTGAATTGTATTTTTTTATTTTTACATAATTCTTATTATTACATTTCAAATATATATATATATATATATATATATATATATATATATATATATATACATATATATATATATATATATATTTATATATATATGTATATATATTAGGCATTACATTGTTGTGCGAAACACATTTAAAACCTTTGTGGATTTAAAGATCCTTGATAAGCTGCATCTACAGAGGTTCTATCCAATTTCATTCATTCAATTTGCATCTTTTCATCATAAATTTTTG
Organism: Amaurobius ferox; assembly: GCA_951213105.1. NCBI lineage: Eukaryota > Metazoa > Arthropoda > Arachnida > Araneae > Amaurobiidae > Amaurobius > Amaurobius ferox. The sequence goes on from OX578134.1 coordinate 63,339,248, forward strand.
TCATTTTAATATTTTGGGCCTGCAGCTTTTGCCATTCCTTTGACTCACGTGCTTAATTTGTATGTATCACACTTGTAAACTGTTAATTTATTCTCTTTAGTTTAAAATTAAGATCAATTTAAATTCTCTGGTATCATTGGTTTCCTTTTGTTAGATATTTTATTTCAAATTCTCTTTTACGGATATTATTTCCTTCCTTAATGTTATTGAACTAAGGTATGTCATTATTAATGTTCTAAATATTAGCTTTATTATATATTATCCATCTTCTGAACGATAATATATAGAATGCAGAGGTACTGAAAGCATAACATTAAATCTTTTCTGGAAATTCACCAAGCACATGTATGAAATAGCTATCATGTCATTCAGAATTTTCTCTAACGTTTTGCCCATCCGATTCAGGAAGTAAACAGCAGACTATCAGTTATGTGAGAATCGATATCGACAGCAGGATTCCAAAAAATAGCACTAAGGATCATTCTGGATGTATCTGCTTCATAGTGCATTTCAAGACCGGCGATCAACCAGAAAGATCAAATCATGTGTTTGGAAGTCATGCAGAAATTTGAATCGCATTTTCTACGAATTTTTTTAGATCTATGAAAACGTATTTTTTTTTCTTGTATATAATCTTCCTTTTTTCGAACAAGTTCTTATCTTTATGTAAGAAATGTATCTTTATGTAAGTTTATATTTTTACTTCCTCATACTAATGTATTGTTTTCCCAGTAATTTTTGAATTCGAGAATTTAGTAGATAAGCTCGTTTTACGGCCCGCCTAATGGTTTGATTTGTATCTGTTCATGCATTATGTAAAAAAAAAAATCTGATGTGGGCAACACATGACTTTCCTTATATAATGTAATGAATTTACTACTTTTACAGTAAAAAAAATAGGTTTTTCTTATAGTAGATACTAATATTCTTTCCAAGATATTGAATTTTCGACAATTAGACGTCATTTTCATTGATTTGGCGTCATTTTTATCCATTTGACGAGATTTTCGTTACTTTGGCAAAATTTCAAAATGTCGCCAAGTTGGCGACATTCCGCCGAATTCGTCGCCAAAATCTCGCCAAGCGTTATGGACGGAGAAATAAGTTATTCTTATAGCAGATAAATGACTATTGGCGTTAAAATACAAAAGTATTTCTCAAAGTATCTTTTCTCATGAATGGAACGAGCTAGATCCACGAGAATGATGTAACCCGATTTATCGCATAGTATTACATATGAAAAGTGAACATGTTTCTCAATAGGAAATATATATTTTTTTATTTTATATGACTTTTTGATAATTTTTTTGAAAAATGTGCAATATCTCGAGAACGGTTCATGTTAGCGTTCTAAAATTTATGCAAATCGTTTTCTAATGAAAAATTACATAAGAAATGTCTATTTGCGTAAATGTATTAATGGTTTTGATTTTTTGACGATTTTTTCAAAATTTCATTCGAAAATTTAGTGGGGTTCTGAACATTCGATTGCGTATAAAAACAATAGGCTTCCAGTAAAACAATAGGCTTCCAGTGTTTACGGATTGTGATTTTTTGTACCAAATTTGGTTCGAATCGATCCGTTCGTTCGTTAGTTATCGTCTCCACAGACCCACTGACACACACACACACGCACACAGACATCACTTCAAAAATGTTTGATTCGTGATCAGGGATGCTTGAAACGTGCTCTCCCGTCGAAAACTCGAATTCGAATTTTCGACCCCGTCACAATACTTTTCTTATACATTATGTATATAAGGAAAGTAACTAGTAATAAATATACATTTTAGTAATAAATAGACATTCTCGAACAATAATGGTAATACAAAAAGATTGATGCTTTGAACTGCCCTATGGGTAATAATGGTTTTTAAATAGATTTTATTAACACAAATTAGCCAACTTCATCTATCGGCGCAATTAAGCTATTATTAACTTGAAAAAGCAGGCTTTGAAAGAATGTATGTAAGATTTTTATGAAAGAATCTTTTAAAATAATATCCTGGATAAAAATTTTGAAAAGATGCATATTTTTTTAATTCTGTGAATGGTTGTGATGCGATACAAGCAGGGTTCGTTGATTTAAATCAACTTGATTTTCATCATGATTAAAATCACGATTTAAATCAACTGATATTTTTGATCAGGTATTATTCACGAGACAAAAACACTGCATTATCAAATTATTAGTTTATTATAATTGATTTAGAGAAATATATATTCACAGAAGGAAATATATTACTGAATTTAAAGCAATAAAATCTGTTAATTATTTTTTTTTAATTAACTAAGCTTTATGCACATCTAAAGTATATTTCATTTTCTAGAACTAATCACTTTTTTATAAATCTTAATCCAGTTATCGTGTTTAAATGTTCCCAAAATTTGAAAATGTAACATTAACCATGTTAGGTTTTTTTTTCACCCTTAAACTTTTTAAGTTATTTATATACAGAAATAGCCATTTTATATGTAATATTTTATTTAACATCGAATGGCATTATTTACAAAACTTTAACATGTGTCATGAAATTTGATAAATCTGTAGGGAAAGTTGTGTATTGTCTGATTTTTTCATATGATACTGATTTTTCCCGAGAGCCATAGCTTTATTCCGTAAAGTATATGTTATTTTTACATCACAATGTACTGAATTCTTGACTTTGCAGTATCGAATTAACCAGAAATATTGTATTCACGATTGCTCCAACAATATGTAATGATAATATGCATTATGTTGATGCGTGAATAGATAATTTAAAAGTGCACCATTTAAAATCAAATGAAATTTATTAAAAGGATTTTTTTGTATAACTTATCTGATATGGACTGTTTCTCACTTATTCTAGATGTTGCGAATAAATAAATCTTCCTTCATATCTGAAATGATACATTTAAAATCCTTCTCTGAAACAATGCAAAAAACGCATTAAGCTTATAGTCAAAAATCATAACCTTATGCAAATGAATACTTTTGTGCCTATCACGAACGCATTTCACCATTTAGTATATTTTTATTCTGTCATATTTCCACAGTCAAAAATTACCGGAACTGAATATTAACCTAATACCTTAATGGAAGTGCATTAAAATCCTCGTTAAAATGCATAAAACAGCTCTGTCCCGAATGATAAGATGTGGATTATTCACGTATGAAATGCTCGCAGGAGCCCAACTAAAAGCTAATTTAAACTTGGAGATGCTTCATCAAACATCCTAAGAAACGGAACTTGACATTGTAATGCGCCTTCTTTCATATTTGCTCAGATATGCTACATTAATTCTTGATTTCGCTTTGTGCGAGGCGCCATTTTTCTTTTTATGCATTCCATTTGTTGTGTTCTTTGTTCTTTTCTATACTTTTTCGCTTCTTGGATATTTGGTTGTATTCTTATTTTTATATGTTGGGTTGTAAATTAAATGTTGCTTTTATTAGGGACTTGGTGTTTTTATTTTTCTTTCCTCGTTTAAAGAGGATATTGTACTTGCGTCGGAATGACTTTTGCCCTTCCGTGAGATTAATATAGTTGATGTCTTGGATACCCCCGAAAAGGTTAAAAGGGGTCGTTTTTGCCCCCATTCGAAGGTCATCCTGTATCTTTCATTCCCAAATAATCTCATTCTACGTGAAAATGAATATTCGTATAGAAATATTTTTTACTTTTTCTGTTCTTTACTTCATTTTAACACATTTGTATTATATACATCTTCGATCATATCCCTTTTTGTGCAGATGTAGAAATTCGAAATTTTATTTAAAGTTTGCGGTGTTAGTCACTGTGTGCTCAAGTTTCCAAAGAGCTGGGAACCAAACTAACCGAAGTCCGCTTTCGGTTTGCGAAACTTGCAGAGTGTTATTCAGTAAAATATGTAATATGTGTGACGTCTTTCTTGTGTTTTATTTCATCATCATAGATGGCTCAACAGCACCGTGTTTGTTGTCCCTGGGGTTTTGCCTTAGAAGCTTGTTCTAATGTGTTCTTTTTATGGCTGTTGTTCTCCAGTTTTTTTAGAATCTTTAAGTTCATGTCACACAGCCATTCCATTCCATCTTAGGTCTTCTTCTTAGTCTTTTTCCGACTGGTGTGGGCAAGTACACCTAAGTATGTTTTTACACGTGTAAAAGCAGATTTGAGCTTGCTCTCAAGTGATTTTAATAATGGAAAAAATATCCAAGTTCATTCTGCTTTCATGTCTGTTTTTATATAGTACGCTCAAGTCTATTTTTATATAGTAGATACGTTCTAACCGTGAAAAGAAATCCGTGTAAAAACAGACTTAGTTAATCTAACCGTGCTATTTGAACCGTGATCGAAATAAATCCCATAAAAAAGAATTATATTTCTTTCTATATAAATCAAAATCTTGCAAAAACGGACTTGAATGTATATATTCTTAATGATTCGGCCGCCACTCATGCTTGCATATGTTTTACTTTGTGCCCATTTGAATGTGTTTAATATCTGCACCTCTTTATATAGCCTGTATAATCTCATTGAAAGATACTGTGCTCAAACTTTATTTCCGTAGTTTTGTTTTAACATCATTTATAGTATTACGAACGTGTAAAATGCCCTCACTAGTGTCTCTTTCGAAAACCAGATGGAGAGAACATCCGTACAAGCAACCTTTCCTAGAACTCCTCTACTACAGGCTGTCTTATCAAGCATATTGAAGCCCATAGGGTTCCATACTACAATTACAGAAATTATAAAATAAGTGTTTAAAATAAATACTTTAATAAAAAAAGAAGTTTCAATTAGAATATTGTAAAACTTAGTTCGCACAAGTTTGCTCCAGTATCGGGTATCCAATTATTTATTATCCATTGTTTTCTTCTTTCTTCGTTTCTAGGAAAGCGAAATAGCCTAAAACCCTTTCTAGAATGATTAGAGCAGTTCGGTCCAGAACAACCACCCATAGTTATTTCAATTATACTTCCTAAAGTGAAAATACGGATAGATCTAAGGCTAATGGATTGCGCTTCCAGCTATAGTGGGCTTCAATATGCTTGATGAGTCAGCTCGTATATAGAGGAGCCTTAACCTTTCCTATGCCGTGTATCTAGGATTGCCATATGCTGCAGCTCGGAGGGGTTGCCAGATTCGGTGATTTATCGCTAATTTGGCAACATTTGTCGAATTTGCGAAGGCTTTAAAGCCACCTCGAAATAACTAATATTCTACGAGATATGACAGTCTTCTAGAAGTTTCTGCAGAGTATATTTAAAAACAATCATCACTCAGTTGGAGAGCAGTTAATGTGATACGAGCTACATTAAACTGTGGCATACGTCAATGTTTTGAGAATAAGTAGCGGCTGTTCTGTGAAATGTGTCCAGCATTTAATTGCTTTTTTACTGTTCCAGACAATTGTTTAGCGATTTTGTGAGATAGTTATCAAGTGATTTGATGTATATTGTTCCTTTTTACGCTCTTCCTGTAAGTAAACGGGTTTGTTATCCAGAAATTTGGGACTGTATCCTGAGCGTTCACCCACGATTCCATAACAATAACTGAAACTATGATAATTACCTGTTCATCTAAACCAATCCACTATATTTATTCCATGCGCAACATGTCACATTTATTATATTCAAGAAAACAGCGACATCAAGATATGTTATCTTTTCTCACTCCTTCTCTTCTGATGGTGCCTTCTCTACCACAAATAATTAAATATTCAGCATGTGTTGGCTATCTTCACCCTAAGACTTTCGCATTCTTATTACTTCTCTGTACATATTTTAAATATTTTATCGCAGACGCATTCTTCTGCATTAGTCACAATTGGAGTGCTCTGCAAAGCCTCTGCTGATCAATACACAGTATTCCTCCAATTAAAGTGTGATATATCTCGCCAATGCATGCTCAGTTTGGGATATTTTCTCGTTTGTATTCCGTGTTCGTTTTGAAGTTCTGTCTTAAAATGTTTAGAGTTTTACCGTAATTTGATAGCTGTCTTTGCAATTTTTTCGAATATTTTTGCAATCCTGCAATACTATTCAGGTCGAGATTGCACTTTTGTATATACTTTTGCTTGTCTGTTTCGAAGAATTCAATAATCCTTTTTCGTTTGTAGGGGTTTCCCATAGATGTGAAACATTTTTAATATGAATATGCTAATTTTTTTAATATGAATAATATTACGTAGTAGTTTTAAAACTTTCTTATTTCTGTTACGAACATATTCTCAAAAATCGTGGGTGTATACACAGGATGCAAGAACGAGTCCAAGTTTCTGGATAACTTACTTTTATTCACAAGCACATAGTAAACAGGAACAGTATACAATCAAACAGCACTTGCTCCATTAATTTCACAGAATAAGCGATGATATTCTCAAAATACTGGCGAAATTAATTTCAGAAAACAACAGCTACTGCTCTCAAAACATTGACAAAAGTCACAGTTCACTGTAGCTGGTATATTGTCAACTTATCAACTAAACTCCCCGATTCAATGATGACTCCTATTTATAGTCCCTCCATAGAAACTTCTGGAAATCTCTATCTCAAAGAATAATTGTTTTATCGAAAAGTTTCTGGAAGCCGCCAAATTGGCGATAAATCGCCAAATCTGGAAACCCCTTTTCTAACTTGAAAATCCTGGAAACTCTAGGCTGACGTCATAGACTGTGATTTCTTCGCTTTGAGACAGACGAAAGAGGAGGCGCCAAAGGGGATATTGCGCATTCGCAACATTTCCTACTTTTCTAATTGAGGACCATTTTGCTTTGAATTTTCTTCCACCTCCAAAAACCGTCATCGTAAATACTTTTGCTTGTTTCCTTCGAAAGGAATATATTTGGAGTACGTGGCTTTACTCAACCTACATTCATATTCCATTGTTTAGGTCCACTTATATCATAATCAGTATCAAAATATAAAAAAAAACCTGTATCGCCATATAAGTTTTCACTCGTAAGTTATCCTTTCAAAAATTTGCATAGAAATATTTTTAAAAATTTCCAAGTTGGCAACAAATCTGTTACGCCGATGTATTGAAGTAGTTGAAACTATTCTTTCATAGATTAAGCGACTAAGATTATTTCGTAAATTATGTTTTCGATAAAAAATAATGCTGTGCAAGTCATGAATTTCCAATATTTCCAGATTTTAACCATGCGAATTTTAAGGGAAAATTATATCTAGTTCTTTTGTTCTACATAATGTATCCGCGCATTAATTTCATGACGGCACGTGCACCTTTATCATTCTTATCATCTAATTTTAAAAATGGGCTATTTTGTTTTGGATTTCCACTAACTCTTTATGAGTTAACTTATACTAAAAGTGCTCCACATCTAACGTTTTTAATAAGTACTGCTGTCAATTGCTTAAATTTACGTAGTAGTATTATTACGGTAAGCATTCTCGCAGCGTTTAGGGGGGGGGGGGGACTACCCCTACTAGCTAAACTTTCTCTGGTTTTGCCAGTGGCTATCAAGTTGAAAATAATACTGAAATTCTGATGCAGGCAGCACATTTACTTTCCTTACAAAATCAAATTATTATTTTTTTTTTATTTATATATATTATCAGTTTTATTGCACAAAATAACACATAAGATGGATATTTAATATTATCCGAAAAACGGAACACCCGCCCTTGGTTGTTGTTGTTGAAACCCAGACCGTCCGACCTACCAGAAAGGTGTAAGGTAACTGTTTGGACGGTCGGGAAGTGCCACCCAATTTAGACCGGAACCCAGTGGGGGAGGCATCCACAGGGACCGTACCCTCCTTCCCCTACCACCAACCTCTTGGAAGGACTTTCGGACCCACATGTTTAACGTGATCGTACTCCGCATGAACACGGCGGCAGTTTTGGCAGTGGCTGGAATCGAACCCGGGACCCGCCCTTGGTTGTTGTTGTTGAGACCCAGACCGTCCGACCTACCAGAAAGGTGTAAGGTAACTGTATGGACGGCCGGGAAGTGCCACCCAATTTAGACCGGAACCCAGTGGGGGAGGCATCCACAGGGACCGTACCCTCCTTCCCCTACCACCAACCTCTCGGAAGGACTTACGGACCCACATGTTTAACGTGATCGTACTCCGCATGAACACGGCGGCATTTGTGGTAGCGTGCAAATCTAGCGCGCAAACCACGGGGATACCGCACCCGAGATGGCCAACAGCACGCGGTGTTCCGAGGTGGTCACCCACCAAGTACTAACCGCGCCCGATGCTGCTTGACTTCGGTGATCTAACGAGAACCGGTGTTTTCAGCACGGTACGGCCGTTGGCCCCCGCCCTTGGTTGTGTCAAACCAACTCCTTCAATCCAGCTTTTTAACTCTTGCCATCACATAACTAGTATCCCCCTAAATTTATATCCATTTTATACAGACTCACAATAACTAGCACCATGATTGATAGTTGTTACTCTTACCAAGATCACGTAATTGCTGGCCCTTACCAAGATCATAGGAGCCGCACGTATTCGGATGAATTTTAATTTGCAAAATTGTAGTTTTAAAACGATTTCAATAAGAATTTATTTTTATTCCAAAACACACAATTTGGGAATACATTTTTTTATAATTACGTGCTTACACCCCTATTGCTGAGGTGCATGCAGGTGTTTTGAAGTCATAACCCCATTACATAGTTCTTCATAGAGTCCACATATTGAAAAACGAATTTCAGTATATAACCCCCCCCCCCTCCCCTTTATCGATATCCTGATTACTTCTATCCCTGATTGCGTGTGCATGTTGCAGGGAATAACACTGCTATATATTATTAAGAAAGATTGAATGTTTTTATTTTGCAAAAAAAAAATGTATATTGTTGCGTGTTCTAATGAAGTTTTTCTTTCCATATAGGTAAGTTATATCTTTTCTCATTCATGGTGTTGTGTGGTAAGCTCATCTCTTTTCTTTTTGAATTTACATTAATGTGTTTTTATTTATCAAATGCAAGTTGTGTATTTCTTATCGGCGTATTTTATTTCACGTAGAAATTAATATTTTTGGATTAAAAGCCAAAAATTAAATGCCAGAAAATACAGACCAAAGCTATGAATCCAAAATAGGCTAAAAAACGCTTGTCCGGTGAACACTCTTAAATTTTGTTATCGTTATATGGTTTTTGGTGAGGAAAAGACTGAAACCTCTGACAGCTATAGGTCTGCAGATAAACAAATATATATAGTCCTAGATATATGACCGCAGTAGATCTATGATATTAAAGGTGTAAAATATGTATGTTATCACAGGAGGAAATGCTTCTCCTTCCCTATCTTCTTCCTGGCAGAAAAAAAAAGTATTACTAGAAATTTATTAAAAGCAAAAATTAATTACCGAAGTATATTGGACATAATCATTTTATTTTTGCAGCGTTTGCTTATGATAACGAAATAGACAGTGTAATAAAACAATGTAAATAAAATTTGCAAAGATAAATGACAAATTCCCCCAAATAAAAGGGCGAAAATGGAAGTCAACTATACATTCCTCAACCTTATGTTTTATTGTTAAAATTAGTATTGATATTCTTCATTATAGGGTGTCTGCATAGGTCTAATATAAAGTGAATTGAATGTTCCTTGAATGCTCAAGTCAATGTGGCTGTCTGTACTTTTTTAATTTTTTCTCGTTAAACTTCTCACGGCAGTCTAGCACATTGTAAATCCTGACGTTTAACTCTTGAGTGAATTGTTGAAGACCCAGATCGTCCGACTCACCCGAGGGCTGGAGCAGAAGTTTGGACGGCCGGGGAGCTTGAGTAAATTGTGGAATTTGTATGTGCTGATGATTAAAGAAAAGAGCGGGAATTGCGACAGTCGTCTATGAGTTATTATTGCTCAGCCACCAATTAGGTTTTTGACATTATGCAGACATTGTACATATACATATATTTTGACATTGCATAACATATAAAAGATATTGCGCTTGAAAGAAGTATTTATAAATTTTCTGAAAGATTTAGGGGATTGGGGTGCATAGTAAATTTCTTGCTGTTGTTGCAGGTCCTGGCTGTTCCATGCTGCCTAGTGCGAACTATAATAAGCGCGAAGCGGCCCATAAATACTGTCACTTACAATTGGAGCGTGATATTAAATTTGGAACCGTCCCCTCCAGGCGGGTTCTGTGAGTACGATACTTGATCTCTGTACTTCTCTATCTGCTGTTCTATTTTCTCCAGCCGCTCGCTCTGCTCTGACAAGGTTTCATTGAATGTGTCACTCCCCCATCTTACTTTATTACTTTGCTTGCCAGGCACAACGTGTCAGACAGTCTCTATATTATCAGCCTTTGGGCGCTGTCGGGACATATGTAGAAGTTTCGAATTTTATTTCGGATCTTCACCGGAGACGAACGAACCATTTCCCTGTCACTCACGTGCCCCCTTTACTTTGTCTCCTGGCTATTTCTCGGGAGTTTATTTCATAAAAACGTGAAACACTTAGAAATACCTTGCAAATTTAATCCTTTGTAGTTTGTGGGACATAGAATTTTATTGGATTTTGTGGGTGCCAGCGTGAAATATATAAGTAAAATGCAGTTTAGAATTTTTAAATGTTGTGGAGTCGTCGTTGGTATTTTTATGTTTAAGAGAATCCAGTTATTAAAATAAAAGTAGAGAAACTGGTTTATTCTTAAACTGGATTTCGTGGAGTTTACATATAACTATGAAAATGTAAAGCGAATTGCGGAGGCACTTCCTTATGTATTCAATGTTAAATTCAATGTGCCTTTTCTCCAAATCTTTTACTAATAGAGCCCCGTTTTTCTGCGCTTTTCTAAATTTTATGACATTTTAATAGATACTCGGAGGAAGGAGTTTTTACTCTTGAAAACAGTTTTGAGGAAAACAGCTTGAAAATAAGAAAATATGCTTATAGAGGCATGTAACAAAAAATCTGATGTGGGCAACACATGACTTTCCTTATATAATGTAATGAATTTACTACTTTTACAGTAAAAAAATAGGTTTTTCTTATTGTAGATACTAATATTCTTTCCAAGATATTGAATTTTCGACAATGAGTCGTCATTTTCATTGATTTAGCGTCATTTTTATCCATTTGACGAGATTTTCGTTAATTTGGCAACATTTCAAAAAGTCGCCAAATTGGTGACATTCCGCCAAATTCGTCGCCAAAATCTCGCCAAGCGTCATGGACGGAGAAATAAGTTATTCTTACAGCAGATAAATTACTATTGGCGTTCAAATACAAGAGTATTACTCGAAGTATCTTTTTTCATGAATGGAACGAGCTAGATCCACGAGAATGATGTCATCCAATTTATCGCAATGTATTACATATGAAAAGTGAACATGTGTCTCAATAGGAACTATTTTTTTTTATTTTATATGACTTTTTGATAATTTTTTTGAAAAATGTACAATATCTCGAGAACGGTTCATGTTAGCGTTCTAAAATTTATGTCAATCGTTTTCTAATGAAAAATTACATAAGAAATGTCTATTTGCGTAACTTTATTAGCGGTTTTGATTTTTTGACGCTTTTTTCAAAATTTCATTCGAAAATTTAGGGGGGTTCTAAACATTCGATTGCGAATAAAAACAATAAGCTTCCAGTGTTTACGGATTGTGATTTTTGTACCAAATTTCGTTCGAATCGGTCCATTCGTTCGTCAGTTATCGTCTCCACAGACTCACTGACACACACACACACACACACACGCACACACACAGACAGCACTTCAAAAATGTTTGATTCGTGATCAGGGATGCTTGAAATGTGCTCTCCTGTCGAAAACTCGAATTCGAATTTTCGACCCCGTCACAATACTTTCCTTATACATTATGCATATAAGGAAAATAAAAAATAAATAAATAAAATAAATTTTGCTATGTATACGGTCATCTTTTTAATCAAATATTTGAAAATTTTAGTTTTAACAAAAAGTAAAATTCGAAATTTTAGAGATTTTTTAGGCTCCAGCCTCCTCAAATTATCGTATTTAATGCGTTGTTAAAATGTTTCTATATAAATATGTACTTCCTGTACCTAATAGATTTTAGTTTCCAATTCTTGTCTGGTATTTGAACTCTCTGATGTAGCGTGCATAACATATATGTAAACTTTAATGTGATTTCTGAAGCTTTCTATATATGTAGTCTATGATTTGATTCATTGTCAAACTGTCCAAGGTCCTAATGTAACATGCTATTCTGGTTTCGAGATTAAAACGCCCTCCCCCCTACCCCCATTGTGTACATTCCCATAACATTTATTGTAATAGAGTTACATACGAGTTAATGCGAGCTCTTGTGTATGCTATGCATTCCTATCCATTTTGGTAATTAGTTTTGGAGGTTGGGATATTTACTCTTCCGAGGTGAATGCATTCATTAATGAATGTAACTAATAGTTTCGGAACCTACCGATTGGAGGTGTTTCCAATCAATTGGAATTATGTTCCCACCGCAGCAGCCAGCATTGATGGACCGGTTTCGCTCTTTGCCTCACCAGTACGGAACTGCCGGTTAGCGCAATGGCAACAAGAAAACATTTTATGTTCCAGAATTTTTCAAGTCTCGGCTGTAATTCTGAAAGGGACTTTTATTGGAAAGACCTACGACATTTTATAGTTGATTCAAAATAGTTATTTTTCATTTCATCAGTTTGATTTATATTTTTGCACAATTTTCGGTGTAACCAGCCATTCGTTTATCTATCCAGGGTCCCTAAAGGGCCAGATAAGAAGTGTACTGTAAATATCTTCTGAACCTGAAATTTTCAACTTTCGCCTGACCCGAACCTACAGTGCTGGACCCTAAACCTGACTCGAGGCGAAAAACATTTAAATGTAACAACGGGGCACAATCTCGCCTGAAGTCTTGGTCCTCGAAAGTAATTTTATCCAAGTCTGATGCCTTCTTGTTGCTCATAATTAAATCTAACATATGTATGTAACAAATGTAACATATTAAATGTAACAACGGGCCACAACCCCGCCTGAAAACCCTTAAGTTTTGATCCTCGAAAGTAATTTTATCCAAATCTGATGCCTTCTTATTGCTCATAATTAAAATAAAGTTGAATTTTTTTAAATATTTATCTTTACATAGTTAAAATTTACAAATTTAAAGAAAAAATCATACTCTAATATTACCATAACCTAAGAAAATTTCAGACTGGGAATCAGACCTGAGACTATCTGCCTGCCGAAGGGTCAAACCGGAGTTTTACCTTGCCGAAACCTTCTAAAAGAATCTGGCTAGAGTGTCAGACCGGAGACCTGCCTGGTTAAGAGACCGTCTAAAAAAGCAAACAGAGGGCGGGCGGATCAGACTCGAGACTGTTCTTCAAGTCTACTGTACAGAAAGTAGCTAATTATATTCCTTATAATGCATTTAACTATATTCAGTTTATTTTAAGAGTACTTCATAATAAAATCTGCACTCATGTAAAATTAATATTTAACCAACCCTGCATTAGTGGTTAAAATTACGAGTTTTGATCACAACATCAAGTTCCCAAACCAAATAATTTCCCTCTCTTCCGTGGCAATATAGTTGGAAGCTTTCCTTAATAGCACCAGTACCTAATCATTCCGCGCGGTTTACAGCGAAGATGGCAGTCATTTCCGATACAATTAAGGCATCCTCCATTTCCACCAATTTTAATAGCGAAACAAAATTACGAACGCTGGAGCCCGGAATCGCATTTCTATTTGCTTCGACTAACTTATTCACTGCTTTGCATGGTGCTGAGGAAATGTCGTTAATAAATTGGAAGTTTTTCTTTGAAATATTAATTTCCAAATTTATCCAGATTTTCTATGTTTGAGAGTTTGTTTAATTTGCAAAAAATATTTTTGTTCAAAAAGTTTTAGGCATTGTTTTTATTTTTTACTTTCTCTGTAGCAGATAATACTCGTACCAGTAAAGTATTTGGGATTGAGTCGAAAATTAGACAGCTAGTTTTCAAAATGTTTACACGTCTTGAACGCCTTAAACGTGGGGCCCCCAACTTTTATTCACCCCCAAGTACCCCTGATTGACCATTTCTTACAATTGAACTCGACCTCTCATTTGTTTTTTCAATTTGTACCCTTTTATGCACATTTTTGTATAAACTTTTAGTAATTTAAAATTTATTTGCTAAAATATATATTTTTTTTTATTTTCTTTCATTTAATGCTTAATTTGTGACTTTCGGTGAAAAATTAACTAATTTGTCGCAATTTTTCAATAAATTCTAAAAATCTTAGTTTCGGTCTTCTTTAAAATGCACGTGGCAGTTTAAAATTTCCGAAAATGTTCATCATTTCATAAGTTTTTATTTTGTTTCATATTTTGTCAATTGTTGTCTTTTTAGATTACAGTTATTTAAAATTTTCTGATTGGACGCCGGTAATCTGAAATCGTCTGCTTGCTGTATATTGTTCGAATGGATCTGGCATCGTCTCTTTAGGTCTTTCCGAAATATCCCTGACTTTGGAATATAGCCACGATCCTCCATTTCTACTTTTTGGTCATAAAAAAAAAACATTTTTTATTGAAATGCACACTTATTCTAAACAACAGAAAATCGTCCAAAAAACATCAACAGATTTTCTTAGAGAGTTAAACGAGTCGAGATCTTCGAAAGTTGTACGATTTCAGGACGTTCCACAGAAGAAAAACTCAGGAGCAAGAAGCATAAATAGTTCAGTAGAGATCCGGAAGCACTTAGCCAAGATCCATCTTCAGCAGGACTCTCTAAAGCAGTGGGAAGGTATATCTCTATCATAAGTGCTGCAGCAGAATCGATTTTCGCATCTTCGGAACTGAAAACATGACTCTGGAAAACAATGACTCATATCCTCCATTGAAAAAAGAGTTCTTAAGAAGCTCGTCACAAAATGATCACACAGTTGGTAGTCTGCGGAAAAATCATTCAAGCGGCAGACAGGAAAATTTAGGTATATGATCAAAACATTAAAAACCGATCATATGAGGCACAACTTTGGCATTCAGCTATAACAATTTCGCTAACATCGAAGTCAGGAGTCGGCAATATCACTCAAAAAACTTAATCACGGAATTTGTTTTGCGATTTGTTTTGCTTTTGATTTTACTGAAAAGAGTAAAATAGAGAGCTGCAGCAGAATCGATTTTCGCATCTTCGGAACTGAAAACATGACTCTGGAAAACAATGACTCATATCTTCCATTGAAAAAAGAGTTCTTAAGAAGCTCGTCACAAAATGATCACACAGTTGGTAGTCTGCGGAAAAATCATTCAAGCGGCAGACAGGAAAATTTAGGTATATGATCAAAACATTAAAAACCGATCATATGAGGCACAACTTTGGCATTCAGCTATAACAATTTCGCTAACATCGAAGTCAGGAATCGGCAATATCACTCAAAAAACTTAATCACGGAATTTGTTTTGCGATTTGTTTTGCTTTTGATTTTATTGAAAAGAGTAAAATAGAGAGTTTATTGAAAAGAGTAAGATATTAAACAAGCTGTAATAAAAAATAATTTTACAAATAACTTATATCCTCAAATTGGGATTTTGACTCAACGATTTAAACCACAATTTTAACCGGATAAAACTGCTGTATGTTTAAAACTTGTAATTATGTCTGTACAAACAACACTGTATTTTATTCTTTCCTTTGAAGTTATCCCAACTGAGTTTTAAAATGTCTCCTAAAGTTAAGGAGAAATTAATGTGACGCTTTTGAATGCATTTAGAAAATTGTATCAAATATTCTTGCAAGTGCACCAGCTGTGGGATTTTCGCTTATTTTCGACCGCAAAAACTTTTTCAATATTATTGAATTGTGTAGTAAATATAAAATGTAAACAAGTGTTTCAGAAAATGTCCGATATCTTATGATACTATAAACATAAGATATTTCGAAATTCGATAAATCTACCTATATTTGTGTTTGCTTATTTATTACGCCAAAATTACAGTAACCTCAGTCGATCTCTGGAGGAAATACTTGAGAATACTTTTACGTATTTAAAGTAGAAGTTATTATTCGTCAGTCTGCGAATTTACATAATGTTAAAATATGTGTGCCGACCGTGAAGTAAAAGTTCGAACTTTAATTAATGATTTACTTTATAAGCATAATAGAAACGATGTGTTTCTGAAACTTAGACATCAAGTTTCGGTTAAACATTTTCCCATAAATTTTCCCATCAGTGCGAGTAGTAATATTTCGTAATATTATTCCCACATGTTTTCGCAGAATATTCTTGAAAATTTTGACACAAAAGTTCATCAATGCGTAGATTTCATCTAATTTTAGAAGTTTTGGCGTGTTTTACGCTTGAGTTATGCGCTTGAAATATATTACGATTGGTGTTGACAGTTATTGCTCTGCTCTTTGAGAAATGGGCGCCTAGTGTGGATAAATATTTTCCATGGTAAAATATAAATTTTGTCGAATTTGTGATATATTGTTCAAGTATAATATAGGAAGAAATTCCCATGTCTGTAGATGGGGGAGATCTAAGCAAGAATTTTAACTCACTAGCAAAAGACAAAACCAAGGACAAAACGTTTTTTAAAAAACGAAAGGTCTTTTATTTAACATCCTAAAAGACGTACAAAATATTGTTAAAAACTGCCAGAGCGCTTTCGGACGTATATACGCCCTTCATCAGTGGCTACATGAGTGGTAAAAGCATGGAATGTTTATATATATATAGAGAGAGAGACCTTTTTAAAACAAATTTGCACAAAATATAAATGGTAAATGAACTTGCTAAAATAATTCAAGAAATATACCTTGAAATTACAAAATAAATTTAAACGCTTACGAATTTAAAAATATTACAGGAAAAGAACTAATACAAATTTTAGAAAAACGTCAAGTATGATATTCCTGAGAATGACGTCACAAATAACTCTTAAGAGATTTGAATTACATAGATTCGAGAATGAGTCGCCAAGCATAACTTAAAATAAATAACTTATAATACTTAAATTATGCTTGGCAATTCATTCTCGACTCTATGCAATTCAAATCTCTTAAAAGTTATTTGTGACGTCATTCTCAGGAATATCATGCTTGACGTTTTTCTAAAATTTGTATTAGTTCTTTTCTTGTAATATTTTTAAATTCGTAAGCGTTTAAATTTATTTTGTAATTTCAAGGTATATTTCTTGAATTATTTTAGCAAGTTCATTTACCATTTATATTTTGTGCAAATATGCTTTAAAAAGGTCTCTCTCTATATATATAAACATTCCATGCTTTTACCACTTATGTAGCCACTGATGAAGGGCGTATATACGTCCGAAAGCGCTCTAGCAGTTTTTAACAATATTTTGTACGTCTTTTAGGATGTTAAATAAAAGACCTTTCGTTTTTTAAAAAACGTTTTGTCCTTGGTTTTGTCTATTGTGTGCAGACGTGATACCCATCTTGATCACTAGCAAAATTTCAATAAATTTTTTTACACTTTTTATTACTTTATCTACCTACATATAGTACTAGAAAATGTACCTGCTGTTGTCCGGGATTTGAAGCCAGACATTAATATATAAGGAGGTCTCGTTCGGTCTAATTCGTTCATTAGTTGTTCCAATGAACGAAGTTGAATTGTTCATAGGAATAGCTAAGGAATTTGAGAGTTCCAAATTTTTCTTACCGTATTAGTAGAACAATTTCTTAAAAAACTGTTTGCTTACATATCTACGCCCCCCCCCCCCCCGACACTAACATTTCAACCGTCAGCGATAATTTTCGAATAGAATTTCGCTTTTTGAGAAGAAATATGTGAAGAAAAGGTGGTAGAAATAGGTTGAAATTAGACTTAAGCATTAATGCATTTTTAACTAATCGAATTTTAAAAAATCACTCCAATGTACATCTGTGCACCAAATATCGTTGCTGTGCGTCGCTTAGATTTTCCAATATGCCGCCAATAAATTCGCACAGAACAGAGATAAACGTATACATTCTCTTTTAATATTTACGATTCAAGTACAAAATATACTGATTTGAGGCTCGCTTCGAATTAAAAGGCGATTATCTACTTTAAACGAGATTTCGACGATTTCTGCTGAAAATTATTATTTCTTGGAGTGAAAATTCTAAATCCTTAAATAGTTTTGCCTCACGTAAGCAGTTTCGAATTTTATCGGCTTTGATGTCCCAAGGGTCAGGATGTTTCGTCACTTAGATGCTGTTTCTTTCTTTTTCTTCTTCTTCTTTTTCCTTCTGCAGAAAGTGACGTTGCTGGAATTTTAAGTGATTTGATCTAGTGAGAAATCTTTATGTGATTAATAGAAATAGAGGAAGAAGCCCTGGGGATAGAAAAGAAGATATTTTGAAACGCGATTTCGACGCTGTTTTAAATGCGGCGATAAAACTACATTTTAATTAAGAATCTGCTCTGATGCCCGTTCATAGACAAGTTTCATGGTCGAAGTGTTTTTATAAGATGTCCTTTTTGCATTTCTTTCTTTCATTATTATTTTTCAACTGCTTTTATTTTCTTTTTCGTTCTGTTTTAATCTACACTAGTGTCCAAAATTAAAGTCCAGACGGCAATTTTGGATAAGAAATACATTTCTGTGAATTTTACTTCGAAATTGGCATAAAATGTTATATTCAGCAAAATAAAACACCTTCATTTACATTCTCATATGATAGAGGAGGGTGGTCGAATCTCATCTCTATAAGAATGATTCGGGCGGAGTTTAGAAAATGTCATGCCGGGTCGTTTCGACAAGTTATAAATGAATATTAATTCGAAATGTAGGAAACATTTTTGTTAATTTTAGAAATGTTTGGAAACGTTGAATTTGTGTGAACAGGAAATAGATTTCCGTAGTAGTAAGATTATTATCTGTTGGATTAGTCTGCTCGCAACCATATTTTGGGAGTAAATCGGCGATTTCGTTGCCATGCAAACCAGCATGAGATGGTATCCATTGAGGACGCAAGAAGAATGAGGACACAAGAAGCCAGCCAGTATGTGCCCACTGAAAGATCAGTGTTTGCGCCTAAACAATATGTACATGACGGCACAATACGTGATCATATGATCTTTTCATTCAAAAGTCCATTTATTTCAAAAATGAAATCATGGATACTCTTAATGACTTGGTATTTGGAAGTCATAACGTATCGAATTTTGAAGAATAATGTAAATTAATAACTTTATGCAGTTGCAAATATATTTGAAAATCCCGAATTGTTGACGATCTGCTTTATTTTTACAAACAAAAGAAATATAATTTTACGTTTCGCTGAAATTGCGATTTCTCGGCATTATCAATTTAAATATTTTTATTAGAAATCAGTAGTAGTGTGTTTTAATATTCTATTATATTAAATCAGTGTTATAAAATAAGATGACAATATTATGTTTAAAGCGCTATTATTACAAATAGTTATTTAAAATAAGATAAAAATGCAAACATTATTAACGCTTTTAACGTACAAACTGTTCAAATATTTTCCTCTTTACCAAGAACACTAAAGCTTATTTCTGTAACCATATAGTTAAATGTATTTTTGAAAATCATTTTGACTGGTCTTAATATAATAGTAAAATCATTTTGACTGGTCTTAATATAATAGATCAAATATAATAGTAAGAAATATATACAATTAAATGTAGGAAATTCAATACAGAACACAAGAGCGAATGGTGCGAGCTGAGATACTTTAAATTTCATTTATTTAAACAATTCCTTTCATAAGAATAAATTAATTTGATTTTACACTGCTCACAACTGAAATCGCAACACCATGAAGAAACTGATGTATCCTTATGAAATTTACAGAATATAATAGTAACATGGAGATGTGAAATGATCAAAAAATCATACCTGAAAAATGAAAGCATGGAACTTTATTGACATTAGATCAATATGGAATAGGGCCGCCGCGAGCAGCTATGCAGGATTGAATACAACGAGGCATCCCGTCAATGGTGTGCTGAGGAATGGCATTCCACACAGCATGCAATTGAAATTGCAACTGAACATGGTTTACAAGAATTGGGAGTTCTCATAATCGGCGACCCATGATGTCCCAGATATGCTCAATTGGCGGCAAATCCGAAGAATATAGTGGCCAAGGCAGGATATCAAAACCTTTTAGACTATTCATAGTTACCCGTGCAATATGTGGCCTGACATTATCCTGCTGAAAAACCAGTCCAGGCCTGGTTGACGTATATGACTGTACTACACGTCTTGCAATGTCAGAGACGTAATGTCGTGTCGTGATACTGCCAGAAACGTGGACCAAAGCTGTTCGTCCTCCAAATGTTCTACCACCCCAAATCATGGTACCACTTAGGGCGGCTGTGTGGCGACTGATAGAAAAAGCTTCCTGGTGGCGTTGTTGAAAACACCGCTATACGCGAGTACGGTCATCTGGCATGCCAAAACATAATCGTGATTTATCCGGGAACAGAATGTTTCGCCATTCTGTCGACCACTTGCGTCTCATTTGACACCACTGGAGGCGACGTAACCGGTGAAGATGTTCAAACGGTAGGTGTTGAAAAAGTCGTCTACCTCGGAGTCCTGCGTCATGCAAACGGTTTCGAATTGTTTGCGCCGAAACCACGTTACCTGTAGTGCGGGATAAATGTTGTTGTAACACAGTTGCTGGGGTAAACGGCTCCCGCGCAACGCTTCTCAGAAGCATACGATCTTCACGTGGTGTGGTACACCTGGAAATTCCACTACCTGATCTTCCTATCGTTTCGTTGTCTCTCACGAGCCGTAACACACACCGTTGAACTGTGCTTACATCACGACCCAATAGTTCAACAATCCTTCGAAGCCTCATTCAACCCTCACGTAAAACAATGATTTGTTGCCGTTCTGTTGACGACAACTGAACGTATGGGGTACGTTGACTTTCTCTTGGCATACTGTGATGATTTTTTCAACTTGAAACCAATGACGCTACAATTTAGCTGTCGTATCGCTCCCCCTTGACCCGACGCTTTTATGCTGCTCGGCAAGGTGTTATGACACTATACGTAACGAAACTGTGATCATTTGCATATCTCACCTTGCAGTTTCCATTGCCTGATTTACATAAAGCTGCACCTACAACTTCATGGTGTTGCGATTTCAGTTGTGAGCAGTGTAAAAGAATAGATATAAAATAATAAGTACATGAAAATCCATAAAATTTAAAAGAAAAATTTAGATATTTTCTTACCTTATCATAAGCGAATCCCATAAACAAATATAAGTGTCAAAGGTATGTCGTCACAGTGTTTTTTCAGCTTTGCTGTGCTTTTATAACATCGAACCCAAAGTATGCATATTGTTCATTGGTGGATGTCTTGATGAGTTTTATCTATAAATTTTACTTTCCGTACAATACATAGTAATGTATAGGGGAAGTATTAGAATTGCGTCAAAAATCTTAACTCTAGTTTTCGACAGATATACACTTTTCGAGCACTCTATGTCTGTCTGTTTGTTATGTATTCACTATATATCAAAACTAATGGGCCAAATTTCACAAAATTTTGTAGGTAGGTCAGTTGTGCGTTACCCTAAGTGCTGATTACATTTTGCAATAACTGAAAAAAAGGAAGAGATTCTTTATTTTTAACACTCTAAAACATAGTTTAAAAGTGTTTATGACTTTGTTTATTCTGTCTGTCTGTCCGTCTGTCCGCACGATAACTGCCGCAAAAATGACTTTATCAAAATGAAATATTAGTATGTTCTTCAGACTCTCTGTAAGTCATATGGGAATGTAAATGAATAATATCACCCAATTAGTTTTGGATTGAACCTGGGTTAAAAAAATGAAATACATTGAACCCTATGGGACATTTTTTAAGCGAATTTAAAATGCATAAATTGCTTCGAAAATTTTAGGAAATATTCTAATTATCCCATAAAATATATAAAAGAAATTTCAGCAAAATGTTCTGTTGTTTTTTAAATAAAAATTAAAATAATAATTACACCCATATTATATGAAGAGATCACGTGATCCACTTCAAAATAAAATACAGCATCCATCTTCATTTCCCAATGTCAAAATCGTGGTTTTTAAAGTTCTTTTAAATTTATATTTAGTGTTGCATCCTAAAAACGCTTTATTTTTGCGTATTTTCTGTGCATGTATATTCTGCACCAACGCAATTACAATATTTTTGAGTTTAAATGATCATCAAACTTTGATTATTTCTACAACGAAGCTTAATTTTAACGTATGCAGAATGTAAACACATCAAGCTCTAAGATCAGTTGTATCAAAAATTGCTGAATTTTTTTAACGCAAAATTATTTAGCTCTGAAGTCTGGAATATAGCTGATATGAATGTAACATTCATTGATTTTACATAGAGAAGCAGACGATTCTATAGTATTGCTTTTTCGATGAAGTTTTTAGTATGGAGTTAGAAAGTACTTTTACTTCCATGGTTTTAAGTTTTTAAGTAAAATAAATTATTGTAGTATTGTGATAATTTTAAAAATATCGTCGCTGAATGAAAGGAATGGGAAAACTTTAATGAATGAAATATTCACTGCTTTTGTATAGGGAACCAGGCGATTTATATTTCGATGACATTATTTGAATAAAGTTCATTTGTTTTCGATGACGTTTTCAAATATGAATTATTGTAGTATTTTGATAATTTTAAAAATATTACCGCTGAATGCATCGCATTTTAGAGATGTTTAAATAAAGTTGCATTTCAGTTGAAAAGTGCTTCATAATCAGTGCTTTTTGCATGATTGATCTTGGTTGTTTTTAATTTTTTTTTTGCAAAGCAAACCTCAAAAATAGGCAAAGCCAGAAATAAAACATTAAATATTTTCAAATCAATGAATTAAATACTCTTTTATACATTAATTTTGGCTGCGGAAAGAATAAGAGCAACCCGATCACTCTAGGATTAACCGTTCTAGAAATATTTCAGTTATTTTAACATTTTTGCTACTTCATCTTCGAAAATACGACCGGTTGTCAAATGGAAACGAAAAATTAAGTAAAATTGAAAATTTAGCGCAATTTCAAATAATCAGTGTTTCTTTTGTACAATTAAACCCAGTTTAATGAGTCTGTAGGGAAAATCATGTGTTGCCCATATCAGATTTTTGTTCTTGTTTTCACGCAGAATTGAAATTTATTAGTTGGTAAGAAAAGTCGTATGCTGGATGCAACACATTTTTGTTGAGCGTGCAAAAATTTTGACTTGCACCATTACTTTTAACTATTTTCCCTGCCATTCACATACTATTAAATGCCAAATTAAAAACAAACGTGTTTTCGATGCTGTCAAAAATAAAGGAATAAAATCAAGACAATTTACGTCTCGTGACAAAGCAACAGGTCCAACTGTCCATTTCAAATGAAACTAATTAAGAGCTGCAATAATATCTGGAAAAATCTCATTCTTGAATCCGAAACTGCATTAATATGATCTCCCAATCTAATTAAAAGGGATTCACAAAGAAATGACTTCTGGGCTGGGTAGCAATTAAAATGTGCCGCTTTCTTTCGGAATAATTATTCGAAAAGTGTGGAATTGTTGAAACGCTCATAATTTCATTTAGTTCCAACTCATTTCATTGGCTAAGGACGCTCGGCTGTTTAATGGAACAGAAAATGATTAGAGGACATTAGTCGGTTTGCAGAATTGACTGATGAAGGTAATACCGGATTCCTTGGAAAGTATAAGTAAAGGTATGTCCACTGAATAGCTAAAGCAAATGTCCATGGGTGTGGCCCCATAGAGAGGGGGGTGGGGGAAACGGGGCAAATTATTGGGACCTGTACAGCCTGCATTCGAAAAGTGTGGAATTGTTGAAAAGTTCATAATTTCATTTAGTTCCAACTCATTTCATTGGCTGAGGACGCTCGGCTGCTTAATGGAACAGAAAATGATTGGAGGACATTAGTCGGTTTGAAGAGTTGACTGATGAAGGTAATACCGGATTCCTTGGAAAGTATAAGTAAAGGTATGTTCACTGAATAGCTATAGCAAATGTCCATGGGTGTGGCCCCGTAGAGAGGGGGCTGGGGAAAACGGGGCGAATTATTGGGACCTGTACAGCCTGCATTCGAAAAGTGTGGAATTGTTGAAAAGTTCATAATTTCATTTAGTTCCAACTCATTTCATTGACTGAGGACGCTCGGCTGCTTAATGGAACAGAAAATGATTGGAGGACATTAGTCGGTTTGAAGAGTTGACTGATGAAGGTAATACCGGATTCCTTGGAAAGTATAAGTAAAGGTATGTCCACTGAATAGCTAAAGCAAATGTCCATGGGTGTGGCCCCATAGAGAGGGGGGTGGGGGAAACGGGGCAAATTATTGGGACCTGTACAGCCTGCATTCGAAAAGTGTGGAATTCTTGAAAAGTTCATAATTTCATTTAGTTCCAACTCATTTCATTGACTGAGGACGCTCGGCTGCTTAATGGAACAGAAAATGATTGGAGGACATTAGTCGGTTTAAAGAGTTGACTGATGAAGGTAATACCGGATTCCTTGGAAAGTATAAGTAAAGGTATGTCCACTGAATAGCTAATGCAAATGTCCATGGGAGTGGCCCCATAGAGAAGGAGGCGGGGCAAATTATTGGGACCCGTACAGACTGCACTGCCTGGCTCTGGATTAATGAACAATTTCTATATACACATAGTTATTTTATTTTCCGTACAATCCAGGGAAATACATAGAGGAAGTATAGGCATCGTGTCGAAAATCGTCGCAACTTGAGTTTTCGACGGATCTACACGTTTCGAACACTCTAGAATCCGAAAAATATATTTTAGCTGTGTGTTTGTGCCTGTCTGTTCAATGTATGTATATCTAGTCTAATACAAAAGCTATTACAAAATTTGGTAGATAAGTTCCTTGTACGGGTGACCCTGGTGCTGATTAGATTATAATGCGATTTGGAAAAAAATATATATATAATCTCCTTTTTTTTTCCTAAATGACCTGCAAAAAATATCAAAATCTAAAATAAAAGATTACATATGCTCAAATGTGTCAATTAAATGCTTTTTTCTCTACATAGAACGAAAAGTACAAGTCTAACCCCATTAATCTAAAATGGATCATTCTGGAGATATTTGTGTTGGAATTTATATGCATATGCATCACTCTTCCTTGAATACATAGTATATATGTGAAGGGAAAGTATTGTCATGCGATCACATCACAAATCTAAATATCAGTAGTCGATAGATTTACACGTTCCTAGCGTTTTTGAATATGGATCAACTACGTTTCAACGATGGCTGAGTGTGTCTGCTGGACAGTTTAATTCTAGAATAAATAGAGCTATGCAAACGAAATCCAGTATGATTACTGTAATCAATAATCGTATGAGAGTTATTGATTTTCATGCCGCCTTGTCCAGAGAAATGCGATCAATATTTCGAACGTTTATGAAGAGGGTCCAGTCGTCTGAAAGTTTCAAAATTGACTTTAGATCCTTGGCTGTAAAGTATAAATAAATTATATATATATATATATATATATATATATATATATATATATATATTTCATCTTATATATTATATATATATATATATGTATAATAAAATATTATATGAAATCCCAATGATAGTTTAAAGATAAGTTGTAACTCATATATATATATATATATATATATATATATAATATATACAGGGTGTTGTCTTGAAGTGGCGACAAACTCAGAGGGGTGATATTAGACATCAAGAGGAATAAAAATTGCCATAGAATATGGTATCGCAAACCACGTTTAGTTGGTGAAAATCGCAAAAATAGGTGTCGTCCCCACACCATTGTCTCCTCGAAAGTTCAGTGTTAACATCTGGACAGGGATACTCGGAGATAATCTGTTGGGACCGTACCTTCTGCCCGCAAGCCTCAATGACGCAACGTACCTTGTTTTCCTGCAGCACGTCCTCCCGGATTTGCTACAGGGTGTATCGGCCACAGTGCCGCAAAACATGTGGTTCATGCATGATGGTGCACCAGTACATTTTTACATTGTGATACGTAACCACCTCCATGCTACATATCCCGGGAGGTGGATTGGACCCGCCGGACCTGTTGCTTGGCCTCCACGCTCCCCGGACCTCAACCCCTTGGACTTCTTCTTTTGGGGACACCTTAAATCACTCGTGTATCAGACGCCTGTGGAGACACTGGAGGATCTTATAGCACGGATCGTCGTCGCTGCGGCAGACATCGCCAGCATACCCGGTATCTTTGAGCGCGTCTGGCAATCTTTACTCCGTCGCTGTCGCTGTCGCTGTCGGCTGTGCAATGACCTTCGCGACCGCAACTTCGAACAACTCCTGTAATCATTTCTCTTTGTCTCCTTTCTGACATTGAACTGTGCTGCACAGGCTGTATTGTAATCATTCTGTCAATTAAATGGTTTTTGTACTTATTTATTTTACTTTTTTGTACTTATTATTATACTTTATTTTGTACAGCACAGGCTGTTTTGTAACCATGCTGTCAAGTAAATGGCTTTTCTACTTATTATTGGCCTTTTTGTCCCACTCGATGTCACACTCTTCATAAGCATTTTTGTGATTTTCACCGACTGAACGTGGTTTGCGATACCATGTTCTATGACAATTTTTGTTCCTCTTGATGTCTACTATCACCCCTCGGAGTTTGTCGCCACTTCAAGGTAACACTATATATATATATATATATATATATATATATATATATATATATATATATATAATATCTTCAGATTGATGACTAGAGGTTTGCATTTATATTTTCCACTTGATTGATGATTCTCTGTTTGATACTTTTATTTGTAAGGCATTTTGTAATGTTGGGTTTTTTTGAGTTGAAAATTCTCTCTATTCTTTCATTGGATTTTTAAACTTTTATTATATATATATATATATATATATATATATATATATTTGAAATGTAATAATAAGAGAATTATGTAAAAATAAAAAAAAATAGAAATAAAAATAAAAATACAATTCAAGTAATATTAACATCACCATAGAAGCAAATTCACGGCCATAATGCCGATAAGAGAAAAGAACAGAACCTTTCCAAATTCGATGATTAATCAGAATAAAATTCCTCTTCAGGTCTGAGTATTTAATTCTAATTAACCCAAACAAATGCCTGTTTCAGATTAAGCAATAGTGCATTACTATAAATGCTTAAACTCAGACTACAGACATCAAAAAATGAAAAAAGGATACATTAAGAAAATTGTATTACCATGCGGCATGAATCCTTCTTCCTCACCACGTGTATACACGATCAACCTCAACAGCTTAATCTAGAAGCACCGGAATGAACAAGTCGAAATTCTACCAGGGAGGCAGTACGAACGTTCACGGAAATACTCCCAAAACCCGTCCAGTGAGTCTAAGCTGGAGACTGGACAAGCAATTCAGAATACAACTTCCCAAACATGCAGAACAGAATATGAATATGAATCAAAGATGAAAATTCCTACTAAACAAGTAATTCATAGGAAAACTGGATAATCGAGAATGCCACTATACACCATTATAAGGGCGCTCAAAACGTAGTTTCAATACTGACAAAGTTACATTTTTTTGCGAAAATAAAATTCAAAACATTAATGTTAATGCATCTTATTTTCCGATTTTTTGATTTTTCTAATGTTTTTGACTTAGTTTATTATTTTTTTTTCATTTTTATTTATTTATATAATTAATAAATAATTATATATAATATACACATATACATACATATATATATATACATATATATATATATATATATATATATACACACACACATACATATATATATATATATTTTTTTTTTTCCTCTCTCTCCTGTATGTTAGTCACTATAATTGGGAATGTTTTCTAGGATGTTATCGAGTGAAATTTGATACACTGAGTTGATAATTTTAATAACAAAATTGGGGGGATATGCATTATTAGCCGCTGTACTCAATAATTCCATAAAGTGCGGTAATTTATAATATTCATCACAAATTTTATTGATTCTAAGAGCCTGTTTTATTATAATATTTCTAAATACAGATATATGCAGACAAGAGTCAAAATGTTGAATTTTTGATGTATTAAATTTAAAATCCTGTCTTTTATCATACAAGTTTATAACCATATTACAATTTTGTAAATTTAAATTTAAATCTAAAAAGTTTGCA
The DNA here is from genome assembly GCA_951213105.1 of Amaurobius ferox. NCBI lineage: Eukaryota > Metazoa > Arthropoda > Arachnida > Araneae > Amaurobiidae > Amaurobius > Amaurobius ferox. Next base: position 63,367,328 of record OX578134.1, read on the forward strand.
ACATTTGTGTCATTATTACTTGCATTTAATTGTAAATTTTTTGGATAAAAGTTTAATACTACAGGGATATTATTATTTGGGGATACACATAAAATGTCATCTAAATATCTAAACATGTGCATATTATGCAAGCTTGGATTAATGTTTTTTTCATAGAAGAATAAATACAGATTAGCTAACAATGATGAGGCACACCCCCCTTGTGGGATACCAACCTGTTGTTTAAAAATAGTACCACCATGTTGAATATAATTCTCATAAAGAGTGAAGTTAAGTAATTTTTTAAAAAGAAAATTTGAATATTTTAGGTTGATATTATATTTTTCAAAAATTCCTAAAATAATTCTATACAGATCATCTATATTAATATTATTAAACAAATCTTTGAAATCAAAGGTATAAATACTACGAATATTAGTAAGAGATTTCAATTTCTTAACTACTTCAAAACTGTTTTTTACAATATGACAATTATTTGAGATTTCATCTGACGAGGATACTTCATGTAATATCTTTAATAATAATTTTCCAGCATTAGTAATGTAAGAATTATGCCCACTGGTAATGGTTCGAAAAGCAACAGGGGATTTATGAAACTTGGGTACTTAAACAATATATGGAATGTTATTACAACTATTTTTTAGATGGATTTGCTTATATTTGGCTGATATTCTATTGTATAAGATTTTAAGGTTAGTTTTATGTAAATTATAGATATAATTATTAAGTAAGTGTGACTGAAGGGTATTTTTATAATAATATTTACATATAATTGAGTAGTTTCCACTTGCCTTATCGACATATGTAATGACAAAATCATTTTGTATTTCTTTAATATCATTTTTAATTGAATTAAGTTTATATGAATTATTAATTTTCTGATTATATATATAATGATTTAAGTATTGCTCTATTAAGACTCTCCAAGGTTTAAAGGCTTCTACAGGGATTTGATATTTATAACTGATTTTATAGATAAATTTATTTAAGTCAAGAAATAAACCTTTACATATTAATTTATGTTTAAATTTAGTAGGTATACGGTACTTAGTACCCAGTAACATCAGCGATCTTAGTGCATCATAATTAATAATATTTAGATTTCCCGTTATAACATTATCAGGGATGTATCTACAGTGGTCGGCGGTGGTCGGGGTTTCCATCACTCAGAATTTCCGACCACCACTCAATTGCCGAACACCACTCATCCAAAAAAATATACATATTACAATTACATTTAAAAAAAGTTATATTCAATTTTATCAAATGTTTTTCTTTAATATAAAAGTATAGAATACTAATACTGTTTGTGTGTGCGAATTAACGCAAAGCTCGTTTCGAAATTTTATATTCGCAATAATAATTGTTCTGGAAAATCAACCACCACTCACATTTCTCTAGATACATCCCTGCATTATATATATATATATATATATATATATATATATATATATATATATATATAATCACAATTTTTTTCTATCGGCCATGCAACTGTTTTGACTGGTACCATTAATTCGTTTCCCAGCCGTTGAGATACTATTAATTAAGACATAAATATGCCTCCAAGTCAAAACAATGGAAACAAAAAAGACAATTACCGCGTTCTCGTGATAAACAAAGCAACAGGTCCAACTGTTTATTTCGAATGAAACTAATTAAGAGTTCCAGTAATATTTTGAAAAATTCCGTTCTTGGATCCGAGGCTGCACTATCTGATTGATTTCTGAATCCAATTAAACAGATTCGCAAGGAAGCGAGTTTATAGCTGAGAGGCAATTAAAAAAAAAGCGCCTCTTTCTTTTAGGAAGATAATTATGCGAAGCGTGTGGAATTATTGAAAAGCTCGTAATTTCATTACCAGTCGAACACGTTTCATTACATGTGGACGCGAAAATGAATTGAAAGTGATTGGCGTTAGTCTGTTTAGCTAAACAAATTGAAAAAAAAAAAGCTAACTATGCTCAGCTTTGTAATCAATATTCTGGTTTGTATGTCGCCCCCATCAAGGTAATATTTTAGTTGCCCCGGGATGTTAGGTATTGGGACTCTCTTTCCTTAATTGCATACATAAATGTTTACGAGATTCTTTTTTGTTTAAATCAGTGATTCCCAACCTTTTTTGTTTGGAAGAAGAACCCTTTAAACATTTCATAAATTTTCTCCGGCTAATTCGCGCTTCTAGAAATCGCGGTTGGTGTCTGATGAAGTAACTTTTTCTTCATAGAAGACCATTAGCTACTTAAAAAGTGAATTTAAAGTTTAATTATGGGCACCCTCCCTCGCTCCCTGAAAATTTAGCTGCAAAAATGTCTATTATATAAAGGGATAACAATTCGATGTGGGAGGGGGGGGGGTCGCAGTTCCCCGATGGTTGGAGATAGTTTCGAACTCGGAACCTTTAAATTGCTGTTCCCGCGTTATACCATCAGGCTTACAAGAATTCTCCAGAGACGAGGGAATAACCGGGGATGTTTTTCGTAGCAGTGAGTGACGCAATGCAGCCCCCACATGGATTTGTTTTAAACCTTGAATGCTATACTGAATACAATTTTTAATTTCCCCATCAATGTGGTAATGTATCTAGGGAAGGTATTGGAATCGTGCCAGAAATCGCAACTCGAGTTTTCGACAGATTGCGTTTCGAGCACTCTAGAACACGAAAAAACTGATTTCAACGTGGCATCTGTGTATCTGTGCAATGTATGTATCTTATCCACTTTAGTTCAAAAACTAATTGATCAAATTTCATAAAATTCGGTAAATAAATCATTTGAGGGTAATCCTGGTACTGATTAGATTTTAGTACGGTTCGGGATGAAAGAACCGGTCTTTGTGAAATGGCCTGCAAAAATCATCAAATTCTAAAATAAAAGATTATATATGCTCAAATGTATCAATTAAATGCTTGTTTCATACCTAATTTTTAACAAACAAAAGAGTCAGACCAACCCTATAACTCTATGACCAACCATTCTCGAGATATTTTAGTTTTTTTCATTTTTGCAACGTCGCCATTGAAAATGAGTCCAAATCACAGTCCAATTTCAAACAATTATCCGTGTTATTTTGTGCAATTAAACTCGCTTTAATGAATTATAAAAGAAATAAAAGATAAAATGAATTTCAGTCTGTAGGGAAAGTCATGTGCTGCCCACATCAGATTTTTTCTATTTGCTGCATATACTACCTACCACATGCCCTTACTTAGACCATTACTCCATTTCTTCAACTATTCACATATTATTAAATGCTGAATTAAAGACATAAATCTGTCTCCAAGTCAAGAAAAAGTAATGGTGAAAAAGCCAAATGCCGTTCTCCTGACAAACAAAGCAACAGGCGCAACTGCTCATTTCGAATGAAACTAATTAGTTTCAATATCTTGAAAAATCCCATTCTTGAGTCCGAAACTGCTTTCATTTGATCCTTCAATCTAGTTAAAGTAATTCGCGAGAGAACGACTTCTTCGCTCGGGCAATTAAAATATTCTGCTTTCTTTGGAAAAGGAAGATAATCATGCAAAGCGTGTGGAATTATTGGAAAACTCATAATTTCATTTTCAGTCGTTTCATTCTTAATTGAATTGAAAGTGATTGGCGGGTATTAGTCTGATTAGGGAAATGGCTAAAAAAGCTGCCAGTATTCTCAGTATGGCACTGCGTTGTTTTTAAATTGGCTTTAGGACAGTCACGTGATTACGACTTATATTTGCAATATTTTTATGTTCTCGTCTTATGCCATTGGCTTCATTTCTGAAGTGTATGTACTTCGTACTGATATTGGAAAGAACTTATGAGTGTGGTGTAGTTTTGACAGCACGATTGCAGTGTAGTTTCAACGCCACCTTATAGTGAAATTTGGACATCATGTCATGATTGTGTAGTTTTGACACCACCTGATTGAACTACATTTTTGACATCATCGCTTTCCAGCGTTGAAGAAACAATCTTCCACATCCATTATAAAATGCAAACGTACGGTACACGTCTGCTTTGTACGCGAATGTTACCAAAATTAGCAAATTTCACAAACACTTTTCAGATTTACCAAGGAAAAAAATTTCGCCTTTTCTTTTACTTTCGTAGATTGTCAAGTCACAACATATAAATTTAATTTGTCAGAATTGAAATCTATATGCTAAAAAACTACTTTACGTTTTTTTTTAAATATCATATTTTATTCTCAAGGACTCAAGGATGTTCTTTATGGAGTGCCTATGTAAACCGTAAGGTTACCTAAAAAATAAATGTAACATAAACGAATCCGGAATATTGTAGCGGTGCACGTGGGGCGGAATTTAAAACAAGTCCCAACTCTCGTGTCGCAGAATTTGGAATATAGGAGTAAAATTCTCTACAAGAAACAAAGGAAAATTTAAAATAGGGTGTGTTCTATGAAACGCGGCCTTGAATCGGCGAGAACTGCCAGATGTGGGGGTGGGGGTGGGGACTGAGGGATGCATGATTGGTAAAAGCTTAGATATTCTATATATAATATATCTTTAGGCTATCTACGGGAAAAGGCGTTATTTAACAAAGAGGAATCTTTCAGATAATTATCTATAGTCTGTTTTGCAGCTAGTGCACAAACACTATATTAGAATACAATTTACATACAGATAAACTACTTTGCAATTATAATTAGACTTCGAAAACTTTGTAAATTTCGTTTCATTGGTCATATTTATGCGTACTTTTTAATTTTATGGAATTTCATTATCGTCTGCACAAAATATTTTCTAAATTTGAGAGCTTCGCTTTCTGCGTAATCATGCAAGGATTCATAATATACCATTTTCGAGTACCCACTTATAATAATTTTTTTTCAGGAAGAGTCATATAAAATAATTGCTACAGTTTTTTATGCTCCCGTAAGAACTAGTGTATTTCGTCAAGGGGCTTCCAGTGAAGATTGTTTCTCCAGGAGTACGATGTAGTTTGTGGTAAAACAAGGTTAGTGTTAGCTATCGGTTTAATAAAATGTAGCGAAATGCGTACATTATCTTAGAACTTATAGATGATTGTTCAGTTTGATGTCAATTTTTTAAAGTCACCTTGTTTAATATCAAATATACCTATCCAATTTCAGAAACTGGATTTTTTTATCTTTAAAAATAGAAGACATTAAAGTTGATTTCACAGTTTTTACACTAATGTGTTATACTAATATGTTACAGAAAATCATAATCTATCAGATGCAGTTTGTGTAAAGCTATTTCATAAATAGCCTTTTTTATAAATTTGCTTAACACCTGGAACCTTACTTGTCGTCAAGCATTGTAAATGATCTCCATTATAAACCTGCGTGAACGAAAGAATGCATTTAAATTTAGGGGGAGGAACTGAATATTTAAGGTAGCAAGAAAACTCGAGACTAAATAAGTTAAATATTTAAAATGTTGATTTAACTTTATGTTCTGCCGTGGAGATAAGTTCATATCATCTTTGGTACGTCGCTGAAGTTGCTGTTATCTGACATTAATGCTTTTGTAGCAATAAATTAAATCACTTTAAAAACTGGTAGTAATAAAAAAAGAACACAAGTTTATCTTCTCCTGGCTGTTGTTTATGGTCGTTAAATTGCTTCTGTTTTAAACATTTTCTAACAGTTTATCACAATGTGGATACTCAGAACATTCCAACCCCTTGAAGGAAGTTGTACTGTATTTATTTATATAGCTTTTACTATGTAATTTTAGGCTTATTTCAAATTCATTGTAGAAAGGTGACGGTTATCGATTAGCCAAAAACATTTTCTTTTGGTTAAATTGTTAACCGGAGTCATTCGTATATTTAAAATCAATACCAAGGTTTATACCTTTGACGGAAATCGAAACTGCATCCCCTTGTCACGAGACTAGCGTTCTACTTCAAAGCTATGAGAACTTCAAGTGAGAGTTCCTTTGGGTCGAACCCTCACAAGCGTTGTTGTTGAGAACCAGACCGTCCGACCTACCAGAACCCTCACAAGTGTGTTGTTGTTGAGACCCAGACCGTCCGACCTACCAGAAAGGTGTAAGGTGACTGTTTGGACGACCGGGAAGTGCCACCCAATTTAGTCCGGAATCCAGTGGGGAAGGCATCCACAGGGACCGTACCCTCCTTCTCCTACCACCAACCTCTCGGAAGGACTTACGGAACCACATGTTTAACGTGATCGTACTCCGCATGAACACGGCGGCAGTTGTGGCAGGGTGCAAATCCAGCGCGCAAACCACCGGGCTACCGCGCCCGAAATGTGTCAACAGCACGCGGTGTTCCCAGGTGGTCACCCACCCAAGTACTAACGCGCCCGATGCTGCTGGACTTCGGTGGTCTAACGAGAACCGGTGTTATCAGTACAGTAGGACTGCTGGCCCTCACAAGTGTGTGAAGAGCAAGGCACAATTTGCTTATGTGCAGAAATGATACTACTAATAAAAATTTTTAAATGAACGTTTATTTGCAGCATTGGCGTTACAGCACATGGGAAATAGGAACTACAATATATAAAAATTGAAGCATAGGAAAATTACATACATTTCGCCTTTGTGCTTTCGAACGTATAGACACTCTTCATTAGAGGCATGTACCGAGTACAAAGTATACTGGAACTTTTATATAAACCCAACTCGCAAATTATATTTGCATAGTGCAAAGCCGTGTAGGAAAAATATTTAACAATTCATTAAATATTTGAATATTTAAGTACGCAGATAGTGGTTTAACTTTCATGGAATTGAGGATAAGACAACAGGTAAAACTAAGTTTCTAAACGGAGCCAAATTGCAAATGAAATCCCAATACAGATAAATAAACAAGGATTTATAAAGCAAAATGTTCCGGGGATTATTACAGCGCTTTAAATATAAAAACCTTATCAAACAGAGAAACAAAATGATCATTAAGAACAATTTGGGATAAGGCAGTGGCTATTTTTTATTTTTAATATCACGGACATGCAGAAAAGATTCAAAACTTAAAATAGCATTCAATCTTTTCTTCACCATTACAGAAAATCTGTAATTTTGAAACGTTTTAGTCTAACATAAATGTACTAAAATCGTAAAAGTATTACTGTAAGAAATGCGGATCAATTTCGTATGGCAATATTCTTGTATAAAAATCTTAAGATTATAAATATTCTCGTAAAACGAATCTGTGAAAATTATGTTCTGGTGGAAGGTGTCTACAATTATAAAAAGGTTGGAAGCAGTGCTCTTTCTTAAACAGTAAGTAATTCCTTGCAGTAGACATTTCTAAAATTCTTATTAAGTTTTCTGTTATGCGAGAAAACTTTTATAAGAGATTGTTTGAGGAAACAACGTGCTGAAAGAGTTGTTCCTTGAAGAAATGTTAGAATAAACATTTATTTATAATAAATGTTGATAATAAATATTTATAATAAACATGTATTATATAGAACATTTATTTTTTTGTTGCTCAATTTAATTGTAGCACTTATTATTTGCATTTCATCGGCAGAAGAGTTAACTATCAAATTGTCCAATCCAACGATTAATAAATATTTTAAAAGTAAATAAAAAGTAAAGTTTAAGTAAAAGTAAAGTAATAAAAAAGTAAAGTTTTAGTAAATTGTTTTCAATTATTTATTATTGCTATAATTAATTGAATTCTATTTGAGTAGATAAGGGTTTTTATAGATTATTACTTTCCTTATATACATAATGTATAAGGAAAGTATTGTGACGGGGTCGAAAATTCGAATTCGAGTTTTCGACGGGAGAGCACGTTTCAAGCATTCCTGATCACGAATCAAACATTTTTGAAGTGATGTGTGTGTGTGTGTGTGTGTGTCAGTGAGTCTGTGGAAACGATAACTCACGAACGAATGGACCGATTCGAACGAAATTTGGTACAAAAATCACAATCCATAAACACTGGAAGCCTATTGTTTTTATATGCAATCGAATGTTCAGAACCCCCTAAATTTTCGAGTGAAATTTTGAAAAAATCATCAAAAAATCAAAACCGCTAATAAAGTTATGCAAATAGACATTTCTTATTTAATTTTTCATTAGAAAACGATTGACATAAATTTTAGAACGCTAACATGAACCGTTCTCGAGATATTGCACATTTTTCAAAAAAATTATCAAAAGTCATATAAAATAAAAAAAAAATTTCCTATTGAGAAACATGTTCACTTTTCATGTGTAATACCATGCGATAAATTTGGTGACATCATTCTTGTGGATGTAGCTCGTTCCATTCATGAAGAAAGATATTTTGAGTAATACTTTTGTATTTGAACGCCAGTAGTCATTTGCCTGCTGTAAGAATAACTTATTTCTTTCTATAATGCTTGGCGAGAATTTGGCGACGAATTTGGTGGAATGTCGCCAACTTGGTGACTTTTTTAAATGTTGCTAAATTAACGAAAAACTCGCCACATGGATAAAAATGACGTTAAATCAATGAAAATGACGATTAATTGACGAAAATTCAATATCTTGGAAAGAATATAAATAACTACTATAAAAGTTATCTATTTTTTTTTACTGTAAAAGTAGTAAATTCATTGCATTATATAAGGAAAGTCATGTGTTGCCCACATCAGATTATTTTTTAATTATAATTCAATTATGTGTTCATATCAAATTTTCGATTCTAATAACATGCGTTAACGAGCTGTTTCGTACAATATATAGTTTCAAATTTAAAAAGTAAAACAAAAAACCCCATGTTGCAGCTTCTTAATAGTTCGTAACTGCTGTGAAGAATCGATAAGTAATAAAAGAAGCATACTTTGCAAGTTTTTTCTTCCGAAGCCTAACGACGCGGTGATTTTCTAGCAAATTCAATCATCCAAGCAAACCAACGGGGAGATGTGCAGGTGGGAAAAGACTGTGCAAAAAACTGAAATCTGCATTTTTATGCGAAAATTGCAAAATAATATGATTTTATCGAGTGTGCTGATTTTGAAAATCATTAGTATATAATATTGTGCTCTTATTTGGTAGGATTTTGTTGTCTGTAAATTACTTGACTTGATTACTAGTAATTTTATTCAGGTGAAGATTTCATATCCGTCATTTACCAAATTAATCACTTGGATTATTAATCTCGTTATGCTTTTTTAATCTGCATCATCTAGAGCTAAAAGTTGATGACTTCACATTTTCTACTTACAGCCATGCCTCTAGTGGAGGATTAATATGAAGTTTGCTTCGAGCACCCATTCGGTGTTTTCAAGGAGTTTTTTCAAGGAGATTTTTGAGTCAAGGTCTATATCTATAGCATTACAGGAAGACTTATATTTTTCTTTTTACTTTCTTTATATACATAAAGAAAGTAAAAAGTATAAGGAAAGTATTGTGACGGGGTCGAAAATTCGAATTCGAGTTTTCGACGGGAGAGCACATTTCAAGCATCCCTGATCACGAATCGAACATTTTTAAAGTGATGTGTGTGTGTGTCAGTGAGTCTATGGAGACGATAACTGACAAACGAATGGACCGATTCGTACGAAATTTGGTACAAAAATTACAATCCATAAACACGAGAAGTCTATTGTTTTTGTACGCAATCGAATGTTCAGAACCTCCCTAAATTTTCAAGTGAAATTTTGAAAAAATCGTCAAAAAATCAAAACCTCTAATAAAGTTACTCAAATTGACATTTCTTATGTAATTTTTCATTAGAAAACGATTGACATAAATTTTAGAACACTAACATGAACCGTTATCGAGATATTGCACATTTTAAAAAAAATTATCAAAAAATTATATAAAATAAAAAAAAATATTTCCTATTGAGAAACATGTTTGTTATATTGTAATTTTCAATTCCCAATATAACATTGCTCTTTTGAAAGAGGAAGTGGACCTAAGAAGACGGTCCCTCATGAAGTGAGGCAATTTTTGTAACATTCCCTCGAACGCAGCTGCACCGGACATTCATTTCGAAAAGAGAGGGTGCTTCTCAAGTTCATGTCAGCGTTAGGTGTTACAACAAACGGAAGGGGTTGAACTTCTTGACCCCAGAGTCAATTAATATCACTCGAACCTTGGGAAAATTCTCGTGAGAACTTTCAACGATTTTAAAACTGGAGACTGCATATCTCATATTTCAGGGGGGCCTTGACCAATAATATAGCCTGAAGGGCGTAGCCCTTAATTTACTTAGCCAATTATGGACAGGGGCGCCTTGTTAAGGGGGTAGAGACAGAGAGCAACTTTGGACTTTAAGTTTTTGAAATCGAGGACTTGAATTTTGTGAGTGAAAAGAAGAGGTCGCAAGAGCGACGGATCTCGGAGAGAGCGAGCCCACGGGACAGAGCCGGAGCGCGCGGTCATAAAGTCCGACATCGGCAAAGATGATCGAGGTAGGACAATTCTACACATATTTTTGCACTTTGATTATTATTATCTCTCTGACCCTCCTAAATAAGGTTAACCTGGGCCATTAAGACGTAGGCTAGTAAGAATAGTGAGTTAATGCACATTAATAGGTTAATAATTGTAATGCTCATATTATGATCATAGAATGAGGAGATTTGATTGTCTTAATGTACTACACTAAAGATGTTGGTATATGAAATTTACCAGATGTTAATAGTTATTAAATAAGGTTTGTCTTAATGAAATAAATTCTTTGTTATTGTTTAAAATTAAGCCTCTTCATTTTAATTACTGGTATTATGTATTTCTTTATTTACTCCACTTTACGAGATCGGTCTATATAGCGCCAATACCTGGCGTGTGACGACTCACATATCATTTTGGTGCCGTTTAAACCAGTTTCGAACCTGGACTCAAAATTATTGCACCCTTATCATATTGGTGATCATGACCAATCAAACCTGGATTCAAAATTATTTCACCCTTCTGGCGACTTTGCTGTTTTAGACCTGTTATATGCCAGAATTTAAATTTTAATGAAGAGAATAAAAATATTTGGAATTAATGAAAAATGAAAATATTGAATAAAATTTTTTTCTGTGTAAAATAAGGATTAAATTAAAGAAAGAAATTTAAAATTAAAATAAATATAAGTAAATTTAAGAAAATTTATTTCACAGTATGAGAAGCAAGCAAATAGTGAATCATTATGTGTTCTTAATGAGACATGCCATATTATATGTGAAAATATAATTATTAGGGAACTTGAAGCTTTTAAGAAATTTTTGAATTGTATAAATATTTGTGTAATATTTGAGGAGTTAATTATGAGGAGTGAAGTATTTGCATGCGTAGATAGTGAAATGATTAGAATTATGTTTTTGAATTTATGTGATATTGTATTTAAATATTTTGGGGGAGGATTTTAAAGTGTAACAACAGGGAATAATTTTGATTAAGCTGTAAAAAATGGCCACATACTTAGAACAAGCAAATTTAGCTCCGATAACTGCAAAGGTAAATAATGATAATTTTAGACTGGAAATTGAGACGTTCCGCAGAGAACAACAAGAAATTAGAACACATCTTTTAAATTCTATTACCCAAAAGATAAACACATTTAAAATACAAAGAAAGGTACATATTCCCACAATACAAACAAGAAAAATTGTTACATGTCATTATTGCAATAAAGAGGGTCATTGTATGAGAGAATGCCGGGCGTACGCAACAAATAATGGGGGACGGAATCGAAACATAAACAATTCCAGAACATTTTTGAATAAACGAATACAATCTCCTCCCCACTCATTTCAAAACCAACCATATGTTGATCGCAGAACTTACGCCTCCCAGCCGGACACATACAATTACATTTCAAACCACGCCTTTCCGAGAAAATATCACCAGAGCAGAAATTACTATGCAGAACCTCCTACACAAAACAGAGACCTAGAAAGGGGTACGCAAAGGAATAGAGAAGGAATTAGGAAAAGGAATGCTACACAAATAAATATTGAGAACGAGGGACGTAACGTTGAAAAATATAAAACTCAAATTGATAGTGGAAATATTGGTAATTACAGAACCCAAAATAATGGAGAGAGAGAGGACATTAAGGACAGGAAGGACAAAGTTGAACATATCGCGTCAATTGGAGATGAATTAAACACGGAATTACACAAGGTGGAAAATAAATTTCAAAACACAAGTACAAACTATGGCAATGAAGACATCAAAATTTCAAATGAAAACAAAGTAATGGATTCTTTGATTAGCAAAAATGCTGATCCCGAAAATTCACAAAACACAAGTACAAACTATGGCAATGAAGACATCAAAATTTCAAATGAAAACAAAGTAATGGATTCTTTGATTAGCAAAAATGCTGATCCCGAAAATTCACGAAACACTGGTACAAGCTATGGCAATGAAGATAGCAAAAATCCAAATGAAAACAAAATAACGGAGGTTTTGATTACAGAAAGGGTTCATTTTGAAAATATTCAAAATACAAAATGCAAGCTTCAGGACATTCGAATTACGAATGAGAATCACATGATACAAGATACACAAAATTCAAATGAAAGTGAAATGATGGATATTATGGACAACGATAATGGAAATACTAACTCTCAAAATTTACAAAATTCAAAGGAGACCACTAAAAATATTCAAAATAAAAATTCTAGTACAAGTAGAGAGAAAAGCCAAAACGATAGTGAAGTGAATTGCGTCCAAAAACCTTCAGAAATAAATGAGAATCATAACAAAAGGTATGCTAGGCAAGAAATAGAGGTTCCACAGAAAATACAAGTTTGTAACAATAGTGTAAGTGAGGAGATCCAAAAGCGGAATGAAAGAAAACTCGGTTCACATTTTTTCATGAAACCAAAAATTTTTAGGAACTTAATATTGTATGACAATCGCTATTTGGAAAATTTCAAGATGAGAAAGAGGTAAAAAAATAATAATTTGTCAAAAAAATTAATTCTTTGGAAATTGATCTGGCAATGGATAAATTATAAAAATGAAAAATGGATATGAAGTCAAAATTGTTAATGGAAAGCAACAATCTCTTCCCGCTTTTATTAGTTAACGTACGTGCGACAGATAAGTAGCAAAACACACGACATTCACAAAATGTCAGCACAGCACAACACCAGCGAACGATCCCCCTCCCCCCTCCTCGGACAGTACAGAGACGAAAACACTCTTACTCTTAAATCCACGAAACCGGTTACTGCAGAAGTGCAAAACGAAACAACGCAGAGCGCACAAGAGAAGGCAATAATCCCTCCAAAAGACTATCCGAACGCAAACATTCTTTCAGCAGGGGGGGACTCAGGCAGACATAGCACGCTAGAAACACACGAGAATTTGGAACTTTCAAAACAGGGGGACGGTACACGAATTGAAGCAAACACGAATGAAAAGGCGGGAGAAATAGAACGAGATGCGCAAGAGGGACCAACACAAGTGGATGGGGGATGTATACAGATGGAAAACGTTCAGGGGAAAGATGAATCAGCGGGAAATTCACAAGGGGACGATATAAGCAGTACAAATTGTTCACGCACAGTACTTCTTCCAACACCGGTTAGGCCGAAACACAGATATGATTTGAGATCTTTAAAGAATTTAAATTTAAATTGATTCAATTAAAACACGAAAGAAGTTTAAACATAGGTAAGAACGCGGACAAACCGTAATTCAAAATTTTGAAAATATTAGTAACAAAGAAAAATCGCCATTCACAAAATGCAACGCGAAATATGGAACACAAATTTTAAATAAATATTGGATTGTAAATAAAGGAAATTTTAAATAAACATTGAATTATAAATTAAAGAAATGTAAATAAATATTACATTAATTAAGAAAGTGTAAACAAATTGTGAAAAAAAAAAAATGAGGAAATTTTAAATAAATCATACATTAAGTAGTTGAAAGTTTAAATGAACAAGAAAGTTTAAATAAATATGGAACTATAAATAATTGGGAATTATGAATAAAAATTGTGATTTAAAAAAATAAATAATTGTTACAAAATAAATAACAAGTATCGTTGTAGGACAAAAGAAATTTTAGGGTTGATAGGTTAAAGATGTGGATATATTAAATTCAAATTTTGGAAAGAACATAAATAACAGAGAAGATACGTCACATTTCAAAAAAAAAAAAAAAAAAAAAAAAAAGACATATCACCAGTGGACGAACTTGTGCTTACATGAATAGACTTTTAATCGACATTAAGTACAACTGAACGACACAGATATCGTCATTTGCAGACACATTGAGAATTGTATTTTTGTATAGTATTTTCGTGTTCTTTTGATGGCATATAAGAGTATATATATGATAATATGATTTGTGTATATGTGTATATAGTGCATTTTTACAGTAGATACAGATGAGAGCAAGACGAGTTGTTGGACTACACAGTGGACACGCCTGCAGCAACTATGAGCTGGCACTTTGTAATTGGCTTTTTTCCCACCAAATTTTGGGGGGGGAAGAAGGGTAATTGTTATATTGTAATTTTCAATTCCCAATATAACATTGCTCTTTTGAAAGAGGAAGTGGACCTAAGAAGACGGTCCCTCATGAAGTGAGGCACTTTTTGTAACATTCCCTCGAACGCAGCTGCACCGGACATTCATTTCGAAAAGAGAGGGTGCTTCTCAAGTTCATGTCAGCGTTAGGTGTTACAACAAACGGAAGGGGTTGAACTTCTTGACCCCAGAGTCAATTAATATCACTCGAACCTTGGGAAAATTCTCGTGAGAACTTTCAACGATTTTAAAACTGGAGACTGCATATCTCATATTTCAGGGGGGCCTTGACCAATAATATAGCCTGAAGGGCGTAGCCCTTAATTTACTTAGCCAATTATGGACAGGGGCGCCTTGTTAAGGGGGTAGAGACAGAGAGCAACTTTGGACTTTAAGTTTTTGAAATCGAGGACTTGAATTTTGTGAGTGAAAAGAAGAGGTCGCAAGAGCGACGGATCTCGGAGAGAGCGAGCCCACGGGACAGAGCCGGAGCGCGCGGTCATAAAGTCCGACATCGGCAAAGATGATCGAGGTAGGACAATTCTACACATATTTTTGCACTTTGATTATTATTATCTCTCTGACCCTCCTAAATAAGGTTAACCTGGGCCATTAAGACGTAGGCTAGTAAGAATAGTGAGTTAATGCACATTAATAGGTTAATAATTGTAATGCTCATATTATGATCATAGAATGAGGAGATTTGATTGTCTTAATGTACTACACTAAAGATGTTGGTATATGAAATTTACCAGATGTTAATAGTTATTAAATAAGGTTTGTCTTAATGAAATAAATTCTTTGTTATTGTTTAAAATTAAGCCTCTTCATTTTAATTACTGGTATTATGTATTTCTTTATTTACTCCACTTTACGAGATCGGTCTATATAGCGCCAATACCTGGCGTGTGACGACTCACATATCAATGTTCACTTTTCATATGTAATACCATGCAATAAATTGGGTGACATTATTCTCGTGGATCTAACTCGCTCCATTCATGAAGAAAGGTACTTTGAGCAATGCTTTTGTATTTGAACGCCAATAGTCATTTATCTGCTGTAAGAATAACTTATTTCTCCGTCCATGACGCTTGGCGAGATTTTGGCGACGAATTTGGTGAAATGTCGCCAACTTGGCGACTGTTTTAAATGTTGCTAAATTAACGAAAAACTCGCCAAATGGATAAAAATGACGCTAAATCAATGAAAATGACGACTCATTGACGAAAATTCAATATCTTGGAAATAGTATAAATATCTACTATTAAAAATAATCTATTTTTTTTTTACTGTAAATGCAGTAAATTCATTACATTATATAAGGAAAGTCATGTGCTGCCCACATCATATTTTTTTTATTTGAATTCTAATGGTTGTTCATTTACTGTCATGCACACATTGTGTTGCAGTACAGAATAATTAATTCGAACTTATTTAATTCTCATTTTACCATAATTCAAATCAACTTGGTGGTGCCTGCGAAGAGATTATTATTTTACTATTTTACAATCATCTTTACAGTCATGCAAACATATGTTTGTTAATAAACGCACATATATTACAATTAGCCTTCTCTCGTTCAAAATGGCTACAGGTCATTAAGTGTGACTACATAAAATATTTCTTTTGCATTTTTTAATATTCAAGAGCCACAGAAAATATTATTTTAAAATCGCATTTATGAATAATAGAACATGGAGTCCTACATACTAAAGCAGAATATCTTCATTCACTGTTCGTTAAAGACTCAGTCTTCATTTTTGCAGTTAATAGTTTAAAATCAAGCTGGTGGGGTGTCAGAGCTGTTCTAAAAAGCTCAATAAGGTCAGAGCTCGACTAACGCAGGGGCTTGTGGGGCAACTGCCCAGAACCTCCGTGTCAGATTGGACCCAAATTAAACAATTGCAACATCGAAAAATTATCGACTGCTTTCTGAAGAAAAAAATATGTTGTAGGAATAAGTTTGTCCAGCAAAAAGATTTATTTTTGCAATATAGGGCTTGCAGCACTAATTTAGCATGTTGACTTCTTGGCTATTGTCGCATGGTAAACCCATGATCCAATATTTTCGGGGTTGCGATCTAGAGTTTACTTATTTATTTTGGGGATCAGCCTTTTCGTTTGGCCAGCTGCTCTCGAAGGATAAAAGACAGGATGTCGGAGGTTTCTTTTGAGATCGTATTTTCACCGAAAGGTTTAACGTTTATCCGTTTTCGGAGGGATCATAGGGTTTTCGGCCAGCTTTGAATTAGTGCCCGAAAAAATATCAGTTTCGCAAGGGCTTGAGAAGGGGCTTTTTGTTTCTGGAAGGCCTAAAGCCAATGGCGATGCTTTGGGGTCAAGGGGTTAAGACCCTGAATCCAATGAGATAGTTGTGTGAGCCTCAGGGGCGTGTTTTAAAATCTTGGAGAGAGAGTTTTCCAGAAATTTGAAAAAAGGAGCGAGGAGAAGGAACTGTGTGGTGTTTGAGAAAAGTCGGCTCCCAATCATGGTCCTCTGTAAAGAGAGATGCTGCTCAACTGCCAGTAATGTTGGTGAGTTCCACATTTAAGGGCCTGTGCCTGATTTGTATCTTTTATCTCTCTCTCCGGGTTAAGGATATTTAAATATTTCATAGGGAAGTTTTAAGCTTAATTTTTAATTACCATCTTTTCAACTTTAGTCTGTGAGACTATATACACTTTCGTTTTGTTTATCTTAATTTGGTATACTTTCTATTTTTGAATATGGGAAGTGGTCTTTTAAATACTTTGAATCAATGTCATGTAAATATTTATATAGTGTAAATAAATTATTGTTTTATATATACACACGTCCTTATTCTTTTTCGCGCTCTTACCGGGCGTGTCCTAAAAAAGGAAGTTACCTTAGGACAGCTATGATGTGACAGTTGCCAATTAAAATATGCAAGAACTTCATTTTGTATACTCTTTTGTAAAATGCATGTTTTCGAAAAAAATATATGTTTATTTCATATGTGTGGAGAAGTGAAATTGAGCGCCGGAGGAATGTCTGCCCCGGGTCCCCATTAAGCTAAATCTGGCCCTGAGTAAGGTGGGTGTTAGTAAGTGTAGCATGGTGTTTTGACTTGGAAAATTTTATTACAGAAATAAATTCCCAGCAGTAAGTTGTTTCCAAAACAGATTCCCAGCAGTAAGTTGTTCCCGAAACAGATTCCCAGCAGTAAGTTGTTTCCAAAACAGATTCCCAGCAGTAAGTTGTTCCCGAAACAGATTCCCAGCAGTAAGTTGTTCCCGAAACAGATTCCCAGCAGTAAGTTGTTTCCAAAACAGATTCCCAGCAGTAAGTTGTTCCCGAAACAGATTCCCAGCAGTAAGTTGTCCCCGAAACAGATTCCCAGCAGTAAGTTGTCCCCGAAACAGATTCCCAACAGTAAGTTGTTCCCGAAACAGATTCCCAGCAGTAAGTTGTCCCCAAAGCAGAGAGTAGTCGCAAGCCAAGAGAAAATCAAATAGAATATTTATAATATTCTCCTTATATTTAGATCTTTCTTGACTTTATTACATACGCGAAAATTTATTTGCTAAAAACTTTGTAACTAAATGTTACAACCAGTTAGTCTGAAGAGAATATTTATGAGACATTTTTTCTTAATGCAAACTCTGATATTGAAAACATGGGTGAAGAGTTATGACTTTAATATAGTTTCTTTACGATCCCAAACGAAACTCAAACTGCCATTAGTTTTTACTTCTACAGCCTTTCTAACTTTTAGCCTTTCCAACTTTTTCACTTTTCTGCATTCTACGAACAGTAATGACTGGCGCCCTAAGTACCTCCCTCTTAGATACATTCCTTGTTATTATTACGGCAGAAAAATATAAATATCCTCTCTCACGCTGCTGGAGAAATAGATATGAGCTAAAATTATTTTTACCTCGCCTTTTCACTTCGTAGCTATAGTGGGTGTATTGATTGATAATACTCCTAAGCTACTAAATCCTCGCCCACTCATTGTGTAGCCATCCATCTTTAAGATGCTACTATGAGAAACCTACTCTGATATTTTATTCTGTGTATTTTGCATCTTCCTCCTAAACTAATCCTAGTATTTTGCATGCAGCCTTTATTACTAGCTTGTTCGCATATATTTGCTTTAGTGTTCTTACATAGAAAATTTTGTGATGTATCCAGGAAAGTCATAAATTCATAATTAGTGTTGAGGATTTTGTGGAAAATATCCAGATCTTTAAATTAATAAAGTTGTAATGTAATATAATACTCAATGAACAAGATTCGAGGAATACACCTATATTAATTTTATATGATGTATGTAGAATATACTTTGAAAACTCTTTTATGGAAGAGGTATGTTATTTAATTGAATAAGAAACCATACAGCAAAGCGCTGGTTTTTAATTAAATGCAGCGTTTTAAAGTGGGAATATGTATAGACGGTCTTTCACAAAAATATATTCTTAATGAAAACTAAGATTTCCTGACAGCGTTTTATTGATAGAGAAAAGTAAGACTGACTGAATAAGTGATAAATTTACAGCCCAAACTGATGAAGTTAGAAACTCGTAAATTTGCGTTATATAGCTTGGATAACGAGAACTTCTTTAGAGCGTCAATTTTTCTAAAAAACGGGGTAAAAATATTCAGCAGAAAACATTTAAATGGGGAAAAAGCACTTGAATCTCGATCTCTCCAGGGTATAGTTAACAAAATTATTAAAAAAAAAATCCTCCCTATTTTATTGTTGATAATATCATTTACAATGTGAATTTACTTACTACTGTTCTTTTTATTGAATGGCTTTGTTACTTTGAACGAAAAGGCCCATTCTTTTTGTTCATTTCATGTTTTTGTTGCCATTCATGTGACTAAGGAAGTTAGGCGTTTCCAATCGAAAAAAAAAATAAAAATAAATTAAACTAAGGATGTTTGCAACAAATGCAACATATGAGAATTAATTTTAGTGTTTTAACCGAATGTTTTTCAGAAGATTGCAAAACATTCGGTTAAAACACTAAACTTAGTTATTAATATACAAGAGTACGAAATTTGGTGGTACTTAACAAAGTGGAAAGGAAAGCTACTGCTTTCAGAATTTTTGATAGTTACTTTCATTAGAAAAATAAACTATAAGGAAACGACCAGTTTCCGAAAGCAAATGGAGCATTGACCACACACACACACAGAGAGATTAATGTATCCTGCTAAGAAGACTCCATTTTTCCTTTGAAGCCGTTTGATACACTTAATCAATTCTTTATGCTATTGCTAACAAAATATTATTATTTTCAGATAACTGTAAATGTGCTTTATTTTGTTAGTAACAAAGTTAGGGCACTCGTTACATTTTCAAATTAACTATCCGCAAACCTGCTCAAAATGAAAATAAAGCATTTTCTGTGATCTTTTCGATATTGCCTCTTTTACACCCTTCCTCCCTCCCCCCAAAAAGCTTTTTTTTTTAGCCTCGCTTCGTTCTTAACCTCTTTGCCATTTTCTCATGTCCGCAAACTACCTTCATTTTATTGTTTTCTGGTGAATTTAAGATGCAACGTCGCACCATTTTGAAAATTTATAACGAGCGTGATTTACGAAATTACTCTCCATAAAGAGGTGCTCCTTTCTTTGTAATTTCTTCCCTTGCTTTCTTCCTCATAGGGATTTTTTTAGGGGCGTTTTAATGGAGACTATTCATGGCGCTTGTGTAATGTACTCTGTTTATGATTCTTGAAGTATAAATTATGAGAATTTTAGTGTATATTACCCTTTGGAGACAAAAACTAAAGGTAATTTATGGTGGTGATATAATGGTTTCTGCATTAAAGCTAGTTTTTCTGTAAGAACTAATTTAAATTTATGTATAAATGATTCTTTTGAATTTGAGAATTTTAATTTTCATTTGTTTTCTTTCAGGTAAGTGATTTTTCTTGTTATCGCGTCTTCATTTGCGATAGGTTTAGGTAAGTGGAATATGTTTTAAAAAGTTATTTTTTAACGACTGAAAACTATAAGGATGTTCAGTTTTAATTGATGCTTAATGTTATATATATATATATATATATATATATATATATATATATATATATTGCTAATTTATACTTTTTTTTGTAAGTTTGATAGAAAGTTAGGTTTTTCGAGTTACAGCTTCTCACTTTTCTTTCATTGGACTTTCAAACTTTTATATATATATATATATATATATATATATATATATATATATATATATATATATATATATATATATATATATATATATATATATATATATATCTTGTTTTTACGCAGTACCGTTTTTATTACTCTCTTCGGCAACAGCAAATCACATTTTTGTTTTCCTATTTTCATTCCTCATTTTTGAAATTTGTTGATTGTCTTTGTCTTTATGACCTGCATTACGCTTTATTATTTCCTCATTATGTCTTAATTTCTTTTATTTCTTTGTATTTTGTAGAAAATTTTGGAATAGTGTATTATGAGTTACTACATACATTCTAACATTGGATTTACTAATTTATATTTATATATATATATATATATATATATATATATCCAGGTTGTCCCAAAAACATTGACCTCGACTTTTATTCCTTAAATATTAATCTTAGACATATATAATAAATTACAAAGTTGCGTAAAAAAAGGTACCGAATTTTATGAAATCGGTTAAAAGTTTCAAGGGAATTAAATTTTAAGAAATACAAAATTTAAATGTTTATACGGCCCCCGTGCAAAAAACATTTCCAATGAGTAAAATGTGCCCCATACACTAATAAGGTGATGTGCAAAATTTCAGCATTTTATTATAAAAAGTCTCAGAGATATGAAAAACCAAAATGCTGACTTAAATCACTTTTCGATGCATCGACATGGGTTCTCAGAGGAGAAAGATTATGTCGGCAGATCGCATTTCAGGGGTCATACACAAATTACGAAAGAAAACAATGATTACATAAATAAATAATAATTTTGCTATTTATTGGTACAAAAGTATCTACACTGTGTAGAAATAATAACTTTACACAAATATTACAAAGCTTGTTCAAAATGTTGTCCATCCATGCCAATACAGAGCCTGATAACACTTCTGTGCACTCGATCAGGTTCTTGTTTCAGTGATGTAACGACAACTATCTTGAATGCGTTGTTGCAACTCTGCTTTATTTAAGAGAGGTGACATATAAACAGTTGTGCGTAAACGACCCCACAAATAAAAATCCATAGGCGTTAAATCAGGCGATCTAGGAGGAAATTCTACTGGCCAATGCAAGCCAATCCATTTATCTGGAAACTCGTTATTTAACCAATGTTTCTCAACTGTAGTAAGGTGAGCTGGAGATCCGTCCTGTTGAAACCATACATGTGGAAGTACTGTTAGGGGCAGTTCATCCATAAAATCAGGCATAACCGCATTCAGAATCTTATTAACATGTATGTCACCCTTCAACGTACCATCATATAGTAAGGGTCCAAGCAAACGGTTTCTGAAAATACTACGCCATACATTCGCAGAAAATTGCTTCTGATGATGAATATCACGTACAACGAATGTATGGTCAGTCCAGAAGTGCTCATTTTGAGGATTTATATATCCATCTTGTTTAAAACAGCATTCGTCAGTCTAAATTGCGTTTTTCAGGAAAGAGGGATTTGCATCTTCCTGATTTTGAGCCCAATTACAAAAATCTAGACTACGTTGATAATCTGTTTGTTCTTGACCTTGCACACCATAAATGCTAAACGGATGCCCTTTATTCCGTCTCCGTATTCTCCACACTGTTGCACCTGGTATTTCTGACCTTTATTTCTGAAGCAGCCTTACGAACACTACTATGTGGATGACTGCAAATGTAATCCAAAATATCAATTTCTACATCAGTTGATTGAAGTCTGGGCCTACCTAGTCCACCTACACGATGTACGCTTCCTCTTTCACGCATTCGCTGCATCAATCGGGAAATAAATCTCCCAGAAGGATGTCGAGAATTAGGAAAATTACTTTGATATTCCCGTGCAGTTTCGCTAGCGTTGCGATTGCATAAACTGTACAGCAAAAGCATCTCAAAAAGTTCTTCGTTGCTGTATTGTGGCATACTGTCGGTACAGGCTATCTACACTCTCAAAATGTAGCAGAAATGTAAAATACTTAAAGATCGCTCAGTCTGCCGGGCTACGCGCGCTACACTTGCGTAAGAGGCAATTGATCAATGGCAAGGCAAAAATAACTTTCTCATGTGATGATGCGTCTGTCCGATTGTGTGACGCACTGATCAGAGACATATGTATATGCATACATTTCTAAACTATTTTAATGGTCATTTTGATTGTGCCATTTCCAAGTTTTATTCTGTAATTAATCATGTAAAATTTTAAGGTATTTTTCAGGAAGCATATTTTTAAAAAACTGTAAATAAATCTAAAGATAAGAGACAGATATTATTTGCCTATGCTGCATTTCTGCGTTGCATCATTTGCACTCTTGCTGTAAACATTTACATTTTAATTTGTGATTAATCCTTCACCAACTTTGTTTAAACATATCTCTGGGACTTTTTATGATAAAGTGCTGAAATTTTGTACATCACCTTATTAGGGTATGGGGTATATTTTTCTCATTGGAAATGTTTTTGTGCGGGGGCCGTATAAAAATTTAAATTTTGTATTTCTTCAAATTTAATCCCCTGGAAATTTTTATCGATTTCATAAAATTCTGTACCTTTTTTTGCGCAACTTTGTAATTTATTATATATGTCTAAGATCAATATTTAAGGAATAAAAGCCGAAGTTAGTGTTTTTGGGACACCCTGTGTATTATATATATATATATATATATATATATATATATATATATACTTGTGTATATTAAATTGCTTCTATATTTTAATTACCCGTGACTTATCCCTTATTGAAAGAAAGTTATATGAAGAGGGCGCGCGCGCACACACACACACACACACACACACACACACATATATATATATATATATATATATATATATATATATATATAGTAAATAGAATGTTTCTTTAATACGAAGCATAAAAAAGGAATTAGGAATAAGGATAGTTCATAAATGAAAAGTTAGATAAACTAAACAGCGTATTCCTCTTTTTGTCTTAATTTCTTTTATTTCTTTGTATTTTGTAGAAAATTTTGGAATAGTGTATTATGAGTTACTACATACATTCTAACTTTGGATTTAATAATTTATATATATATATATATATATATATATATATATATATATATATATATATCCCCGATGAATTGAACAATCTTTATGAATTGAAACAAATTATAAAAACGGAGTGAAAAACAATGAATTGAAGATAATGTAATTGTAACATCATCAGATGGTGAATACAAAACATTTTCTTCAAATAGAACATTTCATTCAATGGCCTTGTTACTTTGAAAAAACCTTTCTCGAAATATTAGAACGTTTGCTTTATACATGAGTGGTACGATATCTTTTGAATCCAGCGATCTAAAATCAAACGATTTCAATGAAATTGATTTTGCATATTTTGATGGTTACAGCCAATAAGCGGTATATTGGATTTCCTAAAAGATTGAGCAATTAGAATACTGTAATTTGTATTGCAAAGTCATGGTAAAATTATGGGTAAAGGTAAAGTCATTAATCTTTAAAATCATTCATAGTCTTTAGGTAAAGTCATGGGCTGTGCTCATTAGAATTTTTGCTTTCGCCACAAATGTGATATACTGATACATTTCCAGAAACCATGTTGGATTATTTTAAAAGTTCATCTCATATTTTTTTAATGTATTTTTCTTTTTGTGTTTTATGGTAAGTAGTAATATGCTGCCTGTAAGTCAATTCATCTATATTTTAAGGCATGGTAATAACAGTTAAAGACATGGGGTACACTATATTTTTATTTACATATACTCTGTGATCGCAGTATGCAAAAATGTACGTATATACATATTTAAAATAATTAAATTAGTTATTATGGCATATAAAATTAATCGGATTTATCTAAATTCACTTTTCAGAATTTTTAAAGTATGTTGCATAGGTGAGCCGTTATATTTGGACTATCAGCATTTCCAGCTAAATTTTTAAATTTTAGCTTTTCGTGAAATGACCTGCATGAAACGGAAACATTTTCAAGGCGGAAAATTCTTCCAGTCCCCGGATTTCCTTTTAAGACAGGTTCAACTATATATAAAAAATGTAATCATTTGAATGTCAAGTTGATGTAACATTACGTAATTGCTGACATTAATAAGATTCACTTTTTTTTTGTCTGCAGTTTGATTTATGGAATGCATTTTCAACTTTGTTGCTAAGCGAATTTAATCGGAAATTAAATAATGGACATCTCACGGTGCGGCAGTACCATACCCATTAACTTTTCTTCCGATTAAAACCTTCCATTTAAATCGTCTACTTAATTCAGTTACTTTCTATTTCCCTGTTTTAAGGCTTTGCAATGGAACTAGTTACTAAGGGGATTTAAGTTCCTAATGGTTTCATTTATACCTTACTATATGATATGTTTTATATTGGCCTTGCCTTATGCATGTTGGAATTCTAATAATATATTTGCGCATTCTGTTATTCAAAACTTATCTTACCCTATAGAAATTAAAATATGTGTTCTATCTAGAAGATTTACTGCAAATGTAAATCTACAAAAAATGCTATTCCCTTGAAAATTTAATTTAAGAATAATGTGAAGTTTTGTTTGTATAGGTTATAATAAGAAAACGGATATAAGCAGTAAAAATATTATCGTATTCTTTTCATACCGTTTAAACGATTAATTAAGCATAATATGCGATACATGTATTTTTGTTAATCGTGTATTACTTTCCTTGTATATATGTATAGTATAATATACAGAAAAAGAATATATATTGAATATATATAAAAAATATTAAAATAGTAAATCCAATGATAGAATGGAAGAAGTAACTCATAATACACTATCTTAAAAAAAATTATGCCTACAGAATACAATGAAATAAAATGAAATTCAACAATAAAGAGGAAATTATAATACATATTACAGTTCAGAAAGCTAAAGATAATCAATAAATGTCAATGGAAAGGAATCAAAAAAAGGAATACCAAAATAATCAAGCATTAAAGTTTGCACGTTGAAGAGCTCTAGGCTTAAGAACAGTTCATTTCGAAAAAATTCTTTATCAAGTCCTAATATTTTAAACGAAATGAACACAAAAATGCTTGTTTCTGAAACACAAGATAGATTTTACCTATAAACATGTGTTATTAGGACGACAAGCATAAATATTGAAAAATTAGAAAAGAAATATAAATACCTTAAAATTCACATCAAATGTACAATCGTGCCGAGCAAAAAATGACTAGACCAATGTTGCCATATGATAGAGTAAAGAAGTGATTTACTGTTGCCACAAAGTGAGTAATATTCTTACATTTTATCATTGGATTTACTATTTTAATATTTTTTATTGAAAACATTTTATTTATTAGCTGCATTTGCTCATTAAATTAAATGGATATTGCATTGTCATTCTTACATTCTTACTCTAATAAGTTTAGTATATCTAACTATTCATTTCTGCACACTATTCTAATTCCTTTTGTATGCTTCGTATTAAAGAACATTCTATTGAATATATATATATATATACTTTTTAATTCTTATTGTCTTTTAAATTGTAGAATTACGACACTTTAATGCAGGTTTTAGGTTTCGCGTCTTGTGGGTTATTCCACGTTTTCATGTTATCTGGTACACTCTTTTTACATTTTTGATACTTCGGTATTCATATCTTATGCAATATATCGGCTTCCGGGAGTGTTGTCTAGACAAAAAGCTTGCTTAACCGGGGAGTGGGGGTCACAACCCCCCCGGCCAATCTTTGGTATATTGCTTCCATTTACTTGTCTACTTTGCTGGTGTGATATATATATATATATATATATATATATATATATATATATATATATATTCTGAAATTGCAGCATTTTCGTTATTCCTATCTTATGATTCATCAATCGTATATTTACATTATTACAAAGTTTGGTTGAAATGAATTGGAAACAATTCCATGTTATAACACGTGATATTTTTGTTCCAATATCCATTTCTACAATGCCACCTAGTTTCGCGATTCATTCGTGTATATTTATCAACAGGAATTGCAGAAACTGAATAAATCATGCCTGCCCGACTTCCATAACATTGAATCTTTTATGGCACACACCAGTCGTTAAGCTTAAAACTGCATGAAAGATTGATGGTGGTAGCCGAACTTGGATGATCGAGCACGTAATCAATCAATACACACATATTCCTTAACTGCAGTTACTAAGAAAAAGAACGCTAAATATCTGCTGTTCCTAACTTTTTTGTAGGGTGCGATATATTTTTTCTCTTCCGTACTCCTTGCTCCTCCTGTCCTCCTAATGGCCTTAAAAAATCTCCCAGGAGAGCGATTTGCTCACATTCCACAAACCTTTTTTCTTGGGAAGAAGTTAGTGATGGCTCAAATATTTCGAGCTTGCATAGGGGAAGTTGAGCTTGAAGTGGACGTGGCGGTTTTTTAGCACTAAAGCTACGTATATGCAGATTTATTTTTGAAATCACATAGATACATTTATTTTTGAAACAAGGGTTGTGGAAAAAAAACCTGAATTATACATAAAATATAATTAGTGCTTAATAATATCAGCATATTTCTTTCATTTAGTTATACTCAAATAATCGCTCAAAAACTGTTGCAATAATAATACGATAATAATACGATTAATAATGTAATAATAATACGATTGGTTTCAAAAGGAAAAAACAGCTTTCTTCCTCAGGATCGACATTAAGCTCGCCCTCACTTACTCAAGCTTTTCTGACTCGAATAAGTGAGATCGTGCTTCTTGTCGTTCTTGAAGAGGAATACTGTTTTTGCCTTTGAAACCAGTTGACCAGTTTATTTTTGTATGTATGCTGTATTTACAAAGGTTTAATTTATCGTGTTAGTTATACTAACTGTAATTATCTTGTGAACCATTTTTCAGAACTTTGCTTTTCCTTTTCGACAGATACCTGATACCATTTTGTAGACTCTCTCTTGTCTTTTTTGTTTAGCAACGTTTATTGATGGTAAACATATGACATAAATGTAGCGTTTAGTTGACAAGATCTCCCATGAATAACTTATACTACGTATATTCTTGTTCTTGTTTTCGGTGTTCTGCCTTTATAAGCTCCAAGGCTTTACATACCTTAAAATTTATTAATATAATCATAAATAAAGAATACCAAATAAACTCACTCACAAACAAACTGAAGTCAAAAATTATTTCTTTATCATTTTAAGGTTTAAAAGAATAAGATAACTGCTAGTTTTAACCGCAACGAGCTAGCTATTCAATTCCATCCATCGAGTTCGCTCCTTAGGTAAGCTTAAGATAAGAAGCGAACTCGATGAATGGAATCGAATAGCTCGTTGCAGTTAATCTACCACTTATCTTTTAAATCTTAAAATGATAAAGAAGTAATTTGACTTCAATTTATTTCTGAGTGAGTTGATCTGGGTTTCTTTATTTGTGATTATACTAATAAATTTTTAACTAAATTTCTAATTTTGAAAACTGTTTCGATTTTTATCAGTGTACGTTAAAGTAATATCAACCATGTTATTTATTTACAGAGCACGGCGTGTTTAAGTATTAGACCTCGCAATTCGAGTTAATATAGATTTTGAACATTTTGTGTTTCTGCTGTATTGTTTATTCCAACAATTATGACAATTTTTACTCTACAAATTACTATGCGTACGATATTTTCCCCAATAAAACTTGCTCTCAACGACATATCGAAGTTTTCAAATTTGCTATGAAAGTTTGAGTGTAAAGAAAATTTCTTATTTTGATTGGACGTTAGTGATTTTTTCATGGCATCATGTACCGGTCGTTACACTCAAAACTGTATGAAATATGGATGGCAATAGCAGTGTTTGGATGATCAAGCACGTAATCAATACACATATTCCTTAACTGAGGTTACCTAAAAAAGAGGCCTAAATATCTGTTCTCCTCACCTTTTTATGTAGCTTTTGGCTACATTTTTCTCACATCTTCTTCTTTTACTCCTCCTAATGGCTTAAAAAATCTCCCAGAAGAGCGATTTGCGCACATTTCACGATCCTCTCTGCGAAGTGTAGTATTAAAACTGTGGCCTTTAAGGCAGTTTTATACTTTTTACACGATGTAAGACGTTGACTTAACAGATTGACCGTTCAAGTTTCGAAAAAATTTCTATTTACACAAGACAATTTATTGTACAAACTTTTTTTCTCCAATTGATCTATTTACACGGTTCAACTTAATGAACACAATTTCATACTTTTTCTGAAGAGTTTCACAGCAAATTTTGCGCAAAAGCCTAACAGAGAGCCTTGGTATATGTTCCATTTTCTTCCGTCATTTGCCGAAGAAATTCTGAACCTTTTTATCTATGCCAAAACTCAGAAGGTTAATCCATTTCTCTTACAATTAAGTATTTGTTTCGAAGGATACAATGATTATAAATTGTTGTGCTCACAAAATGCAGTACAATTTCTCACTACCCTTTTTAAAGGCGCACATTTATATTTTTTTTTATCATATGTGATACAATATCATGGCTGGATTAATGTCCACATCGGCGTTTATGCCGTCCAACATGGCAGCTTAAACAACTAGAGCTCCTGTATATGGGCCTTATAAATAACCTTGACATTACATTATGACGTACCACATGGTGTACGTGCAAATTACGGCTCCATATTCTATATAAGTACATTTAGGAGCCTTAGTGCAAGTGGTCAATTGCTGTTCAGCAGCGATACCAGTTTGCAACCCATTTGGTGGGAAAGTGGGTGGAATTCGACTAGTCAGTAGTTGCTTTCAAGATTTCCTAACATTTTTTTTTCATGTTCGTCTTTCAAAATCAAGCCAAGTATCAAGTAGGAATGACAAAATGTTTAACCGATTCAGAGAAAAAAAAAAATCATCACAAAACTGATATTCAAGGGAAAAATTAAAAATAATGTTTCACTGGAGTTTCAAAATGCAGGCATATTCTTAATTGAAGATTTAGTTAGTTAGTTTTTGTATCACACAGTTAGTTAAGTCCAACAGCTGCGTCATATCCACCATTACTGTTCGGTCACTTGCTGAAGCCTTAGGTCATACATATTAACCATTCTGATTTGTCAGTTGTAATAAAAAAAAATGGTGATCTTTGCAGATACAAATATGCATTTAACAAATTGACTGCAAATTATTGGCATTCGATTTTTGCACGATGCAAATTTGCAGTAAGAAGGAGCGAATGAAGATATCTACTCCTGTGCGCCAACCAATGGGGGCGCCGAAATGGTATAAGACATTTAGGCTAAAATATCCTATTCAAAAAGAATTCTGAAAAATGAACTACGTCTCTGATTCATAGAATAGGTTGGCAGTTTAATTTATTAAATTCACTTCCTTGCATCGTGCAAAATGCTTTTAACATGTCTTGTTGCTATATACAAACACACGTGGTGTATGATCTGTTTAAGTTTTGTCAGGATGCCATCCGTTTAAAGTGTGCCAAGATGCCAAATTTAAAGGACATTATTTAAAGTCTAAGTATCCGATGAAAATTTCATGTGTTTTACTGTGCTGTATAAATCAATTTACTGAATTTAAATAACGAATTTAAGAAAAATTAATGTTAGTCTAAGGAAAATCATTTTTTCCCATGTCACAGGATGGTTTAAATCAGAGGTGCACAACACGTGGTCTCACGTGTACTAACACTAGACTAGTGAAATATTGTTTTACTATTAATCGGTTTAAAAGAATTAGCGGCCCAAATTTTAAGGGTATATGTAAGAATGCAGGTGAAATGAGAAGAAAAAATAAATGGAGAATTATACGAGAGAATTGTACCAGAATTTGAAGAATCGCTACAACAGGATTAACTTCCGGCTACAAAAGTCTTGTTAATGGAAAAATAATGTAACGTGTCAAATTGATTTTTGATATTTAATAAACGATTCCTTCTAAAGAATTGACTATTGCTGTCAGTTCCTCCCCCCCCCCTTCAAATTGTGGCCCGCGGCACAGATATTCTCTAGCAATCTAGCCCGTAGCAGTCATGAAGTTGTGCATCTCTAGTTTAAATCGTTATGAAATTCATTTAACAGCTGTTTCGTTTTGAACTGGCAATTGTAGATTGTAATTATCGCTGTAACTTTACCGTCTCATGCTCAGATGACTACTAATAGATTTTCTCAAGGATATTTAATGGGCTTTCTAAATATAGTAGGTTAATTATTTCGCAACTTTTGTCAGGGATATTGAGGATGTCTAATTAATGTTTGGCCTCTAGCACCTCCCACTGTAGCAGCCAGTCATCTGTCCTTGTCTATGTTGCCCCAGCAACAGGTTAACAAAGAGCACTTCAGCTCTAAATTTATCTTCGTTCTCTGCAAAAAGAACTCCAGTTAGAAATTTATCTTAGTAAATGAAATTGGGTTCATGGGAATCACTATCATCTAAATGCATTTTTTTTAAATCTTATACTAAATCCTCTTTGAAGGATGAATTGTTTTTGTTTATTCACTCTTTCTTAGACCTCTTTCAGAATATTATAATTTGGATTTTATATTTTCCGTATGCGCTTACTTTCGTTAACCGGTTTTTTCTGGGACAACATTTATATAACACAATTTTAAAAAATCTCATGTGGGCAGCACATGACTTTCCTTATATAAAGCAATGTATTTACTATTATTTTTACAGTAAAAAAAATAGATTATTATTATAGTAGATATTTATATTCTTTCCAAGATATTGAATTTTCGCCAATGAGTCGTCATTTTTATCAATTTGGCAAGTTTTTCGTTAATTTAGTAACATTGAAAAAAGTCGCCAAGTTGGCGACATCCCACCAAATTCGTTGCCAAAATCTCGCCAAGCGTTATGGACGGATAAATAAGTTATTCTTACAGCAGATAAATGAACTATTGGCTTTCAAATACAAAAGTATTACTCAAAGTATCTTTTTTCATGAATGGAACGAGCTAGATCCACGAGAATGATGTCACAAATTTATCGCGTGGTATTATATATGAAAAGTAATCATGTTTCTCAATAGGAATTTTTTTTTTTTATATGATTTTTTGATAATTTTTTTGAAAAATGTGCATTATCTCGAGAACGGTTCATATTAGCGTTCTAAAATTTATGTCAATCGTTTTCTAATGAAAAATTACGCAAGAAATGTCTATTTGCGTAACTTTATTAGAGGTTTTGATTTTTTGACGATTTTTTTCAAAATTTCACTCGAAAATTTAGGGGGGTTCTGAACATTCGATTGCGTATAAAAGCAATAGGCTTCCAGTGTTTACGGATTGTAATTTTTGTACCAATTTCATTCGAATCGGTCCATTCGTTCGTCAGTTCAGTTCTCCACAGACTCATTGACACACACAAACATACTTTCACACACACACAGGCATCACTTCAAAAATGTTCGATTCGTGATTTGGGATGCTTGAAACGTGCTCTCCCATCGAAAACTCGAATTCGAATTTTCGACCCCGTCACAATACTTTCCTTATACATTATTGTATATAAGGAAAATAAAAAGCTATTTATTGTAGGGGTAAAATATGACCTAAAATATGAAATACGACATAAAAATGTTTTCCGAACTTAAAATGTAGAAAATTTGTTATAAATACACTGTATTATACAGACATCTGGATTTTACTTGTGCCGAGCCACGTAGCCTATTTAATTAAGTAATTACTATGAACATGTTACAATTTTTAATATGGACAGGCTGTAACATTATTTGTAAGGGCTATAACAGTCCTTTACTATGGCTATGTTACAGCCCTTTCAAAACCTGTGACGACGTACTACCTTGAACCTTCTAGTAATTTCCTCTGCCTTGCGAATCTCACAAAAATCAGTTTAGTAATAATTGTCGAAAACAATCATGTTATTTGTTTCATTTTAAAGTATATTAATTCGAATATATAATTTTTTGCTCGTTCAGTTAGCCATTAAACACTTGATCTAATTTATTGAAATACAAATGAAAATTTCATCAGTGAAAACTTCACATTTTTATCCAATACAAAATAGCCACATATATTTTCAAACTTTTCTTTAAAATTTTATTAAAAGAAGCACCTTTTCGTCGATTTTCTGTCTTTCCATTTGACACATTCCTATAAGCGCAACGAATGTCACAGATGCACCTGTTTATCTCCTGGCTACAAGACCAGGGAGGTGCTTCCGTGACCATCAGATCAAGAAAATTGAATGGTCGCTGTCCTGTTCGTGGGAGAAATGGTCTTTCCTATTGTTTCCATCCCGAAAGAACCGTCCTGTACAAAACCGCCATTACTGTGTTGGTGGGCCGAGCTTCCACACTTTGGACCTGAGCAGGCGTGGCAAGAGCTATCAACTTGAGTGTTATGAATGACGTCCCTGGGGTGTTTTTCTCTCACCTAAACTATTTTTTCCCTTCGGCTCTTCTTTTTATCTTTTCACGGATTTCTTCTCGAACTGTAATTAAGGTTTGTAGCTTTTCTGATCTTTATGGTTTTCCAGCAAAAGTGAAGTTGTTCTTGGGAGGAATTTAGGCGTTTTTGAAAACTGTGATTTCTTTTAATATGCTTATTTCTGTTGTAGATTATTATTGTGAAAGTGAAATCCCTAATAGTTTCTCCAATATTCACGAATGGTTTGGTCTGTAGTCTGACTTTCAAATCATTTATATAGCCAGAAAGCCGTTTTTCGCTGGTAAAATACATGTAGAACAAACAGTCCAGGCAGTTCAACCGTTTGAAATTATTCCGTTTATTTAATTATTTCCAATTTACAAAGTAAAGCTGTAGCCTACCCGCGCACGAGCAGTGAACAACGACCCGAAAACCTAGGAGAATGGAATATTCTAGCTTGAGATCTGAAAAGAACACGGCTTGTTAATTCAGTTTGTAAGCAATACCGCTATGGAGCAGATATGATTCTTGGTTTCCCTATAGCACATTTTAATAACGGAATAAAACGTATTTCAAAAAGATGCATCCTCCTTTTATAGTAATGTATTTTTATCATATTCTTCAATATTTTCTTTAAATGTACTTGAAACTCAGCGGACCCACTTTAAACTCGAGAGCTTCTTTGTCTTCTGTAATTAGAGATATCATATGCACAGAACGGTGAAGTAGCCTTAGATATACTTTGTAGATGCCTGTATATCCTAAAAGTTCTACTAGGATATATACAGAAGTAGCCGGGAGTTAGGTCTCATATTCCTCCATTGGCTATATATCCCAAAGAGATATCGTAAGGATTTCTATATATCCTAAAAATTCTACTAGGATATATACGGAAATAGCCGGGGAGAGAAATTAGGAGTCATATTCCCCCATTGGCTGAACAATTGCATGGGCCCTCTATTATATTCACATTAACTAAACGATAGGTACTACTGTATCCTCCATTCGCTCATCCACCCTTCTCACTTTTGAAGAACCTTATGACGTATGATTTAAAATAAATCTAGGGCCCTTTTGGGAATTATTGACTTAATCCCAGATTTCAAAACAGGATTTTTCGCAATATTTAAAAAGAAAATGACATTTCGAGAAAATAGACTCTTAAGTTCGATCAAATCTCTGAAATAAATAATAAAAAAATATAAACAATAATCCTTTTTATTTATTTGAAATATATAAAAACTAAAACTGATGCGCATTTATTTGAAGTCTGTCGAATGTTTTAATTATTTAGATTTTCGCAAAATTAGAATTTATTAAAAAGAAGGACCCCGTTAAAAGAGTTAATAAGTTAAGCATTGAACTGGTCCCACGTGAAAATACATACCCTACTGAAATCAGTTCATATTACTTGATTAAGCATCATCTTCAGTTTCATTATGTTACA
Organism: Amaurobius ferox; assembly: GCA_951213105.1. Lineage (NCBI taxonomy): Eukaryota > Metazoa > Arthropoda > Arachnida > Araneae > Amaurobiidae > Amaurobius > Amaurobius ferox. Next base: position 63,401,659 of record OX578134.1, read on the forward strand.
AAAATACAGTTAACTTCTGAATTGAAAATAAATTTTTAAATTATCAGTTAATAGGAATAGTTTGTGCATTTTTTAGCACTTTATTTTCAACTTATATGGCCTTGATTATAATTTCTCAAAAAAGAGGTCTAGAGCTCTAATGAGGCGGGTTAGACTGTTTGGGGGCGAATTTCTTGTCTATTTCGAGCCCAGCCTGGGCTTTTTCATTTCAAAAATTGGGTCGCACTGTTCGGATGTTTTCAATATTTGGAAGAATTACAAATTGGGTGAAATTCAATGGAATACATAAAATCATTTTGTTAATTTTAATTGGTTATTAATTTTTTTTTTATTACTGAACATGCAAGTTGTATACATTTATAATTTCGGCACATTGGATAAACTTCGTTTTGGACCTCATCAGACTGAGTTTTTTTTTTCCGAGGTACAGGCATACGGCTCCTGTACAGAGAATAAGGCACCTATATTTAGGAGCTCTATACGGGCACTAGTACAGCAAGGCATCGACATAGACAAGGTGAGAAAAGAATTCGGACTTAAATTTGAATGTCTGAACCCAAACTGTTCAACGTAAAATGGAGTTTAAGCCCGAAATGTGTTTTGACTTTCCCACATAACTGTTGCTAATTTTCAAAAATTTCCATTTATAGAAACAGTACCAAATCAAAAAAATGCATAAACTTGTACTTTGAGTGCAGAAGTACACGAATGACATAATTTTAAAATGGAAAAAAAAAATAATGCTTCATGAAAACTGCATAATTATATTAAAATGGTCACTTATCCATAGAGCTCTTTATCTTTATCTTACCATTCATTCAATATTTTGACAGATATAGTGGAAACGAAATTTTAAAAATATTTTTATTTTTAGACGTTTTTTAACTTGCCATTCCCCGATTATTTCACACATGAAATTAAACATTATTATGTATCAATATGCGCGCATTAAACATTCTTTGATCAAATATTTGCGGAAAATAATATATCCACAAGAGTCGTTATTTAGGAAAGGGAATAGCATCAACGATTCTGGTTTTAAGTTGCAGTTTCATTCTTTCAAAACACCCCCAGCTTTTAGTACTAAATACAAATAAGGCTATAGTACTAAATTTTCTTAGTTTCGCGACGAAGAGATTTTTAAATAAATTTATTACACGTTTTCCAGCCACGCACATGTCATATAACAGTCTCATAGCACCCCAGGGACATTTTATGACCGACTGCAAGCAGCCCAGGAACCTCCCAAGTAGGGATATATGTTATTTATGATGTCTCACTAAAGTACCTTGGTCTCACTCAAGGGGTCTCACTCACCCAGTCCTTTTTGTCTCCAGATAAACCCTTTTTGCTGACTGTCAGTAGCTGACAAAGTCCGCTACATATTTGTGTCATATTTTATCCTCCCCGTCTTCACATTTTAATTTCTTATTCCGCGAATCTGCACATTGACTGAACACGTTCCCATTATATTCTAACATCCAGTCTGACAGTTTTAACCATCGAAGTGAAATATAGGTTTTAACCAATGACTATCCACATTGTCACATTTTATTAACTCTTCCTATCCTAGAACGATAGAATCCATTTTCCAACCATTTGATCTCGAATAAGATTTCAGAGATCTGTAACTATTTTATTATAAAGTAAAATATGATTGTCTTTGTTTTCTTACAATTTTTTTTATAGATATTTACTAATCTTTGAATACTTTGTAATATTTTTTCTTTCAAAATCCTGGCCACGCTTATGCCTTCGGGGAAGGCCAAGTAAAAGTTTAAAATTATTAACATTATTACAATTTTATAATGAAAAAGATTAAATTTTTCTCGTTATCGACAAGTACTTACCATAGCACGCTTCTTATCAAACACATTAATTGGAGAAGGGAAAAAAAAGTGCTTTTGGCTGGTTCCACGCAGCAGCTTATTCACTGTTTGCCAATTTTATTAAACATTCATTTTATTTTTTCAAAGATAGCATGAAGAAGGCTTTAATTTTGAAGGCTGTTTCTAACGACATATACGCCTTACTGATGACACCCTCGAGCTTTTAAATTAATTATCACCATTTCAACAGTCCAATAAAATAGTTCTTATGAAAAGCTGAAGGGGATGACAAAAAACTGATTACGTTTTATTTTATTAGTGTTTTAATGGCAGTTCCAATGGCATTTTTTATAGTTAAAGGATAAAGCCAAAAATAGTTTTAGATAATTTTATAGATTTATTTTTTAAGTGTGTGTTAGAAATGGTTTTCACGCATAATAAAGATGTGTCATGTGTCTTGAAATATTGAAAATTTTCGCTAAACTTTTTTTTAGAAACATTTATCAAAAACTGAATATATACGTATTAAACAAGCTTTATATTCTTGTCAATTATTATCTATTCAATTATACACTTGTCTTTAATGAAACATTGCATAAGTAAAAGATCTAGACACAATAATCCTTTCTGTAACGAATCATTTCAAGCATAGTTATAACCAGTTGACTTACAGCGAATAATTTTTTAGTACGCGGGTTTGTACTATTCACCTTACCATTAGAATGGAGCAATTATGACTACAAACGAAAAAAATCTGATGTGGGCAACACATGACTTTCCTTATATAATGTAATGAATTCATTACTTTTACAGTAAAAAAATAGGTTTTTCTTATAGTAGATACTAATATTCATTCCAAGATATTGAATTTTCGACAATTAGTCGCCATTTTCATTGATTTAGCGTCATTTTTATTCAGTTGGCGAGATTTTCGTAAATTTGGCAGCATTTAAAAAAGTCGCCAAGTTGGCGACATTCCGTCAAATTCGTCGCCAAAATCTCGCCAATCGTTATGGACGAAGAAATAAGTTGTTCTTACAGCAGATAAATGACTATTGGAGTTCAAATACAAAAGTATTACTCAAAGTATTTTTTGCATGAATGGAATGAACTAGATCCACGAGAATGATGTCACCCAATTTATCGCATGGTATTACAAATGAAAAGTGAACATGTTTCTCAATAGGAAATTTTTTTTTTTCATTTTATGTGACTTTTTAATAATTTTTTTGAAAAATGTACAATATCTCGAGAACGGTTCATGTTAGCGTTCTAAAATTTATGTCAATCGTTTTCTAATGAAAAATTACATAAGAAATGTCTATTTGCGTAACTTTATTAGAGGGTTTGATTTTTTGCCGATTTTTTCAGAATTTTATTCGAAAATTTAGGGGGGTTCTGAACATTCGATTACGTATAAAAGCAATAGGCTTCCAGTGTTTACGGATTGTGATTTTTGTACAAAATTTGGTTCGAATCGGTTCATTCGTTCGTCAGTTATCGTCTCTACAGATTCACTGACACACACACACACACACACACATACTTTCACACACACAGACATCACTTCAAAAATGTTTGATTCGTGATCAGGGATGCTTGAAACGTGCTCTCCCGTCGAAAACTCGATTTCGAATTTTCGACCCCGTCACAATACTTTCCTTATACATCATGTATATAAGGAAAGTAATAATTGTTCATAATTCACCAGTGGCTGTTCGCGCAACCAGAGGTCACTTTCTTTAGCAGTGAACCAAAATACCCGCTTCTTTCCTTCACTGTCGCTATCCGTATAACAAAACAAAAGTATTCATCCCTTCCTTCTCAGTGCAATCGACTGTGCGCTTCATAGCGCTAAAATAGATATTTCGAGATATTTAATGCCACGCGATGAACCGCATGATGTTTGGACGCCTTTCTAATAGTAACGGATGTGCTTGCATATTCAGTTTGAAACATATAACTATTAAATTGCGAAAGTTGGCATTTTAAATTTATAATTCGAGTTTTCCCTTTATTACCAGACTTTTTCTCCGTCTCTCCAGATACCCCTGTCTCGCTATTCCGTCAGATTTCTTCATTATCGCGTATTTCATTACATTGGATATTTGTGCAGTACAAGGGTCCAAGTCTCGAGAAGTTTTGTCTGGTAATTGTAAATGTTTAAAATTATATAAATCTTGTCTACCATTATAGATATATACAAAGATGCACATTATAGATATATACAAAGAACTATGCCTACTATGGTAGACAATAAAGGAAGGTGTCTGTTTGCGCAGTCTGTGGCGGGAAATCTAAACTTTGTACGGCCGTAAAATTTGATACAGAGGTACTTCTCGGCGTACCTCGGCGTTATCTTTTTTTATTAATGCAAATTGATTTTTTAGTTATTTTATGTTTTAACCCGATTTACCACTATTTTGAGCAATTTTCACACAAGTCGGTTCCTTAGGGACCAAAAATATTATAACATAGTTTCCATTTTGACACCATCGTAAGGATGAAAAAGGCTCTTTCAAACAAGCTTTGAATGGAATCCTTATGATTAATAGATGAATTTTCGTGAATTTTTGAAAAATATATGCTTTTTGTGTGTTGAAAACGCCCCAATTTATAAATTGCGATATAAAAAATTGATTGACAATACGATTCTTGTAATTTAACAGAAGCTCCTTTAACTATTACAGACTGTTCCAAAACAAAAAAAAAATCCCTTCAGCCATTTCTTTATTACTTATAATGTTTATAAGAAGCAAGCGAAGCTGTAAGATTTTATTTCTCCCTTAGTTTCAGCGGCTGCGCATGCGTTTAACTCCACAGTAAGACTTTCCTAGAGGAAGTATTTCCTTTCAAATCTTTTATTTTCTTTTTGCTTAGTCGCACGGGATCGGACCCATTTGAAAGGTAGGGGGAAGATGATAATTTGGAGATATGCTACCTGGATTGCACCTGTTGTACACGGATTGTATGCAATTTTCACTATTATTCGTAGGAATACTTTTTTTGTTATTTATTTATTTTTTTTAGATTAATTAATTCAATTTATTCCCGCTTTAATTTCCGGGCAATGCTGGGTACTTTTTCTAGTTTGATATAAACCATGCTTCTAGAAATGGCTGTATTATCAAAAATTGTGAAATTTTTGTTTTCTATGGGCAATTTTTTGCAAATAATTAAAAATATATTTAATTTTCTTTTTCATAACTTTTATTTCATGATCTGTACGTCCCATTTAAGACTTTTGGACTTCGGTAATCAGCGGGCTAAGCTGTCTGTAATCGAAGTTACGTACTAAATTACAGTTCCTTCTCTTACAATGATCGAAGTATATGATCCCCAAGCATTTCCCTGTAGCTTTCAATTCTCCAAATTTTCATCGCAGCAAATTATATCATCCAAATTGTATTTATTCTTTTAAAAAGTAATAAATAGTTTCTCTTCTCCGAATATCATTATCTAAAAGCCAGGGGGGGGGGAGGGGGTTAAAATTTTCATTTTAATGTCATGAACTTATTTACTAAGGTTACTGTGCATACCATAAAGGTTAAAATACTGCTGCGTTTATTATTATTCTAGAATTGCTTTCGAACAATAAAAAATTGACATCTTCTAATATTACCCATTATCCGAGCTCTTGCTGTCCGCTGTTATTGGAAAGGAAAACCGAATCACGTAGGACTTCTTTTGTTTGTTACGATTTCTTTTATTTTTATGGCAACAATGGCGGTCGTGACTAGTGATTTAGATTTTTTCATTTGTTGATTTAGGCCATCAGAGAAGAACTTTTAATTCTTTACGGGATATTCGTGGGCATTGAAATTCCTTGAAATTGTATTTGTTCCTGGGAAATTGTGTTCGTGTATATTAAAATATAAGACAGGATCTAATTTATACGTACAGCTTTAATTGTTGCTGATGCAGTAAAAACTAATAAAACTACTTTTAAAGCACAAGAAATAACCTTCTTCGCCAGGACAAACACAAGAAGCAGGCCAAAGCAAGATATGCAACTGCTGTTAGAACAGCAAATGTGAACTGAAGCAAGGAAGGGGATTGCCAACAACGAGAGGAGAAAAAAAAAAGAGGTATATACTGTAGAGGAATGAAAGAGTTGTAGGATATTATACAATACCAAAGTGAAAATTGGACGTCCAACAAAAATATTCAAAGCGCTTGTTTAGTGAGTAAAACTAAGAATATAAGTAAGTGCCCTATTAAATAAAAAATAAATTAAAAATTATAATAATATTAATAAAAATCTAACCGGTTTTGGAAGTTATATAAGCCATCAGCTGTAAAAGTAACAGTTTATAAGCAAATACGAAAAGAAAATAGAAAATGAAGTAAAGGAACAAACTGGTTTTAACGTCTATAAAAGTTAAAATTTGGTATGCCCAGTTTAATAACAACAACAACCCCCCCCCCCCCTGTCTCGACGTGTTCGCTTTGGATGTATATGCTATTAATATGGTATGTATTAACACGTATAAGCCACATACATCCAATTTGAAGCTGGGATAGTCCAGTGTTTATGGCGAGAGGATCCCACGAGGAGCACCTCAGTTCGATCCCAAAACTATCCCCTTTTCTACGCGGAGTATAGGCATGATAAATATGTAGGTCCGAAAGACCTTCTGAGACGTAGGTGATGGGTCCAGGAGAGGGAGGGTACTGTTTTTGTGGTTACCACCCTACTTAGTTTCGGTCTAAATTTGACGGTACTAGGGGAAAATATAGACTTCTATTTTGAGATGTCTCGGGTATTTGGATCTATGCAGGAACTGCACTCTGTCTCCTTTTACCATAAACTTTCACCTTGTGAGCTTGTTATGGTATGTTCCTGATAAGTGGGATTAGCAACAATAATAACAACAACATCCAATTTAACGGCATCACTAATAAGTTGACAACTTGAAAATCATTTTCTTTTTTAAAAAAATTACGAATTATTTTGATTCAAAATGGAAATATATGCTTTTTTTTCCTATCTAATGATGATTGTAATACATGTGGCACAAGTAAAATATGAATGCTATGATTTATTTTTGTTTTTTATTTGTGCGTGTGTTAAAATCTGGCATAATTTCATAATTTTACAATACAATATATCTTGGTTTTCATTTAGCTTTTCAGATCTTCGATGCATCATCTGCATTAGTGCATGAGTGCTTTGTTAATATTAATGCCTTTCAAAGATATTCCCTCTATCTGTGTTTCCTAGTCCCAAATGGCTTGGTTGAGTGCCAAGATTGCGTCCCTGTTGGTTTGTTTTCCTTTGTACGTCGGATTCATAAAGAAATATGTGTTTCTTTCCAAACCTTTTCCCTGTCGGGCTAATGGTAGAAACAAAAAAACAATGTTCTTCTATCTTGTCTAATGGGGATTAATAGGGACAACGAAACTCCTTGACCCCAACTATTGTTCTGGTACATTTTTGGTTATATTTAAACCTGACTTTTGTGAATTTATTGGAATGACCGTCAAATGGCAAATATCTAAAGCAATCATAGAGTGTATATTTGAAGGGTTTTTTTTTTTCAGGTAAAAGTAGTAATAATACTTGTTATTCTGATTATACAACATAATCGTCACGTTTGGGTGAAATACGTCAGTGTATTAACGACATAATCTATGCAGTTTTATGAATCAGGTGAGCATTTAATTGCTGTTTTAGTATACCTGACAGTTGTTTTATGATTTCGTAAGGTAAGTATAGTGTTATTAGCTCTATATTGTTCCTGTTTACGCGTATTGGTGCTTAGCTTTAGTTCTCCAGAAATTTGGACTTATACCCACAATTTGAAACGATACGCCGTAACAATACGAAATGATAAAACAGATTGCATATAAAAAAAATCTGATGTGGGCAGCACATGACTTTCCTTATATAATGCAATGAATTTACTATTTTTACAGCAAAAAAATAGCTTATAGTAGATACTTATATTCTTTTCAAGATATGAATTTTTGTCAATTAGTCGTCATTTTCATTGATTTAGCGTCATTTTTAAACATTTGGCGAGATTTTCGTTAATTTGGCAACATTTAAAAAGTCGCCAAGTGGCGACATTCCGCCAAATTCGTCGCCGAGATCTCGCCAAGCGTTATGGAAGGAGAAATAAGTTATTCTTATAGCACACTATTGGCGTTCAAATACAAAAGTATTATTCAAAGTATCTTTTCTCATGAATGGAATGAGCTAGATCCACGAAAATGATATTACCAAATTTATCGCATGATATTACATATGAAAAGTTAACATGTTTTTCAACAGTTAATATATTTTTTTTAATTTATGGGATTTTTTGATAAATTTATTTGAAAAATGTGCAATATCTTGAGAACAGTTCATGCTAGCGTTCTAAAGTTTATGTCAATCGTTTTCTAAGGAAAAATTACATAAGAAATGTCTATTTGCGTAACTATATTAAAGGTTTTGATTTTTTGATGATTTTTTCAAAATTTCACTCGAAAATTTAGGGGGGTTCTGACCATTCGATTGCGTTTAAAAACAATAGGCTTCCAGTATTTACTGAGTGTAATTTTTGTACCAAATTTCATTCGAATCGATCAATTTGTTCGTGAGATATCGTATCCACAGACTAACTGACACACACACACACACATACTTTCACACACACACGCACACACACACACACACATACTTTCACACACACACACACACATACTTTCACACACACACACACACATACATCACCTCAAAAATGTTTGATTCGTGATCAGGGATGCTTAAAACGTACTCTCCTGTCGAAAACGCGAATTCGAATTTTCGACCCCGTCACAATACTTTCCTTATACATTATGTATATAGGAAAGTAATAGGATAAAATTCAGATCAAAAGAAAAAATATCTTCATTAATGGATGTAGAAGTACTAAAGATTATATGAGTTGTGGGGTCAGAGGCGCGAATTAGAAGTTAAACATAAAATGCCCTGAAAAAATATCAACCTGAATCAAAATTTCTTCATATTGGGGATATAATATATTTCTCGAAGCTTATTTTAGGACTTGATATTATTATGCAAATTGAAACAGATTGACAATTAAGATCAAATTTTCATTTTATTATCAGATTATTGTTGTGAATTCATGTTTAATTAGCTATTTCTTGCGCCAGAAGCTGAAACCTAATTAACTTTCCATCTTAAGAAAGACATAAAGCTTAAATGCTTGGAGATTATAAAAGTTTATGCCCTGTGAATCTAGATATGTCTATCGTACGTAATTGTTAATGCAAAGGTAATTGCCTGTTTCAAAAGGGAAAAAAAAACGACGAACAACCATTGCAGAAATCTATTCAGACTTTAATTATGATCTAAGTTTTGAAATAATGAGTATTATGAAAGCAAACAAGTATTTTTTTCATTGTATCGGTAGTGAAGTTTTTATAGAGCTATTCATTTGCTTTTTTGTACGCTGTCGCTTGTAAAAGGTTATTCATCAGAAATGATCGTTGCATTTTAGTGGTTTTAATACATTTTACAGCCTAAATGTGGCTTAAATATTTAATATTTTCATATAGTCTTTAACTACAAAAGATGCATCCTTTGTTAATAAAGTTAAAAAAATAAATTATTTATTTAAATAAATTATGAAAGGTTGGGTTTTCTGGAATGCCAATTTAAAAATTTCTGTAGTAATTTCTATTGATTTT